>OZ025263.1:20097039-20256341 GCA_964019135.1 Arenicola marina
CCTTATTCTAGCACGAAATTACCCATCTAAGTGGGTTAAGGGATATGGGCAGGCGGGGGGCGACATGCTGTCACGGTGTAACATGACCAGGCGTCCCCGCATGGCAACATGTCCCCCCATAACTTGTGTCCTCATTTGCACGTATACATTAGAATTGCAGGGGGGACACGCTGTCATGGGGGGACGGCTGGTCATGTTACACCGTGACAGCATGTCCCCCTCCCCCTGCCGATGTCCCTTAACCCATATAGAACCGCAATCTCGTGCTAGAATAAGGGGACATCTTGTCATAGCTATATTCAACCCATGACAACACGTTCCCCTCCTTCCCGATGTCCTTTAACCCACCTGGATGTGTGGTCCAATGCTAAACTAAGGGGACATTTGGTCATAGCTGTATATTAACCCGTGACAGGATGTCCCCCCGCCCCTCCCCATGTCCCTTAACCCACATATATCGGTAAGCCGTGCTAAGCTAAGGGGACATCTGGTCATAGCTATAATTAACCCATGACAACATGTCCGCCCCTCTCTCTATCCCTTAACCCACGTAAATGGGTGATCTCATGCTAGGCTAAAGGCTCTGGTCATAGCTATATTCAACCCATGACAACATGCCCACCTCCACCCCCACCCCATGTCCGCTCAAGGTATATTCAGCCCATGACAATGTGTCCCTCTCATAACTAGTGACCTCCTCCGCGCGTATACCGAACTGCAGGGGGGACACGCTGTCATGGGGGACAGCTGGTCATGTTACACCGGGCTTTTAACGCAAGCAAGCCGTGAAATATGCGAGACCAATGCAACATGTAGTATACAGAGACGAACCCTAATTTTCCACGGTGAACGTGCGTGGAGAAATAGGTCACAGCCATGCGATGAAGTGTCCCGGGGTCTTCACGGCAAGCAAGCCGTGAAATATGCGAGACCGCTGCACTATGTGGTATAGAGAGAGCACGGACTCGCATTTACAACGGGGGGCGAGCGTGGAGAAATAGATCACAGTCATTGGGTAGGGTGTCCCGGGCTTTTCACAGCAAGCAAGCCGTGAAATATGCGAGACCCCTGCACTGTAGAGAGGGAGTTGAACTCGCCTTCTCCACGACGAGTGAGCGTGAAAGTCCTGGGCGAGACCACTACACTGTGTAGGGGGAAGTGCGTGGAGAAATAGAGCACAGCGATGGATTGACAAGTCCCAGGCTTTCTGTCGCCTCTGTCACGCCTCTGCCACTGCCTAAATGCACGCTTCTCGCACCATGTACACTCGCTCGCTTCGCAAGCTATGCTCAGGCTAAGAGGGTCGATGGCGGAGGTGGAGGTGAGCGCGGGCGGGCGGGGGTACACAACTATTTGATAAAGGGACAGATCAGCTCCCCAACCGACTTAGCTTCCTAGCTGTGCCACTAAGCAAAGTAGACTCGTTGGCGGGTGGCCGGGGTGGGTGGGGGGGGGGCAGAACCTGTCAGAAAAGGACACATAACTATGGTTACTACCGCTCTCCCCCATCCATCCCCACCCCACTAAGACTCCTGTGCCCTAGTCAAAGTTGGACATTTCCATATTCGCCCAGCTAAGGTTTGTACTTTAGACAAATTTCGTTGCAACTGCACTAGGACAGTGTTTGTCGGCGGCATGGTTTACCCAACCGTTTGTCGCCGTTAAAAAGCCGAGTCCGAAAAGAAACGGCGTGAAAAAAGCGAGTCGGGCTGGCTCTATTTTTTCACGACTCGCTATTTTCATGCAACATCTTTGTGTAGTTCTTGCCTCTGGTCCCCGGGCTATAGAAGGCAGTAGCGTGTAGTCGAATGCAAGCAGTAGTGTGTAGTCGAATGCAAGCAGTAGTGTGTAGTCGAAATAAAGCAGAGTGTGTAGTCGAATGAACGTTATCTTTTACCGAGTCCTGTATAGATCAATCCCAAATGATACAAATAACCCCGCAACGCCATTAAAATCACCCTCCATTACTGCCGCCTACAAGACCGACTAAACTGCTCAAGGGAACCTGAAGGGGTGTTCGCGGGTCCGTGGTTTCACGGCCCGCTGCATCATATATATATATATAGGGGCTTACGAATTGTGAAAACATCTGGTGATGCACAGATCACCTGATGGCAGTAAATAAATTAACTTAGTTATTTAAAAAAAGTGCAAAAAAATACTACTTCCCTGTGTCAAAAGCCAATTTAATGGTGTGGCGCGAACCACTGTAACTAGGCTGCCGCCCCATATTGTATGGTTGACAGAAGATCTGTCAAACTCCCCGCACGGTGGCGCTAAGCAAGCTCCGCTTTTACCACTGCTGTCGGCCGGGGGCAAATGTCAAGATTCTTAAAAAGCGGTCAAATCAGCTGTAATTTCTTGCAACATGATAATTTTCAAGTATAAAACATAAGAACAACGAGCTCTGTGTATTTAATACAGCAAAAAATATCTTGTAACCTTTCTAAAAAGTTATAATTGTGACTGAACTCTTTCTTTTCATCACCTAAAACGGGGTGTTATTAGGCTTAAGCTGGGTCCCGGCACTAGTTTGTAGAAATGCGCTGCGCATTTTTCCGATCAACTTTCGCAGCGCCGCCATGGCGAGCAAGTGTGAAAATGCATTGAGGCAGTAGGCGACAACAGAGATATAATGGAGCCCTGAGTGAGTCGACGGCAGAAAGTGAAGTCCTGTTTGTGCTGCTCACCGGTGCATGACACTGAGCCCATGGGCTGAGCCTAGACGCATACCCGGTGCAACTGTTTCAAAGCCGTCATATATTCGTGACGTGATTCGTGAGTCGTAATAGGTATGCTATATATAGCTACAGCGCCTCAACAGTCGCCTTACTGTGCAACCTTACCTTGCCAAGACGATGACAAACCGCCGCTTCTCTGCCATACCATCAGTCCTGGTTTGTAGTTACGAGGGGACTATACTGACTACTCACGATGGCCAATTCGCCGTTGATTACATGGACACATCATGTTTATTTTGAGACTGTATCGACGTGAAACTTACGCGTAACCGACGATAAGTTGAGATTATCAAGACATTTCTGACAGCCAGACAGGAATAACATATCTGGCATAGTTACAGACCAGGCAGATATGCGCATCAGGCAAGTCGGTCATCCCTAGCTTTCAATGTGATTGACTCCAACATAATGATATTTTTGCAAGTAGGCTTTAATTTGTGTTTTGCTTAAAGTTGTATGTCGAGTTCTTTCCCGCCAAAACTAAGCCTAGGCGAAATTTATATCACAATTTGCAGAAAACTCGACTGTTTCATTCTATAAATTCAGAAACCTGATAAACATCGCCGTTTCGGCTGTGGTGTGGCAAACGTGTCTATCCCGGTACACCACAGAACTCGGTCGCGGCACTGCTACTTATACCAAAGCATCGCGAAGCACACAAACTGATGACGTTTACCACTAAAATGAAAACTTGTGGTAAATTGATATCACGGGCAAGGCTAAGAAACACTATTTGGCAGTCTGGTATGGGTGGAGTATAGATAACAGAAGTCTTGAATGATTCAAGGACTGATTCTTATATGTATTTTGACCTCATTAAGTTTGGCGGGAAAGAGCTCGACATGCAACTTTAACTTGAAACGAATGCAAGAATGAATTTTTTTCTTTGAAGTGTTTGACAATCCATGTGCGTCCATCACCATCGAGCGTTTTCTTCTATTATTGTTTCTTTGTATTTTAATAATGTAGAGCACCAGATCTAGCAGGCATACAAATCCCCCCCCCCACCCCCCCACCCCAATCTGAATGTGGGGACCCATTTTTGGTGCGAATACCGTTCCATTTTTGGTATGGATCCCCCTCTTTCGTCACGATCACCCCCCCCCCCCTACCCCATAATATCCTTACTTTGTGAAACCCTCTGTCTGGGAGTCCCCCGGTCACTTCATATTCGTCTTCGGTAGTAGGCGTTCGATCAAGTCGTTTCTCATTAATTAAAGCTGTCTATGCAGAAATAATGTTCCGTCCGCCCAGTCAACATTTCAACCTATTGGTATCTTTGAGGAAAATGCAGGTTTCTTGTGTACTACGTCATCAGAATCGGAAAATAGCGAGCGTTGTTTGGCTTTTAACATGAATTGTAAGGCATTATATATTAAGATATATAACAGGAACGAAATCAGACAATGTTCTCAAACAAAACAAATGAAAGTGAAAAACTACTTTAAGAGCAGTTTTAAATAAGTTATCAGCGTTAGTGCGTTACCGTATACCTCTGGTATAAGAAACCCACAATTTCACACAAGAAACGTACATTTTTTTTTTCAATTATTGCACAATTTATACTATTGTGATTACGTTTATCAGGGGATAATGGAATTAAGTTTAATGTTTCTTGACAAACTAGCGGTATGAAATTCAACTACAATATATCGCGATTGAATGCCTGTGCACGACCTAGTCACTTTTGGAGATAGGCGCCATGCAGTTTAATGTTTCTTGACAAACTAGCGGTATGAAATTCAACTACAATATATCGCGATTGAATGCCTGTGCACGACCTAGTCACTTTTGGAGATAGGCGCCATGCAGAACCAGTACACAACTTGTGCTGCTTTCTAGTGAGCCAGAGGTTAACACAAGTGCTATTTCCGTCTTGGCTCTACGCCAAGCTGGACTATATATATATTGACATAGTCCAAGAATCGTGATGTAATGGTTTTCACTTCTGTAGGACCCGAATATATGAAGTGCCGCAAGATCATAGGACAGTGGTGTCAACAGCGGAAACCTCCAACCTCTAAGTCTAACACCACAACGCCTCTTGTTTCGCACTATTGAGTCCCTATCCCACACGAGGAGTGGATACTGAGTCCCTATCCCACACGAGGAGTGGATACTGAGTCCCTATCCCACACGAGGAGTGGATACTGAGTCCCTATCCCACACGAGGAGTGGATACTGAGTCCCTATCCCACACGAGGAGTGGATCATGAGTCCCCATCCCACACGAGGAGTGGATCCTGAGTCCCTATCCCACACGAGGAGTGGATGCTGAGTCCCTATTCCACACGTGGAGTGGATACTGAGTCCCTATCCCACACGAGGAGTGGATACTGAGTCCCTATCCCACACGAGGAGTGGATGCTGAGTCCCTATCCCACACGAGGAGTGGATGCTGAGTCCCTATCCCACACGAGGAGTGGATGCTGAGTCCCTATCCCACACGAGGAGTGAATGCTGAGTCCCTATCCCACACGAGGAGTGGATGCTGAGTCCCTATCCCACACGAGGAGTGGATGCTGAATCCCTATCCCACACGAGGAGTGGATGCTGAGTCGTTATCCCACACGAGGAGTGGATGCTGAGTCCCTATCCCACACGAGGAGTGGATGCTGAGTCCCTATCCCACACGAGGAGTGGATGCTGAGTCCCTATCCCACACGAGGAGTGGATGCTGAGTCCCTATCCCACACGAGGAGTGGATGCTGAGTCCCTATCCCACACGAGGAGTGGATGCTGAATCCCTATCCCACACGAGGAGTGGATGCTGAGTCCCTATCCCACACGAGGAGTGGATGCTGAGTCCCTATCCCACACGAGGAGTGGATGCTGAGTCCCTATCCCACACGAGGAGTGGATGCTGAGTCCCTATCCCACACGAAGAGTGGATGCTGAGTCCCTATCCCACACGAGGAGTGGATGCTGAGTCCCTATCCCACACGAGGAGTGGATACTGAGTCCCTATCCCACACGAGGAGTGGATACTGAGTCCCTATCCCACACGAGGAGTGGATGCTGAGTCCCTATCCCACACGGGGAGTGGATACTGAGTCCCTATCCCACACGAGGAGTGGATGCTGTGTCCCTATCCCACACGAGGAGTGGATACTGAGTCCCTATCCCACACGGGGAGTGGATACTGAGTCACTATCTCACACGAGGAGTGGATGCTGTGTCCCTATCCCACACGAGGAGTGGATACTGAGTCCCTATCCCACACGAGGAGTGGATGCTGAGTCCCTATCCCACACGAGGAGTGGATGCTGAGTCCCTATCCCACACGAGGAGTGGATGCTGAGTCCCTATCCCACACGAGGAGTGGATGCTGAGTCCCTATCCCACACGAGGAGTGGATGCTGAGTCCCCCATTTATACATACCTGAGCCGCCATACACAGAAAGACATGTTGTTTCCGATGTTTGAGACCTGACGTGTCGAAGACTCGCTAACTCATCTCTCATAAGAGCTGACATTTTCACATAATAAAGACCATGATATAGTTTAAAAGAGTTCTGTCAGACTGGTACAGGTAGGTGTAAAAGTAACGATGTTTTCCGTAGCAACACAGACTATAAAGTTTCGCATAGTCGTTTCTCCGAGTGAACTAGTTTCTCACTATTCATACATATTGTTTGACCAAACCCTGTATGTGCATATTTAAAGTGTAATAATAGTAGATATACATGTATATAAGGATCAACGCGAACTACTGTCCATGCTCAATGACTTAATGCTTCAATCAATCATATTGTGAAATCAACTAAGCTAGAGCCCACATTTTTAGGTGGAATGATAATGATACGCTTATCTTCGTCATTGCAGGTACCATTTGGGATATACTTGTGCATAGCGTCACGTACTGCTTTGCTGATTGAACGTTATTATTAAAATGAAATACACTGAAACTATATACTGACTAGTATATAGCTACTAGAAACGTGCATACGTTATTTTACAATGGCGCGTGGGCCAAAGACTCTGCTGGTCCTGTGCGCTATGTTCATCGTATCTACGACACCCGCGATCCTCAATGACGTCACTTCTGGTTATTATACCGACTCGCCGATCAATGGTTCCAGCGTTGAGACTCAATGTAACGATTCCGTGACAACCAACCCATCCGATTGCTTCGGCGATCCGTGCTACCACGGGGCGTGTGTCTACGAGGAAGCCCAACGTGGCGGCTATAACTATCGCTGTGTCTGTCACCCAGGCGGTTGGGTAGGGTTTACGTGCGACAAATGTTGTTCGTTGGACTGCAATGAAGGGCTTTGCCGGTTTGATGCCGACGGAGGGATGTATTGTGACTGCCTGCACCCGGACTACGACCCCAGCACCCATTGCACTGAACTGCGACCTGATCCAATGACAGTTATCTACATCACTGGTAATTGTGTTAAGTCGTCTCTGTAAAACAAAAGTAATTTCAGAATGGCGAAACACTCCAATATCCGAGATACTTGTGTTCTCATGATGCCACCGGGTATAACGCCAACCCCTGTCATATTTTATGAAGATGTGTAATTTTAAGGGTGATGTTTTAGTCTGCACATAAATCATGTATTAAGTTAAGCTAGTTAAGTGCATATGTAACTGCAGATAGACACAATGTTTGCCAGATATCTATGGTATACGAGGGACACATGTTTTATGAATTATAGACAAATTTAAAGTAATATTACTCAATTTATCATTTACGTGAAAACACTTTACTGCGAAAATTGTATATCAGCCATGTATCCTGACTTTCTAGTTTGTTACTTAGAATTGATCTTGGAGAACATCTCTGTTTAACATAGCGACAATCTTTATACTGTTTATACTTTATACTGGAAATATACCTTGACATGTCCCCCCATTTTGTAGAGTTGGTCACAGTGGCTCCTGAGACGCCGGGGTGGTTGTGGTACGTCGTGGGCGTGGTCTGCTTCCTGACTACCGCTCTGGCGGCGGTCCTGGTACTACTGCCAATGTATCTGTGGAAAAGAAGGAACATTCTCATCATGGAGATCGTCTACTTCTTCCAAAAGTTCGAGACAGAAGGTACAGTTATCCAGTACAGCTACAGCCCACAATACTATATTTATGTTTTGGGTTATTTATTTTATTTGTGTTATGCAATCAATGTGCTGGCAAAGTGTAGTTTGTATACCATTGCTCTGGGGGGCAATAGTGATGCACTTTGAAGGAGCGCCTTACACCCCACCCCTCATACACCCCATCTGATTTCAATATGGTGCACAATTTCGTTACTAAATATCTAATAAAACAAAATGCCAATGAGAAATGATTATTGTAATCGTCTCGGCACTGATATAGACACAGATGGGAAGCCCAAGGACGTCTTTCTATCCTACCTGAGCCTCCCTGGAGAGATGACAACTGATGAAGCGTTCGTTAGTCGATATCTACACCCCAAACTGGAGCGAGAAATGAACTTGGATGTGTACGTGGACTACAAAGATTCAACCCCTGGACAATGTAAGAAACACGGGTTATAATGTTAAACCCGCATTTGCATATTTGATTGTGATCTCATTTCAATTGACTTTATTTACCACAGGAAGTGACCATGATAGAAGACCTAAAAATGCCGCTCTGCTAATATTATGACATTATGACAAGAAAAACTGGTCATGATCATTTTATTTTAACTGTCTCGAAAAAATGATCTCACGACATATCCCTGTATCTTCAGTAAGTGGCGTTTCATTACGGACGGCCAGTGCGAGGCTGTTATTATAGAGACACCGCCACGTGGGAGCCCGTATATTCGGTTAACATTATGAGTTAGCGTACGCGCAGCAGTAAGGCAGCACATCCAACATATTATATATATTCAGGAAATATTGTTTAATAATGATGTTTGCTTGTGTTGCCTCTGATCCAGGTAAAGCCGAGGGCATCCTGGATGCTATTGCGAATAGTCGGCGAACGATCCTCCTCATCACGCCCGAATATCTGACGTCAGAGTGGCCTCGCTTTGAACTTCAAGTCGCGCAACACGAAATGATGAAACTGCGCCACCTGATCGTTCCCATCATTCTCCGCGACATCAGCAAGTTACGTACCCAGGGTCAGTTGGGCCCCCTGTTTCGTCACGTGTTAGACTCGGTACCCTGCCTCGTTTGGCCGGGCACCAGTCACAACAAGAAAGAAGACAAGTTTTGGAAGAGACTGAAGCTATCGATGCCAAAGAAAAGAAGGGCCACCTAAACTTTAACTGAACGGCATGGTCAAGGCAATATGTCCCCGCGGGGGAGGGGGCGCCACGTATGCCCCACCCCCCAGAGGGCCACGAAATCTGTCGTTTACAAGTAGCGACATCATTGTCAACAAGTAGCGACATCATTGTCAACAAGTAGCGACATCATTGTCCACAAGTAGCGACATCATTGTCAACAAGTAGCGACAACATTGTCAACAAGTAGCGACATCATTGTCCACAAGTAGCGACATCATTGTCAACAAGTAGCGACGACATTGTCCACAAGTAGCGACATCATTGTCAACAAGTAGCGACAACATTGTCAACAAGTAGCGACATCATTGTCAACAAATAGCGACATCATTGTCAACAAGTAGCGAGCGACATCATTGTCAACAGTAGCGACATCATTGCAGGTCGCTCATGACATGGAATTTCAACAGTTCGTTCGTAATTCCGCAGGAGGTAGTTGACAAACTGTAGATATTTCGCACTTCTATTGGGAAGGCGATTTTTCATTGGTTATTACAGCTGTTGACCTACAGCTGTAATAAAATGAAGTCGTCTGTATGTAGCACCAATGGACCTGCTGTATGCACCAGCAGTATGGCAGGCTGACAGGGCCATAAAGTCAAAAGCTTTCCTCGGAAGCAATAATTTCCTTCTTATTGAAATTATCGAAATTATTGAAATTCCATGTCATGAGCGACCTGCAATGATGTCGCTAATGTGCGGGAGAAGAATTAACCAATCACAGGCCGTATATTCTTTCCTAGGAACGCAATTCCCCTCGATTCTAGGAAACGAATAGTCCAATCACAGGCCGTGTATTTATTCGTTTGACAAAAGGTGTGTCCGCAGGCGAACACGTGCGAGCGGAAACACGTGGCACTTGTATGAATGACGTCACGTCTTGTCTCTTTGCGGGAGCTTCAATGTCCCTCGCCTCACTACGCCTTTCCTTAACTCACCAGCCTTGTCCTGTCCATCAGCCCACCAACTCTAGCCTAGCCCTCCACCCATCCCTTTCAATATATGCACCACGTATATTCTGCATAACAACACTTTAACACCGTTCAGGTGATTACTGTTCAATCGGTATGTACTGTGTCTGAACCACTCGCACAGTATATCGAGGGGCCGCCTCGATAGCTCAGTGGGTCAGAGCGCTCGCCCTGAGTGCTCTGGCCACCTGAGAGCCTAACGGCACGTGGATCGGTAGTTCGCGCCCGCTGTGGCCATGTCTGTGTGGTCGCAGGATAAAGATCCTATGACCTTCTTCGCAATGAGTAGGGAGTTACCCCCAGGGACATGGCTCCTCTCTCCCTTCCTTCTCCCATTGGCGCGATATAACCAAAAGTGGTTCAAACGTTCTGAATATACAACCAACGAACCAACAGTAAATCGCCTGACGACCAATGCCGGTAGAGAATTGCATCTACTATTGGGCTGAGAAAAGCGCGTCCGCATCCAAGATCCTCTCTTCATAGGGATATATATACCGTGATTCTGTCGTTATATATCGGGACTCGAGAGGATCCGGCATTCATATCGAGATGGGAACTCGTCATGTCGAATGTATCTGCCTCTAAACTCACGAAGTCCTTCCCCGCCAAATGTGCTTCAGTTGAGCAAATTACATGTACAAATATAGCAAACACTACCACTGCAGGCTGTTATATGTCTATGTCGCATAGTATAAAGTATCGTCGCATTTTCTCATATAAGCTAGGTTGTTACTTTATACATGTTATAAGCGTGTTATATATCTGCTCCCAGAAAGCTATATGACATACATAAACGACACGAAGCGACTTGTTCTAGGACGTGAGGCGTTGTTATGACGGCGCCTCAGGCCTTTCGCTAGTGTGAGTGAAGTGAGCTCATTAATAACATTGTCAGTAATATCTCGCTCTACGCTGCGGCCGCATATAACAATCGATGGCAGACTCAATTCTGGCACATTTATCTCGCGCCGCCGCTTGACTGGTAGCTTGAAGCAGCCTGCCATATGTATATACCGCACGGTTCGGTCCCAGTTCAATAAACTGGTCTTACGTACTTAGGTATTACGTGTCGACCAAGACGCTGTCCCTCATCGCCGTCCCACTCCCCAGATTATTGTTAAGGGTCAGGCATTGGGGAGTTAGGGGTCAGGGGTTGAGGATTAGGGGTCAGGGTTTGAGAATTAAGGGCAGAGATTAGGGATTAATTGGGTCCCAGAGATTAGGGATTAATTGGGTCCCAAAGATTAGTCTCATGGGTCAGGGATTAGAGATTATGGCTCAGCGACTAGTCTCAGGGATTGGAAATTAAGGGTTATTGGCTGGGGGTCAGCGGTTAGGGGTTAGGGGTCGGGAATTGGGGATAGGGACTTAGGGATCAGGGATTGGGTATATAGTGGGTTAGGGTGTCAAGAACTGATGTATATTTTGTAGATGCAAACCCACCCCCCATTCCTCAATCAAGGGGATGTTAAGGACTGTTAAAATTCGATCATTTTTCAATGGCCCCCATACAGCAGGAACCATGCCGTTTTTTTCATGCCAAGGCCATTTGAGGTGTAGGTGTACCCCCGGTCGTGAAAAAACATTGGTGGTCATTTTCTCCGGCGAAGTACATAAGCGAGCCTTTCCTTTGATTGCTTGTTTCTTTTCGCTCCTCCTGTCTATGTGTTATTGGTCTCGGTGTACGTTAACATGTACCTGAATGACTCCCGGCAGGCAGGAGGTATCAACAAGAGCCGAACCCTCTGGGACGCCATGCCCCTTTGCGGTAGCTCCAAAAGCTTACACCCCTATCCGTCCCATACCCCGCCACGCCTTTCTCAAGGCAGCCCCCCCCCCCCCCAATGGCGCAAGTAATGCAAGCCCGCTTCTCTAGGGGCACGTACAACGGTGTCCATGCAAAATTCTTTAGACGCCGGTCGGGAATCGACTGTAGCTTGTATCATAATGTGTGCGCGTACAATCATAGTGTTTATGTATTCTATATACCTTGTTCTATCTTCTGACATCAAGAAAATGTGTCAACACTAGGTGGTTTCGGTTTTGTTTTTGCAAAGAAATGTTGATCTCAAGGCAGCCCTTCCCCTACCATTGGCTCTGCCTTCCATACCCTCTCAGCACCCCTTCGCCTCTCATTTCCTATCCTCACCTACCCCCACACGCTACATCCTTCAACCCTCTCCCCCAACCCCTTCTCACCCCCCCCCTTACACCTCATCCCTCACCCCCCCCCACCCTTACACCTCATCCCTCACTCTCTCCCCCCCCCCCCCAGACATTCCGTCTTTGTGAGACATATATATTTTGTGAGAGTGACGTCAATTGCACTCGTATTATGCATCTACGGCAAGTGAAATTTATCATAACAAAAAATTGTATCCCACTGGGGTGTGCAAACTTTTGAGTTGAAATTTAAAGGTCAGTTTAATTCTAAATCAATTGAAGAGTAAGTATACTGCAGCAGATTGGATGGCATAACATATATCATGTATTATTATTCGTCGTTTCTTGTGCAGCATTAACTCCGAACGATCAAGTATTGAGATTCCTATATATTGCCTGAATATCAATATGTATAGTATGCCTTGAATAAATGAATATGTTAAAGACACCTTTTGCCGCATATTTCTGTCATGCGAGAAAGTGCGGTTTAATTGTAAGTGGCATGATTTAGAAGGCGCTTTTCGTTGCCTGACGCATGCAGTGGCCGATCGATCCATGAGGGTTGGTGGGCTGGGGGGCGAGAGCGGGGGGGGGGGGGGGGACGAACCCTGAGTAAATCGAAATTCTGTCAATATATATCAGCTGATATCCATATTATTTTTTTTCCGGTTCCGATATTTAGCATATTTAGCATAGGCTGGGCTTGGAGGGGAGGGGGACGAGAACAAGATCAGCCCGGGCGATGATCAAGTTGGCATAAAATTCGCAAACGGCACTGATATATTTACCGGTGAACCAATGCAGGATATAGATTTATGCTTTGTGACGAGTTACTCCTGCGTGAAAAATTTGTTGATTACTTAGCCTACTAGTTAGCCTATGACACAATTGCTCAGCCGTGCAGTGTGCCAACTCTAACTTTGGTGATTGCACTCAGTGTGTACCTCTAGGATTGAAACTATTCTCCGAGATATTCGCCAACGTGTAAAAGCTTTTCGTGACGTCATGGCGGGTGAACTGTCATCTTTCGAAAATTAAAGACAGTAGAAACTGACAAGAAGACAATTTAACAGCAGCTGATCAGCAACACCTACAACTATGGGAGCAATATTCTCGCGATGGCGGGTAGGTTTATGCTATCAATAAGGGAAATAAGTTGGTGTCTCGGAACATCCAGATATTGCTGTCGCACCCATTTATCGCCCAACTTTGTAAGAATTGTTATCTAAGCTTAATCTTAGTTATTTTTACCTAACTTATTCCAAAGGAACCTTATCTAGCAACAAAGGAGTGAGACATCGGACAAGGATGCTAGGCCGCGAAGAACCTAGCCCTGATACATGGCTGCTTATACGGGATGGTACCCGGCGCGTAAGAGAGCCATGAAGTACCTAAAGTCAAAGTCATAAATGCCGTAGGGTGTCGTTTCGGCCCTTATTTTTCATGAATTTGTCGCGATCGCTCTAAAAATCACTGACGTGAGAAAGCAACACTGTGCAATTTTAATGATACCAAACTTACGTGTGTACTGCAATGTTTAGCCATACATGACCATTACAAGCAGAGAGCTGTGTAAGGTCATACCAACAAGCGCACGTTTGCTGTACAAAACGGCACATGACATCGCCACAAGCATAACAAGCATCCCTTCCGCTAACTCGAAATACTTAATATCTTCTTCATTCTTATTTCTAATGTGGGGTAGGTCTTATAAAGGCTAAACTCACGCACAGACTGTACAATTCCGATTCTTTTCCAAGCTTTTTATTTCACATCACTTTGTCTGCCATGACAGTTCTCGTTTAGGTCACATGACACATAAAAATATAGAGGTGTATGCGAGATGTCACATGCTTCTCAATCATGTGTCAGTAAGACTTTTATTGTCAAATATTTAAAGATAACGATAAATGGAAATTTGGTGGATGTAGGGGGTTTGGGGACGCAGAGGGTGGGTACATACAAGTCATTTGTCAAGTGTACTTACTTTGTCTTTCATCAAAGGGAGTAATGCCATAATGTTACTCTTTCCATGTTCGGTGGGTAAGAGGCAAAATACATCGTTTCCTTCATATAAGACACAAGGGTTTCAGTCTGCTCTGTGTTGTGATTGTACGGAAGCATCAAATCACGGCTGACATTCGATATCAAATCTCGCGCCGACAAAGAGGCCATGACGAAGCGAAAACATTCAACAACCAATTTCAGACCGCACGGTAGCACCTCTACGTCATTTCGCAGGCATAATAAGAACCTCGCGAGAACTGTCATGGCAGACTAAGTGATGTGAAATAAAAAGCTTGGAAAAGAATCGGAATTGTACAGTCTGTGCGTGAGTTTAGCCTTTATAAGACCTACCCCACGTTAGAAATAAGAATGAAGAAGATATTAAGTATTTCGAGTTAGCGGAAGGGATGCTTGTTATGCTTGTGGCGATGTCATGTGCCGTTTTGTACAGCAAACGTGCGCTTGTTGGTATGACCTTACACAGCTCTCTGCTTGTAATGGTCATGTATGGCTATGCAATGTTATCCTTTTTTAAGATACAAATAATATTTCTCCATGCTGACACTCTGTTGGCAGCAAACACAGTTTCGCAAATATACTAAAGCACACGTCATAAGATGAAGTAGTTGCCATGGCGCCGAACGTGCTCTGAAGAATAGATATTCTATATTTGTACCAGCCACGAGCGCCATAGCAACTATAGAGCTAGCCATGAATCCATGGCTATGGTTGAAGAATCATAGCCATGTAGCATTCTATAGTGAAAAATCAACTTCACATGACAAATTGAATTGTTTAAGTATAGCTGTCACAATTAGTTTCAACAATGTAAAAGTCCTTTTCTATATATAATTACTGATGTATGAACTCTTCCAAAGTTGTTAAAGTCTTCAAAAGGAGCTATAATTGCCTATTGGCATAAAAATTGACAACAAAATGCCACCATTTTTTTTACAGGAAGTTGTTCACTGCACATGTGCAAGGTCATCACATAATATTATAAGCCATGCTAATTGGTTCATTGTTCAGGGACCCAGTCATTGGGTCAGTGAAAACACATGTTTTCATGTGAATTTCTGGTGACAGACTGGACTATTTTTGCCTTTCAAGTAAAGGTTACTTATGTGATTAGTCATTACTTGTCAGGAAGTAAAAAGAAAAGGATTAGGATTTGTTTCTGTTATCAAACTTTTCCCACAGCAAAGGAGAATCAGAGCTACACTTGGTCAAAGTCAAACAACCCTGAAATGGGGTTGTTCCAGACCAGAATTTTACTATGGAATGCGACTAGGCTGTGTTTCAGCCCACACAGCCTAGGGTTCTGGGCTACTATAGAGCCTTTTATTATCTGTGATTTAGTCTATTTGCGACAAAGTATCTGTTGGCAATAGAGTGTCAGCATGGAGAAATATTATTTGTGTCTTAAAAAAGGATAACCGCGCAGTACACACGTAAGTTTGGTATCATTAAAATTGCATGATGTTATTTTCTCACATCAGTGATTTTTAGAGCGATCGGCACAAATTTAGGGATAATATGAGCCGAAACGAGATGCTACAGCATTTATGACTTTAGCCCCGGTACATTGTTATAGCAGAACCGAGCGAAACCGAGCGAAACTGGGTGAAAAGTAGTGGAACCGGGTAAAAATTACCAGTTAGACAAAGTGCAGGTGGTCTAAGTAAACTAAAAGTAAAGTAAATCAAATTGTTTTTCTCGAGACTCGCTCCATCATTTTGGCTTACCTTCCGTTGCAAGATTCTCAAAGTGGCAGAGCGAGTTTGTATAAACTTTATACTATTTAGTGCATGTATAAAAGGCTAACATTGAGTATGAGGCGACGAAAGAAATGTTTAACCCTTGTGGAATTACTTTTCGTCACTTTTGATGGTAGGCGGAGCCGGCGCGACAGCTCAGTGGGCTAGAGTGCTTGCACTGAGTGCTCTGGTCACCTGAGAGCCTAATGGCATGTGGGTCGATGGTTCGAGCCCTGCTGTGGCTATCTCTGTGTGGTTGCAGGATAAAGATCTCATGTCTTTCTTCGTATAGTATAGGGGGTTACACCCGGGGACATGGCTCCACTCTCCCTTCCTTCTCCCATTGACGCGATATGACCCAAAGTGGTTGAAGCGTTCTGAATATCCAACCGACCAACCTTTTGATGGTAGGCAATTCACTGATAAGGACAAATAGCTACATGATGCACAGACACCCCCGCCAATTCCTGGCCTCATGTGGGTCATACTTCATGGCTCTCTCATGCGTTGGGTACCAATGCGTATGAGTGTCATGTATCAGGGCTACGAAGAACCCGGCTCTAACCAAGCCCTAACGTAACCCAGCTCTATTAAATTTACTTATATATTATTAGTATGAATGAATGAGCATAATTCTTCTGCGTAAGACTAAGTTTATATTGAATGAATATTCAAAATGTATATATATTTATATGAAAATCTTGCACTGGTGACATTATGATGCACTAATACTAAAATATTAAGAAGTTTATACTTAGCTGTGACAGGGTATGGCGCTTTTTTACCAGCACTTGCTGCTGATTGGCTGTCCGTTGCTTATATTGCCAGTCATGGACCGTTCAGCGCTATTTGACTGACAGGTTTTAATGCCGGGATATTGCACTGAGACACTGCTGGCAAAATAGGATGTTTAGCTATTTTACCAGCAGGTTTTAATGCTGAGACATTAAACTGGGACATTGCTGGCAAAATAGGGTAGTTAGCTCTTTTACCAGTAGGTTTATAGGTTAAATATAATTTCAGAAACAGGAAACTACTGAACAGATTTTGGAGGCCTTGGATAAGGTAATATAATTTGTGTAACATACAATAACCGGCATATAATTAGTGCCAGGATATATATGGTGATATGAGCATTACATATACTTCTTTCCAATTTCTCCTGCTCATGAAAATGAAATATGACTAATGTACACTTATTAAAAAAAGTAATTCTTATGTTAATACATTTTTGGTTAATATCTAACTTTTCACATTAAATTGATGGGCTTAATTGCAATTTGTTATATGCCAGTATATCATTAAAACAACTTCTATTTATCTTATTTTTTGTTACAGGATATTAAGAACCTAGAGAAGCAGAAGCAGAGTAATTTAACCCGGCAGAAGAAGATCATTGGTTCCCTCATCCTGTACAGTGTGTTGCTGTATATTGTATCAGTGCTGGTATTTTATTTCCGCTACCTGCCAGACACATGGCCAGACAGGCTGCTGTATGCCACACCACTGATGGGCTTTGGACTGCTGTAAGTCTCTTGGTCTGCATTTGTCTGTTGGTATTGAAGCCTGGCTCAGGGACATTTTTTATTTATTCATTCAAAGAGAAGATATTCCATGCTATGATTCTAGCTATATTCTCCCGATTGGGCAGTTTAGGTGTAAATGTTCACTTCACATGATTTATTACCTGGTTATCAACTATGTACCAACAGCCTTGAGCTTCTGCAATACCAATGAAGGTTAGTATCATTATTATTATGCCTGGGATATTACTTCACATATATATCTCTCCTTTCATTATCTGTTAAATTCAAAACAAATCATTTACACTAAAATGCTAATCTACCAAATTGTTAGCAATTGTTCTGCAATTGGAGACTGTTCATATTTGTGTTTAGCATGTTGTTGCATACTGAAGAACATTTGCTTGCAGGATCTGGTTGGTGAAAAGGTTCTTGCATTGGTACTTTGTGAACAGGATCAGCAAGAATGGTGAGATAAACATAATAGAAACTCAGTTACAGGCTTTACTATATATGGATACTTTGTATGGGTGCATACCATTTCAATGTGCACAGGATCTCGAGGCAGAGGGATTATTACTTGTCTCAGTGTGGAAGTTACTGTGTGCTCTTAATGTGAGGCTCCGTGATAACCGTAGTGGGTGTCTATTTGAAAGCATCTTTCTGATTTCAGTTCTGTCTTTGTTTTCAATTAGCAAACCTATTATACTAATACTAAGACAACATCAGTCAGTCAAATGATACGCTATTGTTTGTATAATCTTTTAGAGGCTGCGCTGGAAGAACTTCAGGAAAAGAAAAAGACTATTGTAAGTAAACCGTTGAGGTTATGCTGCCATAATGGGGGGTTGATAGGTCGCTTTAACCCCTGTAGGTCATAGCGCTACAATGGGAAGAGTCAAGGTAAAGAGGAGCCATGTATCGGGGTGTACTCTGGACGAAGAAGGACATGGGATCTTTATTCTGCATAAGCATAGGCATTTGCACAGTTGGGGTTCGAACCCCGCACCAGTCACTTGGACTGGCCTAGCAGAGCGTAGGCGACGAATAGCCGAACACGCTACCCACTAGGCCACTCTTATAACGAAAAAGAAACCAGTCTCAAGATTGACAGAAAAGTTATGTCTGAGCTACGCTACGATTATTTATTATGCATCAAATTTCTTTAAATTATTGAATTGTTTAACTATTCATTGGTTTCTTTTAGTTGGAAGAAGTAATGGAAAATGAGACTTACAAAAAAGCCAAAGAAATCTTGCAGAAGTATGATCCTGAACAGTTCAAGAAGATCCAGGTAAGATTCCTGTTAGCAGATAATGTCAGATCCAGGTAAGAATCCTGTTAGCAGACTGTCAGATCCAGGTAAGCGTCTTATTAGCAGACGATGTCAGATCCAGGTAAGCGTCTTGGTAGCAGACGATGTCAGATCCAGGTAAGAGTCTTGTTAGCAGACGATTTCAGATCCAGGTAAGAGTCCTGTTAGCAGACGATGTCAGATCCATGTAAGAGTCCTGTTAGCAGACGATGTCAGATCTAAGTAAGAGTCCTGTTAGCAGTCGATGTCAGATCTAAGTAAGATTCCTGTTAGCAGACGATGTCAGATCTAAGTAAGATTCCTGTTAGCGGACGATGTCAGATCCAGATAAGCGTCTTGTTAGCAGACGATGTCAGATCCAGGTAATAGTCCTGTTAGCAGATGATGTCAAATCTAAGTAACATTCCTGTTAGCAGGCGATGTCAGATCCAAGTAAGAGTCCTGTCAGCAGACGATATCAGATTTAGGTAAGAGTTCTGTTAGCAGACGATGTCAGATCCAGGTAAGAGTCCTGTTAGCCGACGGTGTCAGATCCAAGTAGAATTCCTGTTAGCAGAGGATGTCAGATCCAGGTAAGAGTCCTGTTAGCAGACCATGTCAGATCAAGGTAAGAGTCCTGTTAGCAGACCATGTCAGATCAAGGTAAGAGTCCTGTTAGTTAGCAGACGGTATCAGATCCAAGTAGGATTCCTGTTAGCAGACGATGTCAGATCCAGGTAAGAGTCCTGTTAGCAGATATTGTCAGAACCAAGGTAAGAATTCTGTTAGCAGACTGTCAGATCCAGGTAAGCATCTTGTTAGCAGACGATGTCAGATCCAGGTAAGCGTCTTGTTAGCAGACGATGTCAGATCCAGGTAATAGTCCTGTTAGCAGACGATGTCAAATCTAAGTAATATTCCTGTTAGCAGGCGATGTCAGATCCAAGTAAGAATCCTGTCAGCAGACGATGTCAGATTTAGGTAAGAGTTCTGTTAGCAGACGATGTCAGATCCAGGTAAGAGTCCTGTTAGCCGACGGTGTCAGATCCAATTAGGATTCCTGTTAGCAGACGATGTCAGATCCAGGTAAGAGTCCTGTTAGCAGACCATGTCAGATCAATGTAAGAGTCCTGTTAGCAGACCATGTCAGATCAACGTAAGAGTCCTGTTAGCAGACGGTGTCAGATCCAAGTAGGATTCCTGTTAGCACACGATGTCAGATCCAGGTAAGAGTCCTGTTAGTAGATAATGTCAGAACCAAGGTAAGAATCCTGTTAGCAGACTGTCAGATCCAGGTAAGCGTCTTGTTAGCAGACGATGTCAGATCCAGGTAAGCGTCTTGTTAGCAGACGATGTCAGATCCAGGTAAGGGTCCTGTTAGCAGACGATGTCAGATCCAGGTAAGAGTCCTGTTAGCAGACGATGTCAGATCTAAGTAAGATTCCTGTTAGCAGACGATGTCAGAGCCAGATAAGCGTCTTGTTAGCAGACGATGTCAGATCCAGGTAAGAGTCCTGTTAGCAGACGATGTCAGATCTAAGTAAGATTCCCGTTAGCAGACGATGTCAGATCCAGATAAGCGTCTTGTTAGTAGACGATGTCAGATCCAGGTAATAGTCCTGTTAGCAGACGATGTCAGATTCATGTAAGAGTCCTGTTAGCAGACGATGTCAGATCCAGGTAAGATTCCTGTTAGCACACGATGTCAGATCCAGGTAAGAGTCATGTTAGCAGACGATGTCAGATTTAGGTAAGTCCTGTTAGCAGACGATGTCAGATCTAAGTAAGAGTCCTGTTAGCAGACGATGTCAGATCCAGGTAAGAGTCATGTTAGCAGACAATGTCAGATTTAGGTAAGTCCTGTTAGCAGACTATGTCAGATCTAAGTAAGATTCCTGTTAGCACACGATGTCAGATCCAGGTAAGAGTCATGTTTGCAGACGATGTCAGATTTAGGTAAGTCCTGTTAGCAGACGATGTCAGATCTAAGTAAGATTCCTGTTAGCACACGATGTCAGATCCAGGTAAGAGTCATGTTAGCAGACGATGTCAGATTTAGGTAAGTCCTGTTAGCAGACGATGTCAGATCTAAGTAAGAGTCCTGTTAGCAGACGATGTCAGATTCAGGTAAGAGTCCTGTTAGCAGACGATGTCAGATCTAAGTAAGAGTCCTGTTAGCAGTCGATGTCAGATCCAGGTAAGAGTCCTGTTAGCAGACGATGTCTGGGATGTCTGAGCCACAACCCTGTATGTTATGGAATGATTCGCTAAGAGAGTCTCTAAATTTACGGCAGCATGCTACATGTAAATAGTGTTTGAATGTAGGGTAAGTGTGGCACAACCATCACGCCATCCTTTTTTACCAGCACGTTTTTTTGGGAATTGTTGGAAAATTTGTCATCACCGTGTCTTAACTTCCTTCCCACTTTAACCTGTGTGTGCACAAAAGCGGACTAAAACACTAACTCATTTCATTTCACTTGATTTCAGGCTCCAGAGACCACGCCAGCTCCAGTACAGTCGCCGAATGGTCAAGGTCTGTGCGTGATTTGGCAATGGGGAATAAGAAATATCCTTGTAAAATATACAATATTAACGAGATGTACGACACTGATGGTAAGTTTTTATTTGAACGTTTTAAACAGTTTATTTCTGCTTCTGTTTGGAAACATTAATATCAGGTTCACCTGATAGGGACATTGTTTATGAAGGAGGGTTGGTTGGTTTCGGAAAAATGCTGTACACTTTGAAGGACATAGCGCGTCAATGGAGAGCTCTATCAAGGTCACAGCGCGTGATTGGGGAGCCACAGAGGTTAGAGCGAGGCCATGTAATTTCTTGGCATCCGGGGAGATGCCAAGAAAGGACACGTGACCTGTATACAACACCAACGGAGACGTCAAGCGTGGGGCCTCGAACCCATGAACTTCGTGGCCTGGCAGAGGTCAGAGCTCTAACCACTAGACCATCCGGGTGGTCGCTATAAAGGCAGGCGGGTCGACTTGGACATTATCACCCACTGGTAAATAGGCTGTCAGTTTGTTTTATACCTGACTGTAACATCGGTGTCTTCCATATTTACAGAGCTGCGACAGAGATCTGTCGGCAGAGGGCTGAACACACCCGTCTCCCGCCAGATGGCGCAGCGGGGTCCGCCCTCGGGCCGCGGCCGCCAGGTCGCCATGGTAACGCCGCACCCTATGTCGGCGGGACCCTCGGGCAACCCGACCGTCACAAGTCCGCAAGATGGCGCTCGTAGTCGCATGGGTGAGAATGGCTGAGCATAAAACCAACCATAAATTTACCTTTCCTTGCTAACGCCCGTTTGCTTTACTCAGTGCCACGCTTTAGTCATATTGTCCAGGGATTCAGTTGTACTTCCTACTGAGCCAAACTGGCGCATTATGACGTAAGGCGGTGGGATTGTTGTGGTTGTGGCATCACACTGCTGATGGTTTATGGGAATCTTATCCAGGGGAGGCTATGCATTATTTCGGCGCTTTGGTACAGCTATGAATGCTCTAACGGGACATATATTGGCCAAATGCTAGAAATTTTAAGAAGACTTGATTTTAAAATGTTCTCTTTTGAGAACAGGTGCCGGTTCAATCCCCACGTGGCTCTGAAGCCGTTGCCTCTATCATCTCTTTTTCAGTTCCTTTTTTTCTCTCAATTTAGTTTACTGCTCAATAAAGAGGCAAACATCGCCATTCTACATGAATCCGCCCGGTGTCTGTGTGTCTCACATAAGGCCACGTGTAACACCTGCTAGTATTGTTACTATGGCTATGACATATATAGTGGCTGCGGCATGCTCTCCCACAGCGACCCCGGCCATGGTGGCGGCTCCCCTGCCTATGCCGAGGTCCATCTTGCCGAGGGAGCGCACCACGATGGACCGCCTGGTGGAGTACCTCGTGGGCGACGGGCCCCAGAACAGATACGCTCTCATCTGTGTCCAGTGCCAGTCCCACAACGGCATGGCGCTGCGGGAGGAGTTCGAATACATCAGTAAGTGACGATATTGGGCGCTCAAGGAGGAGTTTGAAAACATCAGTAAGTAACGATATTGGGCGCTCAAGGAGGAGTTTGAATACATCAGTAAGTAACGATATTGGGCGCTCAAGGAGAAGTTTGACATCAGTAAGTGACGATATTGGGCGCTCAAGGAGGAGTTTGAATACATCAGTAAGTGACGATATTGGGCGCTCAAGGAGGAGTTTGAATACATCAGTAAGTAACGATATTGGGCGCTCAAGGAGAAGTTTGACATCAGTAAGTGACGATATTGGGCGCTCAAGGAGGAGTTTGAATACATCAGTAAGTAACGATATTGGGCGCTCAAGGAGGAGTTTGACATCAGTAAGTGACGATATTTGGCGCTCAAGGAGGAGTTTGAATGCATCACTAAGTGACGATATTGGGCGCTCAAGGAGGAGTTTGAATACATCAGTAAGTGACGATATTGGGGTCTCAAGGAGGAGTTTGAATACATCAGTAAGTGACGATATTGGGCGCTCAAGGAGGAGTTCGAATACATCAGTATGTGACGATATTGGGCGCTCAAGGAGGAGTTTGAATACATCAGTATGTGACGATATTGGGGTCTCAAAGAGGAGTTTGAATACATCAATATATGACGGTATTGGGTGCTCAAGGAGGAGTTTGAATACATCAGTAAGTGACGATATTGGGCTCTCAAGGAGGAGTTCGAATACATCAGTAAGTGACGATATTGGGCTCTAAAGGAGGAGTTTGAATACATTAGTAAGTGACGATATTGGGCTCTCAAGGAGGAGTTTGAATACATCAGTATGTGACGATATTGGGCGCTCAAGGAGGAGTTTGAATGCATCAGTAAGTGACGATATTGGGCGCTCAAGGAGGAGTTCGAATACATCAGTATGTGACGATATTGGGCGCTCAAGGAGGAGTTTGAATGCATCACTAAGTGACGATATTGGGCTCTCAAGGAGGAGTTCGAATACATCAGTAAGTGACGATATTGGGCTCTAAAGGAGGAGTTTGAATACATCAGTAAGTGACTATATTGGGCTCTCAAGGAGGAGTTTGAATACATCAGTATGTGACGATATTGGGCGCTCAAGGAGGAGTTTGAATGCATCAGTAAGTGACGATATTGGGCGCTCAAGGAGGAGTTCGAATACATCAGTATGTGACGATATTGGGCGCTCAAGGAGGAGTTTGAATGCATCACTAAGTGACGATATTGGGCGCTCAAGGAGGAGTTTGAATGCATCACTAAGTGACGATATTGGGCGCTCAAGGAGGAGAGTGAATACATCAGTAAGTGACGATATTGGGCTCTCAGGGAGGAGTTCGAATACATCAGTAAGTGACGATATTGGGCTCTAAAGGAGGAGTTTGAATACATTAGTAAGTGACGATATTGGGCTCTCAAGGAGGAGTTTGAATACATCAGTAAGTGACGATATTGGGCTCTCAAGGAGGAGTTCGAATACATCAGTAAGTGACGATATTGGGCTCTAAAGGAGGAGTTTGAATACATTAGTAAGTGACGATATTGGGCTCTCAAGGAGGAGTTTGAATACATCAGGAAGTGACGATATTTGAAGTGTGAGTGCAAAAGTAGGTGACAATATTTGGCTCTCAAGGAGGGTTTCACTACATCAGTCAATAATAATGATAGTTCATAAGCCAATGATACTGAGACCATTTTTTCATTGGGTTATAAAAAAAGTTAGTTTGTAAGTGATATTTGGCTTTGGAAGTCAGATGAAGTCTACCTACTGGCTTGGCGCAAATGCTTTACTCACCCTATAGAGTTAACACCCCGCCCCGCCCCGCCCCGCCCCGCCCCGCCCTTACCCAGGTTTCAGGTGCTGCTACTGTTTCGCTATCAACGAGGCGCGCAAACAGAAGCCTCGTGCTCCACGGATAGATGGCGCCACTGGCGGCATGACGGCCCGCAGACAACTTCCGCTCAGCGAGCAGCCGCTCATGGAACACGCCATGGAGGTGGATGGTGAGTGGGGAGGGGGGGGGGGCTAACTTCCGCTCAGCGAGCAGCCGCTCATGGAACACGCCATGGAGGTGGATGGGGGAAGGGGGGGGGCTAACTTCCGCTCAGCGAGCAGCCGCTCATGGAACACGCCATGGAGGTGGATGGTGAGTGGGCGGCGGGGAGGGGGGGGCTAACTTCCGCTCAGCGAGCAGCCGCTCATGGAACACGCCATGGAGGTGGATGGTGAGTGGGCGGGAGGGAGGGGGGGGCCAACTTCCGCTCAGCAAGCAGCCGCTCATGGAACACGCCATGGAGGTGGATGGGGGGAGGGGGGGGGGCTAACTTCCGCTCAGCGAGCAGCCGCTCATGGAACACGCCATGAAGGTGGATGGTGAGTGGGCGGGGGGGAGGGGGGGGGGGAGCTAACTTCCGCTAAGCGAGCAGCCGCTCATGGAACACGCCATGGAGGTGGATGGTGAGTGGACGGGAGGGAGGGGGGGGGGCAACTTCCGCTCAGCAAGCAGCCGCTCATGGAACACGCCATGGAGGTGGATGGGGGGAGGGGGGGGGGAGCTAACTTCCGCTCAGCGAGCAGCCGCTCATGGAACACGCCGTGGAGGTGGATGGTGAGTGGGCGGGAGGGAGGGGGGGGCCAACTTCCGCTCAGCAAGCAGCCGCTCATGGAACACGCCATGGAGGTGGATGGTGAGGGGGAGGGGGGGGGGGCTAACTTCCGCTCAGCCGCTCATGGAACACGCCATGGAGGTGGATGGTGAGTGGGCAGGGGGGGAGGGGGGGGGGCTAACTTCCGCCCAGCGAGCAGCCGCTCATGGAACACCTCATTTAGATGGATGGTGAGAGTGGGGGGGGGGGGAGAAGATGAGACAGAAGGAGATAACTCGAGGGACGTTTTATTGGTGGTTAGTATGTAGGTCGATTTCTAACTAGGACGCTTTAAACTGTGTAGGAGGGGAGCCTCCCTGATGTAGTGGATAGCGCACTAGACGGCAGAACAATAGGTTCGAATCTGGCCCGGGCGACTAATCTAGGGCATGTTTCATCCATCCATCTTACATCGTCCAGGGAGGTTCATTGGCCCAGTTTAGCCCTTCTGTGTTTTCTACATACCATAACTGATATTTACGTATCCGACGTGAAAACAGTAATTTAAAGTTACGAGTATATTTAAATGGGTAGCTTATATTAAAGTGACTGCCAAATCCTTAGTAATCTCTCACGAAATCTGTAACTTCAGTTGGAAGGTTTATTTACAAAACTTGTAGCTGGGTCTAACTGCTTCCCAGTTACATTGAGTCACAAATATGTAGGAAAGGTGGTGATTCAATATGTATTATTACCTTAGATTGGCACTTTGCATGATCACTTGGTATGATTTTATTCCAGACCAAGAGGAGACTTCCGAGAAGGATGAAGTGAACGATGGAACAGATGAAGATGGAAGCGATAGTGGCGCCACCTCAGCGGTCAGTGCCAAAAACTCCAGATCCTCCGTGGAAAGTCTCTGCGCCGGAACCAGCCACCACCCAGAGGTCAAGGCCAAACTGGAGCCGACGGTCAAGGTCAAAGAGGAGGCAAACATCAGCGACGACCTTGACGACTAGAGGATTGGTTTGTGACCGCCCAGTCCGCATTTAAAATTACTGCCAAACCTATGCGTGGTTTAGCATGTGTTCAGCCTCTTGTCTTCCATTGTTGAAGTGAGTTCTGTTGTATTTAAGTTTAAGTTAATTGTTTGGTTAAGGTATTCTGCGTTCCGTTTCAGCAGGTTATATCCTAGGAAATTGTTTGCACTCTTTGTTTTCGCCACGAAACTGGGTAAACCAAGGCTTCTGTTTCTTCGTGTAATGATATTAATTCGTATGGTGTAAGGATAATGTAATCTCGCCTGATCCTGGCCTGGGTATTGCGAACACTTTTTACGAGTCTGTCGGTGCTGAGCCTGGTTTGGGGGTCTTTCTCGTGTTTCTGTCTAATGAGTTCAAACGTTTGAAGCAAGTAGTTTCTCGCAACTTGGACCAATTTAGCCTTCACGTGCACAAAACCTAGACACCGAGGTTGTATTTTAAGGCGACGAAACGATGAACAATATTGAACAGTTTTGTTGATATAGTTTTTGTTTATTGTAACTTTTATTTCGCCAGCGTAGCCATATCGCTATCCGTTGAGAGCTCGAGGTTTCTCAACTTGTTTCTTGTTTCCAATAATTTGCTCCAGGTGCCTTGGTGATCATGAAATAGAGTAGTATTTTTGCCTAACTTATGGTTAGACGAGACCAGAGTGCATTTGCCGTAAAGTTCCTACTTGTTACATTTATTTTCGGTACGCATTACTAGTTAGTCTCGCCCAGCTTGATAGAGGTATGCGCGTCATTATTGTATGTATGTTACAACGAGTTGATTCATTGTGGACGAAGTCCTATGTACAGACATATAGTGCACATGCTACAGTAGGTTTCACTCATAGGCGTTGTAAATACCGTTAATCTAAGTTATTGATTTTCGTGGTGATGAGCTTATAGTGCTTAGGCCGTAGTGTGGTTCAACGTGTCTGGTGAACGTTCAGTATTCGGTGAATCAGGACAAGTTAGTCCTGATTGTATCAAATCATGATATGACCCACCACTGGTTGTGAAGCGTATCAACCACGTGTTTCCCTATCATAGTATTATCATCTTATTGCCAACTTAGAGGGTTCTTGCCAGAGAAACCATTGGTATTCAGCAGCTCGTTGCTGTGTTGCTTGGCTTGGTTCTTGCCATTGCTTTAGTGGTTCGTGTTACGTTTAATTACAACGCTGTGGAATCACATTTAAGAAGAATCTTGTTGTATTTGCGTCTCGTTTTATCTGTGGCCCGATTGACCCAGTTTCGCCAGGGACACGAAATATGCAAAGAGTGAATGAGGTGGTTGCGCTATGTTGATAGAGGAGGCAACAACTATTAGTGCCACGATATTACCCGTGACTAATTGTATTGCTTGGTGGTCTATATCACTACGTTATACATAGTAGTTACAACTGGTTTTCGTGGTTTAAATGTGACGTATTCTGTACGGCTTTTCCGCTGTGGGAACGTCACGCTTGGCATTTAAGATGAAGTGTGGCATGTTACGGTGCCACGTTACGACAAGAATATTAAGGAAAACTGAAATTTAAAGCTCTTTGTGGATATAAATGATGAAGACCAAAGTAAATTAACGCGGTTTAGCCAGTTGGCGATTCTCCACTCCCACCTACCGAGCACAAAGCGTGTCTTTTTGCCCCAGCCACGGGTCGGGTCGCCATGTGCCAGTTACGTGGTACTTTGCGGAACTGCCACGCGGTGTAGGTGGCGCGCTCGTCACTACGATGCCTCAACATCCGGGTTGCCGGGCGATATTAGGGGATATATAGGGTGTATGCCGACTTGCCCCGCACTATGTTTAGACCGCCGGCACGGTGGGGACGGTGGCGGATCTGTCGCCCTGATCTCAGGGTCAGTCTTCCCTGTTAGAGCCCACAAAATGTATTAGTGTAGTAAATGGTAGAAGTGAGCAATATGCGAGCTATGTTGAAGCAATGATCCACCCTAACATGGAAGAGCGACCGACCTCAGCGCAGATGCTACGTGTAAAAGTGAAGGTTCGTCATCCTGGTTGCACCGCTTAACATAGTGGTATAACATCGGGAACGTATTGCACCGAAAGGATACTGGGAGGTGTGTGGCGCTGGACTAGTAATGATCCACTGACCCCTACACGCCACCAGGACTGCTGTGAGCCGGCGCCGGGCTCTGTTACACCCACTCTTTACTCTGCTTTCATTTCGCAATGTCTGATCTCACTGGTGTTTAGCCTTTAGTTACATTCTCAACGAGAACGATGTATTACGCTGTTCGGCAGATATAGAGATACGTAACTTTATTTAACAATAGATGCAGCTCAGGTGGACTCTCGTCATTTGTATAAGAGCGAGATTGTTTGGATTGTCTTATCGGTTAATTCTGATAGCGAACCGAGTAAACCTGTTGTCGCGGGGTGTCTACTCATTCGCAATGGGCACCATAAATAACCGTGGAAAAGAGTATCGATAGGCTGGTAGGGCATCAGTAACTACAATGGACATGTAAAGAGATTTGCTGATCAGCACCACGAACTTAATCATCTGATGGACAGTATATGACAATAGGTTGGATTGCACAGCAGCTAGGTCTTTGCCTGTTGCCGTTTCAGCATTGCCTTCAAAATCTCATCACGCTTACTTTTAGAGCAATTACTGATTTTCAACGATACAAGGAGTGAAATGTCTGTTGTACTAAAAGTGTGTTCGTTCGTGAGGGTTACATTAGCCTTGCAGGTTACATAAGGGTTACACGACATTTACGTGGTCGTTACGCTGGACAATTCGGTCGGGAATCTCACAATTTTATTTCAAAGGTTGTGGTTTGTGCAACATGCGGAACTTTGATTGCACATGGCTTGGAAAAATAAAACGGTGAAAAAGGCTATCGTGGAGACTGTTTTGACATCTCTCAGAAATATGCTTTTGATTTTCTTGGGTACATATTTCTTTACATTAGACTGTTGTACACATTGAGCACGTTAGTTCAGACCTAAAGGAACGCATCATTACGCATATATAACGCGATCCACGATCTTTATAGGCGGGGTGTGAGTTTTAATTTGATACCAATGTAAGTCGCAACCTGCCCTACAATACTCATACCACCCCCCCCCACCCCACCGCCTCCCACATTTTTCAAATTATATGAGGTGAGGAGGTATTTTTGTTTTTTGGTGGGGGTGGGGGGAGGGGTGTTCGGTACTTTGCCAACGTGTAGTTATGTACAACGTAGGACGACACAGCTTTGCATGTATACACAACACGAAATAGATCAAAAACAGGGTTTTTTCACACGGATGTCACTTGCAAATACATACACTAATAACAATATAAACTGCTCTGGTACCACAAGATTAACGTGGTAACTCTGATCATAATGCCGTTCGGCTCTTGCGGTTAATCCACCTGGTTGCTGTCCTCGACTCGCAGGAAAGGAGATATGTGTTAACTATCCTCAACCCATGGCTCTATAGGGCTCCACCGGATCGCTCTTTAAAAAGATACTTGACAGTGGATATACATGTATGCAGTATCAGTTCACATACGATATCACAGCTAAACGATTACAAACTATTAATATATACATGTTTTTACATACTTCTGTACAGTCGTATGGTATTGCATGTACAGATGCATACATAAATATCGACATATATGCATAACATAAAATAATAGGTCCATCTTCCATGTTAGAACCCATGAAATGGATTATTGTAGGACATGGCGGTTGGCGTAAGTAATACGTGAGCTATGCTGAAACAATGGGTCGCCCTAACATGGAAGAACGACTAAATAATACATAAAATACAGAAAAATCACAAAAATATCTCAATTGATGGTATACAATTTATATACGTACAGCCGCAGGTACTCACACGTAAACATCTCCATACATTCTATAAAAGCACACACAGACAAACTTATTGGCGCACAGAAAGACGAAAGAGCTGATATCCACCCAAACTTAATTTGTAGTTCAGTCAACAATTTGTACTTGTGGAATAGTTTGGTCCGTGCCGCTGTCGTCACGGCGTCTCGCGCGGTGACCCGGATGTACGCTCGAAGGTCCCGGATGTGGCTTTCGCCTGGCGCGATGGCAGGGCAGCCCCCACGTGGTGTTCTTGGTCATGACCTTGACGCTGGTCACGATCTGGGGCACGTCCACCAGAATGAGGATCGAGAAGGTCACGAAGACGAGGATTATAGCGATGGCGCCTATTTTGCTGGAGTGACGCGCCTCCTGGGGCTCCGGCTCGAAGGGTTGTGCGGCCACCAGTGCTGGCAGGGGGGGGGGGGTAAACAATTATATAATGAAATGTTGGTGTTTCTTTATGTCGCTTTGGTGGACATTGAGGCCACGAAACATGTATAACTTGCTGTTTTATAGACATTTATTTGCACAGCTGGCGTTCGAACCCCACATTGCGGCCGAGGAGATGATCAAGCACACTTCACTAAACACAAACAAATAGTACAATAACCCTGTACATGTATACCATGACGTGGGTTACCTTCACAAGGAGGTACTTCCGGTTGCCAGTCGCCATATAGGTTGCAGACGGCGACTACGTTGTCATGGCGACTCTCGAAGGCCGTGTCGACGTCACAGGAGGCGTTGACCTGTGTCAGGTAGCTCTGGTCCGTGGTGCTGATAATCATCCCTGCCCAGACCGGCAGCGCGGGACACCAGATGGCTGGCGGGGAGGCAGTCGAGTAAGTAACATGATGTCAGGTAACGATCTCCCGGCGGAGGGCGTCCCGTTAACGGGATGCGTGATGCGAGCAACGAATTCCCTCTGCTGTGAGAGTGTTTATAATGCCCACATGGCTTCAGCCAGAATATTATACGCTCAGTCAATAGAAATGTAACAATTGATCAATCATAGGGGTCTGGAAAGGGGTAAATGGCGACACGCGACACAGTGTTGTTTGAAAAATCGACATTAACCTCCAAATTCCGACATTGAGGATCTGAAAAAGCGACATCGACACATAGTGGCGTATTAGAAAAAAAACGACGCAGAAGCCAAAAAGTCGACACAGAACGTCGTGACAAATCGACATTCGAAACTGATAATTTTGAAAAATAGACACTAGACCCTTCCCCTTCTAGACACCTAATCGTACGTTAATTAGTTAATTAATCTCATGGTCGATGGAAGGGACCACGGACTTCCTCAGAGGTACTTATGAGATCGGTTTCTTAAGGGATCCAATAATTGAGTGTTTTCATTGAACACATGCGCAATGAAAGTGATAATCTATGGTAAGAAATAGTTCTGTATATTTACGTTGGCAGGGCGGTACTGCCGGCTCCCATGTCCCGTAGGCCGTGCACACGGTCACGGTGCTGAATCTACCCCGGGATAACCAGTGGCCCACAATGCACTCGTAGACTACGGTAGCTCTGAAGGACCGCTCGCTCGGCACTTGCGCTATGGCGTTGATTACAGATATCGGTTCGCCACAGTCCAGGGCTGTTAGTGATTGGAACGGACATACTGGATACGGCAGTTTGTGTATGTCAACCACTGCTACAGAACAATGTTAATCGTAATATTGAAAGTCAGATCACTTTTAAGTTATCATGCCAAATATAAAGTTAATGACAATTCGTATTGTAATTGACATGAGTACATAAATTGTTATTGCTGTATAGGACCAATTAAAAAACTACAAGGTCGCAACTAAATAGAATAATTACATCATGCAGTCATATAATAAAACAAGTAATATAACTCAACATTAACATTGTTATACCTTAGACCGAGAAACATTCTATACATGTATAGCACTCACGCTCACAGTCCGTTACCAATGACGACCACGTGCCGTTGGCTTGGCACGTGACCCAGTCTTCCGGTTGACCTTGGTGGAGGAAGCCCAGCTGGCAGGAGACCCCGACCACAGAGCCGAACTGAGTGGAGGTTGAGTTCAGAGAGCCCCTCCTGATCGGGGTCAAGGTCGGACAGTGGACCTCTGCGCGGCGATATCAATATGCATGAGAGGCTTTGGCATGAATATCCATGATAAATAAATTATAATATTAAAACAGGTTTGACAGCAGCCGATTTGATGCATAGAGGTTTGTATGGCATAATTATAAATACTTAGTGCGCGATATATAAAATGGCATGCTGCTAAATAAACTTTGTGAGATCTCCTGTAGAGCTTTTTTGTGTACAACGTCGTCAAACATCGGACAGCGGTCCTGAGTTTTGGCTTTTTAACATTAAGAAAGAGATATTACCGCAGACCCGAACGTTAGAAGATCAGTCAGGCACAATGTATCTGTCACATTTGAAAGGCATTATATTAAAATTTAAGACTGTTTACCCAGTCAGTAAATATTACAAAATAAGAGTCCACTATTTTTTATACAGACAGTGCGGGTTGAAAGCGTTAAATATCTGGACTGATATTTTAGTTCGCGGTGTAGTTTTTTACAATGAAATTTTTAACAACGAAGTTTTTAACAACACAGATTTTAACAAAATAAATGGTCTCATGTGTTCAGCTCTTTAACGCGGAATCTACATTTATGCCACCAACTACCTTTGCAGCCATTGGAGGAGCAGTTTCCGGTCCAGGTCTTATCGACGCATGTGACGTCACATTGGGTCGTGCCGTTGGGGAAAGCGAAGCCTTTATCGCAAGAATATGAGACGACGGTCCGACTGAGCGCAAGGGTCGTGTTGGCGGAAGCAAAGGGCAGCGACAGTACAGGCGGACAACGGTCAGCTGTAACATAGCAATGAGCGGACAGCCGTCAGCTGTAACATAGCAACGAACGGACAGCGGTCAGCTGTAACATAGCAACGAGCGGACAGCGGTCAGCTGTAACAATTAGCAATGAGCGGACAGCGGTCAGCTGTAACATAGCAACGAGCGGACAGCGGTCAGCTGTAACACAGTAACGGGTGGACAGCGTTTAGCTGTAACATAGCAACGAGCGGACAGCGGTCAGCTGTAACACAGTAACGGGGGGATAGCGGTCCGCTGTAACATAGTAACGGATGGACAGTGGTCAGCTGTAACATAGTAACGGGTGGACAGCGGTCAGCTGTAACACACTAACGGGGGGATAGCGCTGTCCACCCGTGCACCCACCGCTTCACTACCTCCAGCCAGACGTGGAGGCAGCATTCACTACCTTCAGCCGGACGTGGAGGCGGCATTCACTACCTCCAGCCGGACGTGGAGGCAGCATTCACTACCTCCAGCCGGACGTGGAGGCAGCATTCACTACCTCCAGCCGGACGTGGAGGCAGCATTCACTACCTCCAGCCGGACGTGGAGGCAGCATTTACTATCTCCAGCCGGACGTGGAGGCAGCATTCACTACCTCCAGCCGGACGTGGAGGCAGCATGCATGATCCGCTCTATTCACGGTTCACGAAACGAAGCCACTCACAGCCACAGGAGATCCAGTCCCAGGTCCACTGCGCTCTCTCCCCACAGCGAATGGTCTTGTCGTGGTAGCCGTCCACGTGGCGGAGACCCGGCCAGCACTGGTAGCTGATGGTCGTGTTGTACACGCTGCCTTCACCCGTCTGATTGCCGAAAACAATCGTCGGCGCCGGCGGGCAGTGGATCACTGAAACCAGGGCCATGTATACAGTGGTGTGGCCGTTAGGCAAACGGTGAACCAAAGCGTGCAAACTGACAGTTGAAAATCCAGTTAAGGACACACTACTTATGGACACAGATAAATACAAACAGGTCATGATGAATTTTAGTCACAATGAGTTTCACTCGCAATGAGTTTCACTCGCAATGAGTTTCACTTCCAATGATTTTGATAGGTGTTACTGACAGCGAAAGATTTACAGTCCGCACACCCAGGATGAAAGTTACTCAGGTCAAGTTTTCAGGAAATCTTTATGATAATCTAATAAAAAACGTTCATGGAATATTCTCTTGTATTACACGCGACCATCCACCCACCCCAGAGGTTCGAACCCCGCTGTGGTCATGTCTGTGTGGTCGGATGATAAAGACCCCATGTCCTTCGTAAAGAGTAGGTGGTTACCCCCGGGGACATAGCTCTACAATCCCTTCCTTCTCCCATTGACGCGATATGACCAAAAGTGGTTAAAGCTTCCTGAATATACAACCCATCTTTCCCCCACGCCAGAGCCGATGACCATGTACTTACGTGAACAGTTCCCGTATGTATCATTCCAGACGCTCGTTTCTAGGCAGGCGACTTCCTTAGTTACAGCGCCATCCGGTAGGATATATCCGGTGTGACACCTGACCGTTACTATGGTATCCACTAGGGCCAGCGGAGTGCTCAGCGTACCGTTTTCAGGGACCGGGAGGGCGGGACAGGTCGTCACTATGGATACCGGTGACGTTTTATGGTTATCAATAACAAAAATAACTTGTTGATAATAACATGCATTCCGTGCATACACAGAACAGCGCTGATTTTATGCTACGATGAGTGGATGAAACATACCCCAAATTAGGTGTCCAGGCCTGGATTCGAAGCCAAGACCTATTCATCAGCAGTCTAGTGCGCCGACCACTACACCAGGGAGGCCCCTTATAGGCCAATACAATTTCCAAACGCGTCAGGTGTCACATATTTTACAAAGATTATTATATGCCAATATATTATTTTGCGGTCTTTGGAATTTAAAATTTATCAGTGGATAGCGTGATGACATGATTTCAAAACGATAACGTTTGTTACTCACGGCAACAGTTGCCCGCATATTCCCAGTCTCCCCCTGGGAGACACGTGATCTCCTTGGTAACCTGCCCATCCGGGAACCTGCTGCCATAGTGACACTTGAGCAGCGTCCGTCCCCCGATCTCATTGTCCACAGTGATGACGTCAGCATTTTCCACGTACGGCACTACGTTACATCTCTCTGCGGGGGCACGCAGTGACGTCTTAATCCAGTTAAACAATTTCAAATATTCCCGTTAAAAGGTAACAAATAAATTATTTCCGTTAAGAAGTAAACAAAAAAGATTCCCGTTAAAACCAATACAAACCGGATAAGCTATTAAAAAGTATGATATATTGTCTAGATGCTTCGAAAGACTTAATTACTGGAATTTACAGATTTATGCTTGAGAGTAACCGTTTACGCCTTCGACCTTGGAACTTAACTGACCTTGACAAGTAGGGCTTTGCAGTGTCCACCTTTGGCTGGCACCGCACGCCAATTCCACAGACCGCATGCCGGACGAAAAAAGGTGACCTTCGCCACAGGTCAAAGTCACTTGTTCACCATAGTTACTGGCCGGGACAGTGAGGCCAACGCTGGGTGTGTCTTCCATCTTGGCACAAGGTTTAGCTGCAATAAAAGTGGTATGCATATTACCAAAACATAGATCTCTATACAGCCTGTGCAAGCATGAACGTAACGATCTTTGATGAATCTTTTTGATGTTAACCACCACCTTTGTGATCGTAAGTTTTCTGAGAGCTCACCTGATCTTGATGTTAAACTTGCATCGTGTTTTTTTGAAACTCCACTGTTGCTTTATCTCATTACATGCATATATAATATGCCAATATTTACAGACGAAAATTTAATACAATAAATTGGAGGTAAGTTGACATCTATAACTAATAGGTAAGGCATTTATATAAGGAAAATCTGTTTAATAATCGGGAAGCCTATCTAGTTGGTAAGCAGGCTGTGTTGTAGACAACAGGTCATGGATTCGAACCCGGACACATTTGGAGCATCTGGTTCGATCCGACTTTATCTAAGCAAAGACGACTTCTTGGCCTAGTTTATTTTTCATGCCCACAAACATAGCCTTAAACATCGAATCTTCATTTCTGCAAAATGGTACGTCAAGTAAATTTTAAATTACGCATGCAATCATCCATGGCGACACTCCAGTGCCCGGAAGTCAAGCACCGGATGCTGCGCGCAGTGCCTCCACGCCGGAAGTGGAACCCGGAGCGGCAGGCGTATGTGGCGTGACGTCTGTAGAACGTCTCCGGGTACTTGACGTCCGCGTTGCCAGCGTCTGCCGGCCACGCGCAGGACGCCGGCTCTGAGGGAAGTAAACAATGGGCCGCTAGAGGAGCGGCACAGTCGCTCCTATCGCACGGAGGCAACAGGCGGGTAAGTGAAAACAGTACAAGCTGGAATGTGTTTGAGAAGCGGACAAACCGCACTCAAGGTGCTATCTACAGTATGTGGGAGTAGGGTGGGGAGGTTAAAGGGAGGTTAGGGTTCATCCTCTGTTATTAATGCTGAATTGGCTAAAATACATGAATGGTTGTCTGCTAATAAACTTGTGTTAAACGTACAAAAGTCGAAATTTATTATTTTCCATACCGCACAACGACGGATGGTGCCTCCTACCATTAGAATTGATAATGTGGTACTTGAATGTGTCGACGGATTTAACTTTCTTGGCATTACCATCCATAAACATCTGAAATGGCACAGCCATGTGGATAACATTTCAAAGAAGATCTCCAAGGCCCTTGGCATTATGTCTAGACTAAAACAAATATTACCGCAACATGTATTGCAGATTTTATACAATTCGCTTATCTTACCTCACTTAACATATGGGATTCTAGTTTGGGGATATGAAGATCAAAGGACTGCTTCACTTGCAAAAAAAAGCCCTCCGAATAATAACATAATAAGTAAATATAATGCACATACTAAACCATTATTTAAAGAACTCCGTTGCCTGAAGCTGTCTGATATCCACAGGATCCAGACATTAACATTTTATTATAAACTAAAGAAGGGTAATCTGCCTCACTACTTTTCTGAACTACCGCTTTACCAACACTTTCAAGTACATGATCATGACCCTAGATATAAATCCTATGTATACACTACACGAATCAGACATATCTTTGCTCAAAAATGTCTGGTCTATGCAATAAACAATGAACCTGCTTGCATCCTTTCCAAAATAGACAGTCATAGCCTTGATGGATTTTCTATATATGTTAAAGTTCTTACTCTCGATAAAAATAATTATATGTGTTCCATCCAAGATTGTTATATTTGTCTTAATTAACTCGCTGTACATGTGTTGTATTTGTTCATGTGTATGTATGTGTGTCTGCGCTTCCAGCTGTGGCCTTTGTATACGTGTAAGGGGAGGTGGGGGGGACAAGGGTTGTAAAGCTGTCTTGCCATAATCATTATTTTGTATATTAATTGACGCATGTACGTTCTTGTCTTAAGTAATACTTTGATTTGTGTGGGTGGCCCACGCGACAGCGACAATATGTATTAGCGTGGGTCTCCTAGCCTGATAGGTTTTATAAATATATTTATGTATGATCGAGTTATTATTTTGGTTGAATAAACGCAATTGAATCTTGAATCTAGAATCTAGGGGGTAGTGCCACGGTGAGTGAGCGATACGCGGTTGTGGAGGGTTACTTTCTAACGTATCCAGGAACTCCAATAGTTCACCAAGAATGACCCTAATCTTATGTCAAAACATGAGTGTCGCATTTCTTAGCTCTGTGTGGGGGCAAGGTTCGTCCAACTTTATTCAAGTTTTCTCGGCCCACGTGTGCACATTTATAAAGGCATAAAACACTTTATTTACATCATACAATATATTTGAACAAAGTGTGAGTGCGACTTCTCTTCGGGTTTGGTGGACGGACTAGATATAATTGATAAGACATAAGGCAGCAGCCTACGTAAAATGCCAATGACTGCCGTATACCAACATGTATGTCTAAAGCACCACTAAATGATATGCATAAGGTGGATCCATTGAAGCAGCATGCGGCAGTTCGTCTATCGCCAATTTATTTACCATGCCGAGGAGGCCCCCGCGCAGGTCTTAATGGGGGTATCCTGGTCAAGTCGTTATGTGTTATGTTAAAGTTGTATGTAGAGCTGTTTCGCTGTTTTTGAATGCTAAATTTGCGTATAAGAACACAAACCTAAGGCCTTAAGCTTCATAACAGACAATAAACACCTACCATATCGCTCACCAATTATCTGCCAATGAGTAAAACATTTCAAATTCATGAATTGCCCGCCACAAAAATGAAAACTTGTGCTGATTTGAAACGTCATAAACGTGTGTACACAAGTCGTTTACCGGTGCCACCGACAGAGGGCCCAAGCGCTAAATTATATGAGACAATAGAAGCGTCCGGAGCGCCACTTTTTCTTTGGCGGTGGCCGTTGACACTGCTTGTGGTCAAAGGTAACATTTCCTGTTTATGTTTATTTTGGTACAGCCGTTGCAACGGTCAGCTCCACATGTAACTTTAATTAAATCCTACACTGGTTGGGATTTTGAATATTTGTAATATATATATCCCGTGAAGGAAAACAGCACTTACCCCAGTTTGGGGGTCCCAGGTCTGGCACTGACTCGTCCCTCTCAGTGCCAGAGGGCGTTATCTGCCGGCCACTCTGAGTGATCCCCTCATCGCGTGAGGTGTCTGGGGTCGTCAGGGTGGTTGTCAGGGGGGTTGCCGGGGCGGTTGTCAGGGTGGTTGTCAGGGTGGTTGTCACGGTGGTTGTGCCTTCCGGCGAATTGGCGGCAGTGGTGGTGACATCTAGCGGCAGCGAGGCTAGTCGGGAGTAAACATCCGTTAGGAAGAGACTGAATGAAGATTGGGTTGTCGGTGTTCCCTCAGTAGGGGACTGTGGTGGGGAAGACGGGTTGGCGGAAATCGATGTACGGGAAGTCGTTGTGTCAGGGGGTTCCGTCTCCAGAGTAGTCGCCATTACTTTAGAATTATGCGGTGTTGTCTCTAGAAGAGTGGTTTCCAAAGTCGCTGTGTCTGGCGGTGTTGTTTCAAAAAGGGTAGTTGGCAAAGTCGTTGTGTCAGGTTGTGTTGTCTGTAGAAGAGTGGTTGGCAAAGTCGTTGTGTCTGGCGGTGTTGTTTCTGGAAGAGTGGGTGGCAAAGTCGTTGTGTCTGGCGGTGTTGTCTCTAGAAAATTGGTTGCCAATGTCGTTGTGTCAGGTTGTGTTGTCTCTAGGAGAGTGGTTGCCAAAGTCGTTGTGTCTGGCGGTGTTGTTTCTGGAAGAGTGGGTGCCAAAGTCGTTGTGTCTGGCGGTGTTGTCTCTAGAAGAGTGGTTGCCAAAGTCGTTGTGTCTGGCGGTGTTGTGTCGAGAAGAGTGGGTGCCAAAGTCGTTGTGTCTTGCGGTGTGGTTTCGAGAAGAGTGGGTGCCAAAGTCGTTTTGTCTGGCGGTGTTGTTTCTGGAAGAGTGGGTGGCAAAGTCGTTGTGTCTGGCGGTGTTGTCTCTAGAAAATTGGTTGCCAAAGTCGTTGTGTCAGGTTGTGTTGTCTCTAGGAGAGTGGTTGCCAAAGTCGTTGTGTCTGGCGGTGTTGTTTCTGGAAGACTGGGTGCCAAAGTCGTTGTGTCTGGCGGTGTTGTCTCTAGAAGAGTGGTTGCCAAAGTCGTTGTGTCTGGCGGTGTGGTTTCGAGAAGAGTGGGTGCCAAAGTCGTTGTGTCTGGCAGTGTTGTTTCGAGAAAAGTGGGTGCCAAAGTCGTTGTGTCTGGCGGTGTGGTTTCGAGAAGAGTGGTTGCCAAAGTCGTTGTGTCTTGCGGTGTGGTTTCGAGAAGAGTGGTTGCCAAAGTCGTTGTGTCTTGCGGTGTGGTTTCGAGAAGAGTGGCTGCCAAAGTTGTTGTGTCTGGCGGTGTTGTTTCGAGCAGAGCGGGTGCCAAAATCGTTGTGTCTTGCGCTGTTGTTTTGAGAAGATTGGTTGCCAAAGTCGTTGTGTCTTGCGCTGTTGTTTTGAGAAGATTGGTTGCCAAAGTCGTTGTGTCTGGCGGTGTTGTCTCTAAAAGAGTGGTTGGCAAAGTCGTTGTGTCTGGCGGTGCTGTCTCTAGAAGAGTGGTTGCCAAAGTCGTTGTGTCTTGCGGTGTGGTTTCGAGAAGAGTGGTTGCCAAAGTTGTTGTGTCTGGCGGTGTTGTTTCGAGAAGAGTGGGTGCCAAAGTCGTTGTGTCTTGCGGTGTTGTTTTGAGAAGATTGGCTGCTAAAGTCGTTGTGTCTTGCGCTGTTGTTTTGAAAAGATTGGTTGCCAAAGTCGTTGTGTCTGGAGATGTTGTCTCTAAAATAGTGGCTGGCAAAGTCGTTGTGTCTGGCGGTGTTGTCTCTAAAAGAGTGGTGGGCAAAGTCGTTGTGTCTGGCGGTGTTGTCTCTAAAAGAGTAGGTGCCAAAGTCGTTGTGTGTGGCGGTGTTTTTTCGAGAAGAGTAGGTGCCAAAGTCGTTGTGTCTGGCGGTGTTGTTTCGAGAAGAGTAGATGCCAAAGTCGTTGTGTCTGGCGGTGTTGTTTCGAGAAGAGTGGTTGTCAAAGTCGTTGTGTCTGGCGGTGTTGTTTCGAGAAGAGTGGGTGCCAAAGTCGTTGTGTCTGGCGGTGTTGTTTCGAGAAGAGTGGTTGCCAAAGTTGTTGTGTCAGGTTGAGTTGTATCTTGGAGAGTGGTTGCCAAAGTCATTATGTCAGGTTGTGTTGTCTCTAGAAGAGTGGTTGCCAGGGTCGTTGTGTCAGGTTGTGTTGTCTCTAGAAGAGTGGTTGCCAGGGTCGTTGTGTCAGGTTGTGTTGTAACTGGAAGAGTGGTTGCCAAAGTCGTTGTGTCAGGTTGTGTTGTCTCATGGAAAGTGGTTGCCAAAGTCGTTTTGTGAGGTTGTGTTGTCTCATGGAAAGTGGTTTCCAAAGTCGTTGTGTCAGGTTCTGTTGTATCTTGGAGAGTGGTTGCCAGGGTCGTTGTGTCAGGTTGTGTTGTCTCTAGAAGAGTGGTTGCCAGGGTCGTTGTGTCAGGTTGTGTTGTAACTGGAAGAGTGGTTGCCAAAGTCGTTTTGTCAGGTTGTGTTGTCTCATGGAAAGTGGTTGCCAAAGTCGTTTTGTCAGGTTGTGTTGTCTCATGGAAAGTGGTTTCCAAAGTCGTTGTGTCAGGTTCTGTTGTATCTTGGAGAGTGGTTGCCAAAGTCGTTGTGTCAGGTTGTGTTTTCTCTAGGATAGTGGTTGCCAAAGTTGTTATGTCAGGTTGTGTTGTATCTAGGACAGTGGTTGCCAAAGTCGGTGTGTCAGGTTGTGTTGTATCTAGGACAGTGGTTGCCAAAGTCGATGTGTCAGGTTGTGTTGTATCTTGGAGAGTGGTTGCCAAAGTCGTTGTGTCAGGTTGTGTTTTCTCTAGAATAGTGGTTGCCAAAGTTGTTATGTCTGGCGGTTTTGTCTCTAGAAGAGTGGTTTCCAAAGTCGTTGTGTCTGGCGGTGTTGTATCTAGGACAGTGGTTGCCAAAGTCGTTGTGTCAGGATGTGTTGTATCTAGGACAGTGGTTGCCAAAGTCGTTGTGTCAGGTTGTGTTTTATCTTGGAGAGTGGTTTCCAAAGTCGTTGTGTCAGGTTGTGTTGTATCTCGGAGACTGGTTGCCAAAGTAGTTGTGTCAGGTTGTGTTGTCTCTGAGAGAGTGGTTATCAAAGTAGTTATGTCAGGTAGTGTTGTATCTCGGAGAGTGGTTACCAAAGTAGTTGTGTCAGGCTGTGTTGTCTCTAGAAGAGTGGTTGCTAAAGTCGTTTTCTCTGGGAGAGTGGATGCCAAAGTCGTTGTCTCTGGGAGAGTGGATGCCAAAGTCGTTGTCTCTAGGAGAGTGGTTGCCAAAGTCGTTGTGTCAGGTAGTGTTGTCTCTAGAAGAGTGGTTGTCAAAGTCGTTGTCTCTAGAAGAGTGGTGGCCAAAGTCGTTGTCTCTAGAAGAGTGGTTGGCAAAGTCGTTGTCTCTGGGAGAGTGGTTGCCAAAGTCGTTGTGACAGGCGATGTTGTGGCCTCAAGAAGAGTGGTTGCCAATGTCGTAGTGTCGGCGTTTGGTGCGTTGAATGACGTTGTTGCCCATGTCGATGTTACCAAGTCGACGAAAGTTGAAGGTGACCTTGTAGTCCTTACGTCAAGAGAAGTGGGATACTCACTTGTGACGCCGGGTGTCTCAGGTAAAACTGTGGTCACGACTTCACCATCTGTTGTTGTGACCTCTCCCTGACCCGCGGTGGTACCGGAAGTCGTCTCGCCCCCTAGCGTCGTGGTGATATAGGTCACTTCCGGTGTAGTTACCACAGTGGTGCCCCCTGCCGTGGTTGGGTAAGCGCAGGTGGCAGACAGTGCCGTCCACTCCCCGATGTTCTCAGCTGCGGCCGAGACGTTGCACGTCACTTCCTGGCTGGTAGCGTCATCTGTCCACAGGAAGCCATCGTGACACGTGTAGTTGGCTTTGTCCCCATACAGCGTGGTGGCCGTGTCCGACCGGTTGGCGTTCTCAACGTCGGGCGGTAGGCCGCATTCTATCGCTAGAAAGAACGGACATAACGTGCAATATATAGGCTAGGTACGCTGTGGCGGTGTAATTACGAACTTCACCCTGGACGGTATAAGACAACTTGAGCTGCTCTGAAGTACTGTGACAGAGTAATTGCGAACGACGTTTGTGTTTGAGTTCGGAGACATAAATACTGCACAGCACATGTATGTATCGTTATTCGTAAACTTTTAATAATACCAAACTATATTATCATCAGCTTTAAATATAGTAATTTGTGATTTTATAATCAAATTCATTGAATCCGAATATTTTTTGTTACATATAGTGAATCTTCTATAACCCGAAGCGATATGCAAACAAATAGCCAGAGATTTAAAAACAAAGTCAAATGATAGGAGGATTTCTTTTTACGGCATGTGAGAGTCTATATAAACAACCTACGCTGACAGTTCTCCTGCGCCGGATCCCAATCATTGTAGAACGGGGGGAAGATGGCAGTGCACGTTCGATTCCGCACCAGAGACCCATCCGACAGCACGTAGCCGAAGTGGCACTGGTAGGACCTGACGGAGCCCAGGCTGTACGTGGCCTCGGGCAGGGCGATCATGCTGGCATGGTCCGGGACGGAGGGCTCGCCGCCACCACACCCATACACACACGGGGCCGGCGTGCTCCACTCCCCCACTGTCGGGTCCGACTCGGAGACGTTACACGTCACTTCCTGTACTTGGGAGCCGCTGTCTTCGAGGATGAAGGCGTAATTGCATGTGACGACGACCGTGACTCCCAGGTCGGTGGTAGGGGGGCTCGCGCGTATCGAGTCGCTGTAGTATGGAACATCGCCGCAATCCACCTCTGAAATATACAGTATCCGGGGAGTCAAATGAAGCGTGTTGGGGCCAGTAGTTGTGCACATGCAGGCTAACAGGGCCAAGGAGACAATGAGACTCACAATGAAACGGGGTTGGATGAAATACGCTTAATAAATGGTAAGCTGGTTGAGCTGCGGATCAACAGGTCTTGGGTTCGAACCCTGGCGCGTGCATTTGCGGCAAGTTTTATCCAACCCCATTTCGCACAAACAGCGGCGATTTTTGTCTTACGCTTGATCCAAAGGGAACACACTATTAACATATACCTCTTTGCAGATGGAATGGGACCACACCCAAACAAAAACCTTGCAGCTCCGCCAGTGTCACACTGTGCCCCGTCCCGAATAACAATGCGCGGTCTTTCGAACCCTGAACATAAATAAATGAATAAATATGTCGACTGTTTTTGAGGTTAGATGCCTAGCGCTTGACTTACTTTCACACGTGGGCACACTGCCCCACGTGCTGCAATCACAATCCAGGGACTGGGTCAGAGTCCCGTTCAAAGTGTATCCGGACTCACAAGTGTATGTGAGCAGCAAGCTCGCCTTATCCACAGTTTTGGTTGCATATGCCAGATCTGGTGCTTGATCACAGGCGACCTCTGAATATAAAGAACGAGACATGCTCACATCGATTCGTCAACAAATTCCGATATTACAAATTTAATTTTCGCAGTTAAATTACGGTCTGAGTTTTTGCGATCCCGACTCCTTTAGGAGATAATCGTGAGGTTTTTTAATAAACAAATATTTAATCAAGAGGAAATTTGTGCATCGATAATGCTTACCTAAATCAACCTCAGCCTCACATATAAAGTTCCGGTTTCCGAGACAATTGTTTGAGTTCCAGATGAATCCCGAGATCCCGGCGTCGGTTAGATGCGCACATTGGTCTCCAGAGGTCGGGCCACCGGCGTCCCACTTCTGATAAGTAACCTCGCTTTGATCTTGCCAAAACCACGTCTCGTTTACATTGTTGTCCAAGGCATAAGCGGTCCAGAAGGTGGAGCTACAGAAGACGACGACGGGAAACGGCAATGATGTAGGGCGTGACATGTGATCAGACGCTGGAGGCGAATCCAGATGGAAAATCCCCAGTCCCTGGACTCCGGTCATGTCCTCTTTGTCCAGCCGAGTCATCGATGGAAGTTAGTGGGCACCCCAATTTGAGATATTCTATATCTGCCCCTGTAGATATCATATCCAACAGATACCTATGCTAACAAGGCCCAATAGCTTCTAAACACCTTTTAGTAAATAATATAGAGCGACGCTTATAGTCAATCCTGAAGATTTGGAATGACTTAAAGCTATTCGGAACAGTTGTTACCGACAATGTAAAAGCATCTGCATATTACACTGAAATGAAAGATTAGCATTCACATTTGGCAGAACTGTAAAATTGATTAAGCATGTAATGGTAAACCTGGCAGAAAAAAGTATTTTGGGCTTGACAGCTGGAAGACATCCTGAACACATTGTCTGACGGTGTGAATGAATATGTGCGAATGAGTAACCTTCATTCACAATATGTTGAGGACTCACTTCCGGTAAAGCGACATAGACCAATATAATTATAATAATATTTGCAATAGAATAATATGAACAGGATAACATGAAATGCATTAAGTGAAACGCATCGCATGAAACAAATCACATAAAAAAAATCCCTCATGAAACGCGTTACATGAAACGTATCACATGGAGGAACCAGGCGGACGGAAGCTCCCGTGATACACGCGGAAAATCTGGTTTAGAGTAATGGGTCAACATGGCCAATCAAAGGGTCATCATCGATCACTAGCACCCGCCACCCAGCACCCCCCCACCCCTCTCCCTTGGAGTCCCACCTCCCTCCCCCTCCCCGCCCATACGTACCACCCATACACAAAGCGATGTCCACGAACCGTAAACCAGCTAAATATAGCTGCCGCTGCCGCCAGAGGGCGCCTGTGCTTCCCATGGCGCGAGGAGCCATATTGTTCCTGGCATAGAGGGGTTTTAGCCATAAATTACGAAACCGGGTAAGTGGGCTTACACGGAATTACGAAGCCGGCGTGTGATGGACGCCAAGCCCAGTGCCCGAGGGGACAGCGAGACGCTTGCCGTGGGAGGTCGCACCTGGCGGAGGGGCGGAGACGCCCCGAGGTTGAAAAAACCACACGGACGAAAGCCGTAGGGGAAACGAGTCTCCAGCATGACATTGCGCCGTTAGAAGAGCCCGCCGGTGACGCCATTGTCGTCATGACGACCGGTCAGCATGCCGGAGGCGCGATCGGTTGGACTATGTATGGTTGTTAACTTGGCATCTGGGTTGTTAATTGCCTTGGCGTCACGCCCATTACGGCTCTGTGTCTGTATAACAGTGAGCGCTCACCCGCCACACACGGAGCAGACATATGGTATTGTAGTATCAGCTGTTGGGAAGTCCGGGACGTGGGGGGTAAATCTAATTTGATATTCTGCTTCGTGTTTGGATTGGCACCGGAACATCGTTTCCGTACCAAAATGACCGTGGCTGGCAGTCTCAAGCGCTTCATAATTATACAGCCAATATATCATCAATCTGAATTAACGCAAATCATCTCCTGGTTCGCGACGTGATATTAACGATGCCACTTTCTAATTATATATACAGAGATCATCATCAATTTGAATCAACCGAAAAATCTTCTCACACAGACGAACAGACTCACGGCAACCTGATATTCACCATAACAAAAGATGGTATGTGCTTTACAACGAGATCTCAACGAGTGTGCGTCATAAAATGACGCTACGGGACAACAAAACAGCTGACGGCGTCTTGTCAAAGGAGTCATGGGCGTCTGGGTTCGCAGTGCCGCCTAACGGAAGGTTTTTGAAAAGCGGAAGTGTTGCTTAAAACCGGAAGTCTGACGTTTTATACCCGCCGCGTGGGAATACTGAGAACTGGCGGTCATAATTAGGCTGCGTAAGAGCAGGCACAATGTTGGTCATGCCAGCCGCCAAGTCACCTTAACTCCACCATGACGTGGCCCATGGCAAAGCCATTGTAAGCGACCGAACATTGATGTCTGTGTCGACAAAGCACATACTTTAACCCACAAAGTGGCACGGGTCTTTGCAGCCGCTCTTAGTGTACATGACAAGAGCCGCTCTATTCAACATTGCCATTGACCTCCGGGATAATAAGGCAGGGGTTCAATGTTTGGCAGACTTCAGGCGCCAAGTCATATACAGGAAGTTAGCCTTCGACCAGCTTGGGTGTATTGACACCAAAATCAACCAAACGTCACTCAATAAAAAGATACTTCCATCCCACAAGCCCCAGGAAATCTTGTCTACACGCAATAAGGCCATGGTACCGGAAGTGGTTCTGTCGGGCTATAGTACCGGAAGTGAGTCCGTCGGGCCATAGTACCGGAAGTGAGTCCGTCGGGCCATGGTACCGGAAGTGAGTCTGTCGGGCCATGGTACCGGAAGTGAGTCCGTCGGGCCATGGTACCGGAAGTGAGTACGTCGGGATATGGTACCGGAAATGAGTACATCGGGCCATGGTACCGGAAGTGAGTCCGTCGGGCCATGGTACCGGAAGTGCGTCCGTCGGGCCATGGTACCGGTAGTCAGGGTGTCAAGCCGTGGTACCGAAACTGCGTAGATCTGCCTGAAGTAAAATGCATGCGTTTGGGCGCACTTACGGGTAAGTGGTGCTAAGCCACGTGATCTCTGCCAGGCTGTCGAGGGTGACGAGCAGGGAATCCACATCTTGCGTGGGGCAGGCCACCTCGGCGTTACCATGGGAGTCGGTGCCTGGAGCGATGTAGCAGTAGCCGCCGTACTCCAGCCATCCGCTGCCACAGCCTGACGCACCACCTGCAGTGATACCAACAAAGTGACATAACTATAATTATCATATGTACATGACTTTGGTGCCACAGCATGGCATGCCTGTAAATGCCCCACCATTCGCATATTTCTAAAAGTATTTCTGAAGTAAACGGGTGATCGAAGTAAGCTACTGCAGGATGTGCGTTAAGCAATTGGGTGGATATCATAAATAAAGGGCTATGACACTCGCCCTTCCACCACCGTAACGCTTACCGCACAACAATTTGTCAAATCAATTTCCTTACCAACACCGTGGCGCAGGGGTGGGGATAGCGAGGAATGTTATTGGACCAATGGACATCACAAGTAGGTCATTTTAGAAAAATGTCGGCCCCAAACACACAGGCCTCTCCCAATCAGAGATCTCCTCCCTTGTCACACCTACCCTCCATCCCCCCCCCCCACACACACACACTCCCCACCCCCCTCCACGTCTCCCCTCATGTAACGGCTGCACTTTGGGTTTCGTCACATGCGAATGTCCACAATGGACAGGTATCATTATTCACTTCAGCCAAAGTTACTAACCATCTCCTTCTCCTTTGACAAGCACGACCTTGGAAGACACACAAAAAAGGGAAAAATATGAGTTGTCATTTTTTGGGTTTAGAGCTGATTGTCAAGGAAGAAGCTTTTCTTCCTTCAAACACGCGAATCGACCAGATAGGCGAAAGTGCAAAAAGTTCGTAATTGTCTATTGGCGGGTAAAGATACATGTGCGAAATGGTCGCGACAATGGTAAGCCTAAAAGTCCTGTAGTAAATCTCTCCTCGCATTACCAACCTAAGAAAGGAAGGTTATTGATAGGCCCTACATGTGGCCCTGCAGTCATCGGGGACAGCATGAAAGACCAGCTGAATACTCTATCGGCCAAACAGCCATGCGCGTGCTTTGTTTCCTACTTCCGGCAGGGAGTCTCCTTCTATGTGACCTGTCAGCAAGGAGTCACGTGGTTTATCGTCCTTTACGAGCGACGTCCCAGAATTTATCATGACACACGGGATTTTGTTATTTTATTTTGGCCATTCGTTCGACCACCTTTTCTGAAACGTTTGATTTACACATGAATACGCTATCGAATGGCGATGGGTTTTCTATGTTGTAAGACAACCAGGCATATGCTTCCTTTTGCTTCGCTTACTCTCATAAATCTCAGCTAAAGGGACCACACAATGTTTCTAGAATGTCTATGTATTGAAAAGGAAGACGGGAAGACATTAGTTCTCAAGTTACAGCTTTGTATATTTTAAACCTAAAGCACACTTTTAGTTTAAGGGTTAATTTTGTGTGCCCGCGGTTACAATGACATCCATTTGGATACCAAACCAATTGGATCAATCAGAATAATAAACATATGACGTCACACCTGAGGCAAGGTCTAGCGCTGCTGGTTTGCAGGCACAATACGGCAAGTACCGGGGTGACGTCATCAAAATGACGCCGGTAACAATATGCAAGATACAAAAGTAATTTATTCTGGGGGATAATTCTTAGGTTTCGCTTTTCCTGAATAACATGACTCGCCATTTACTTCTAATAGGATTCCGTGTGTCACCTATGTGAGCCCACGAAGAGAAGTATTGTATAATATTCTAGGCGTTAGCAAAACGACCATGTTAAAGAGCGTAGTCCTCACAACGTTTAAAAACGCACAGGAAGGCGGTCTGTTCGTATGTGTCATGCACATGTCAGAGTGCATTCACGGCTAAAAGGCCATGCTACAACAAGCTGCAAACCACACATAACATTAAGACTGTACACAACCATAGCCTGAAACACTAACAGTTCATTTCGGACACTGGCGCCTAATAACCGACGTTGTACTGACCGTATTTCTTGCAGACGTATGTATACATAGTCCCGCAGTCATCGTCCAGCAAGACGTCACTTCCGGCGCTCCCAGGCTGGAAGGCTATGCAGCTGGGCGGGACGCTGTCCGGCTCCCCAGCCAAGAAAAACCCGGAAGCGGCGAAAAAGAGGACGCTTCCGTCGCTGCTGAGCCAGTTAGCGCTGTGGAGCCCGATGTAATACTGAGCGCCGCCACTGAAAGGGCCACACAAGATACATTGGGAGACGTATTCCAAGTTCAAAGTCCAAAAAATTAGGGAATAACAGGGGAAATTTTATATGTACTAGTTAAAGAACGAGCAGAAGTGCAATGCACGACAGCGAGCTCCTTAACGTACTTATACAATTGTTATAACAAGGTATTAGTTCTACTCATGGTTTACATGGTTCGTGTTCCATGTTTGGACGCAATGAAATCGGTTATTGCATTTATTGAACTGCACGACTAATATGTGAGTGAGAAATAGGGACGGGTCGGCTTTGAAAGGATCAACTAATACACCAGTCAATGTGTAGGCCCTGGGGGAGGGTGGGGGTGGGGGAAGCAGATATTTTGAAAGTCAAAACAAATTCTCCTGAAAAGCAGTATTAGGGATTTAACGCTTTTACTTCATATTAGATTATCTATATATATCATCACTTTGGCATTAGGATATATCCGGCGCAATTAAACACATATGTGACACCTTGAGTAGAAATGGCATGACCAATGTCAGACGGTTCCCCATTCATCGTTCATAGGCAGCATGAGAAATATATCCAATCGATAACTGTCGAATTTCCATATATTTTGAGCTGTCTGATCTAATCCCCCCTACCCCCTGGAGCTTAACATTGACTTATGCATTCCATTGTTTTTTCTTGCAATTTGCAAGTTCTGAAAACATCAGCTAGTTCGCCTCGGCTCAGCTCTGCTCGACTTATTAAACCGTGACACTTAGCGAAGTGGAGTGAGTCAATATCAAAAACAACTGTTCATTATCAAGATAATACACGGTTCTTTCTTTCGTTATTTAAATAAATCACACTTACATTAATAAAACACGGCTAGTTCTGTTTCCCGGTGCATTCTTCTAGATAATGAATACTTAAGACAAAAGCGTGACGTCACACAATTTTTTAACTTCGGTTCGTGCATCGGGCTTGTTGGTTTTCATTTTGTTGTATATATCACACCATGCACCATACGTCGTTTGCATCTTCCTTATTAGGACGCTGCAAACGCATTTTTCCCCATCCTAACCTGCGTGATCTTCACGTACAGGATGACCTCCCCCTTAAGTGAGACGGTTTCTATGGGTCGCGAGTAGATCTCACTTATAAAGATTTTTCCGGTACTTCTGGCCGTCAATGTCCAGGCCTAATGGTTGTCTATCAGGCGCTGGCAGCCTGATTAAATGGCGGGAGTCCCCTAGGCGGGACACTAGCACCGGTGGGGGTGGACCAAGGGCTAAGGGGCGGATAACGAGGATTGGGTGATGCCAGCTTGACGACCTCCCATCAGTGCGTGAAATGTCCGGTTAAGGCGATTAAAGATATCATTATATTTAGGCCAGACCAGATAAACATTCTAGTACAGTTATAAAAAATGAGATTTCGTAGGTGGTAAAATTGCAATATGGGCAGCTATTGTGGACTTAATTGAGAGTAAATTAAGAGTATAATTGTGACATACCAATATACTTGTAATTCATATAAATAAATTACCAAATTTCAACACGGCAGGTAACCGTACTGTGCTATCTAAGAACAACTATGGTAGTGACGTGCTGCACACCCCGTTCCTTGTGAAACAACATGGCCTTTGGTGAAACTTTATTGCCGAACGACATCGGCCGGAAACCACCTGCAGGTAACTCTCAACCGCGGCACATGGACCCCCGTCGATTGACCTTGTCCTGACCTTCGAACCGATTATGCATGACCTGTAGATTGTATATATATCACCTTGTCACGAAACAATAGCCGATACACAATCTGTTTTTTTCCAGGCCTTTATATTTATATAAAGAGTCTCAGACAGCGAGCTCGTGGGCGTAGTTTACACTCATGGCTATTGGATGTTGACATTGGAGGCGCTCAAGGTCACCGAGACATGGGCACCCATTGTGAGCAGGCTTCCACGCGACCATACATCTTGGTGCTTGGAGGGTGGCGTCTGGCAGCTGCTTTATATGCTCGGTAAGGTGGGGGGCGGGGGGAGTGGAGGGGGGGGGCATGACGGAAGCGAGCGAAAGGCCTCTTCTTCTTCCTCTTCAGCCACCGCAAAGTTTTGTAACGAAACGTTAATTTATCACCAGGGATGAGCGCGAGAGTTGGGGGCCAGAAGACACAGGATGATACGGGGGAGGGGGGGGGAGCCGGGTGGGGGGGGGGTACGTCTGCAGGACAGAAAGAGTGATGAGTTAGGGTCGGGGCCGGAGCCTCACCGGAGCACAGGGGGTGGTGGGCGGATGGAGCTGGAGAAAGAGTATGCGTGCAGAAGCCACATATGTCGTATGTGTGGATGTATGGCAGATGTACTGGACAATGTATGTGTCCAAAGGCGGGGGGGGGGGGGGGGGGGGGGCGGGAGGCCACGTGTCAATGGCATGTTTCATTAGTTACTTCACGATTTGTACCTTTCTTCCATGCTTTGGGGAACCATTCTTTTAGCATAGCCCCCCCGGTCCATCTTTCATGTTAGAACCTACGAAATGTAATATTGTAGTAAAAATCAGGCGTGAGTATTACGTGAGCTATGCTGAGACAATGGTTCGCCCTTACACAGAAGAACGACCTCCCCCCCCCCGTATGAATCAACATTCACTTTAATAATCTATTTCGTGGGTTCTAACATGGGGGATGGCGATGGACCGAATTTGGTCAGAAACAATTACATAAAAAGACAATAAAAACGTCATAATGAGAAAATATGAAAACTAACTTACGATGAAACACACAACACACAATATGAAAACTAACTTACGATGAAACCAAATTTTCAATGAAGCTCTCTTCGGCGCCCGTTGCTATGGAAACAAGCGAAGCATTCTGTTGTGAGCAATACACCACGGCGTCTGCGAAATCGACAAGCCGGTCGTCAACAGTGTAGCACGAGGTAGCACTTCTACTCCAGCCAATGGCACAACCCGAATCATTGCACTGCGAACCTGTGGGAATAAATGAAATCGTTAAGACACTGATTAAGCGTATGCTTCGTTTTGATGGTCATTAAACGATGGAAGTCATGTGGCGACAATGGAACGGGTTACGGTAGAGATGGGCCATGCTTCCGCCTAATCCTCTACTCTTCCCTGGAAGAACGTGTATTTTTAACAGGCTCCAACACACTTGCACAGGTGGGGCAAATAACCAGAGCAGACTCGACAACAGCCAAACAGGCTATACCTCCAAGACTACGGGGTAAACTTCAATATTTCAATAAAAGAGCGTAAATGTTCTGACAATTTGTGAAAACTTTCTTGAGAAATACTGCACCACGCGTGCGTCTCCTCTAGCTAGAGTTGACTGCCTAAATATTTGGAGAAAAACATGACTGGAGCACAGATTTCGGGAAAATATTTTGATATAATCCTCAATAATTCTTTGAATACAGTTTGTACATGGGCATGGCATATAAAGATTAAGCTGATTTATGATGTTTAAATCAAAATCACAATGTATATCGTATCCATCATGTGGGTGGCATGTATGGCGAGTTTAATCATGGATATAACTTGTTCTCATGTGATGACCCATTCACGTTACGTAAAGACCAGAAATATTGCCTGTTACATGCAATGGTGCCCTCACTGTGGAAAAACATGAAAACCCACGATTGGCGAAGTCGTCCATTACGCAAGTGGAAGAGTGTCGTGTTCACGGGTAATAGCTTTGTAACACTTCGTCATATTGGCTTGTGTGGCTCTTTACCACAACGGCGGAGATGACACCGGTCACGAGACTGGAGACCCTGGATGGTGACGCCGACAATAACGCGGAGGCCAACAACGGAACTATGCCAACCACAACCAAACTAGTGATGCACATAGGTTATACATGACGCGTTTCTCAAGTGACATTCAGATGCTTCGACAAGGAATTTCTTCTCTTTCAGGAACATTAAAGTACATTCTAGCCTTGTTAGTTCATCGGTAAAGAGGGGAATTCAACATACAAAACCCAACATTGAGGAAGACTTTTTATTTTTGAGAAAATTGAAAAATGTTTTAAATAACAATTCATATACATGTACTTTTATAAATTTAAGGTATGGGTCTTACATTTGTATTAAACTCTTATTCATATGAAATACTGCGGAGATGCATCAGCAATGTGGGTCTCTGTGACCTTTCCAACTTTTCAGAGGAATTATTTCATGTTTTACATCACGCGACAAATTCACGTTTCTTACGCAGAAAGTTAAACACGTGGGTATAACAATAGGGCAGGGACGTGAATCTCGTTTTATACGATACCTTACGAGATCGGATTTTGGTGACAACGACGTTTTCTGCGACCTTAAGTTTTCACTGCGCAGTTCACTCGCCCCTTGCTTGACCAATCAAAAAGCTATCATCCAATAAAAACGAAGAATTTATTTTCAATATAATAGTTTCTATCAACAATGGCCGATATCACCAACCCAAAAAACAACTTGAATGTAGACCATGACAAACTTGCGTCTATATCTAGGAGGTGGGAGAGTTATCCCCTCTGAATCGTGAATCCCCAAGAATTAGGAAGAGCAATATCGAGTCTCCAACATTAGGACCGCTCAAGACCTGGCGCGAAAAAACACACCTTAACAGAGATATCGCGAATATCGAGGAATTCACAGACTTCTAAAACCGATCGATAACAATCCCCAAAAATCGCGAATCTCCAAGAATTGCTGGATGCCAATCGCGGAGATTGGAAAAGGTATCCCCGCCCCCTCTGTCTCTATATCTGTGCCTGTGTAACTCGACAGCGTGGTCAAGGTATGCCCGCCCCCTCTGTCTCTATATCTGTGCCTGTATAACTCGACAGCGTGGTCAAGGTATCCCCGCCCCCTCTGTCTCTATATCTGTGCCTGTGTAACTCGACAGCGTGGTCAAGGTATCCCCGCCCCCTCTGTCTCTATATCTGGGCCTGTGTAACTCGACAGCGTGGTCAAGGTATCCCCGCCCCCTCTGTCTCTATATCTGTGCCTGTGTAACTCGACAGCGTGGTCAAGGTATCCCCGCCCCCTCTGTCTCTATATCTGGGCCTGTGTAACTCGACAGCGTGGTCAAGGTATCCCCGCCCCCTCTGTCTCTATATCTGGGCCTGTGTAACTCGACAGCGTGGTCAAGGTATCCCCGCCCACACTGTCTCTATATCTGTGCCTGTGTAACTCGACAGCGTGGTCAAGGTATCCCCGCCCCTCAGTCTCTATATCTGTGCCTGTGTAACTCGACAGCGTGGTCAGGGTATCCCCGCCCCCTCTGTCTCTATATCTGTGCCTGTGTAACTCGACAGCGTGGTCAAGGTATCCCCGCCCCCTCTGTCTCTATATCTGGGCCTGTGTAACTCGACAGCGTGGTCAAGGTATCCCCGCCCCCTCTGTCTCTATATCTGTGCCTGTGTAACTCGACAGCGTGGTCAAGGTATCCCCGCCCCCTCTGTCTCTATATCTGTGCCTGTGTAACTCGACAGCGTGGTCAAGGTATCCCCGCCCCTCAGTCTCTATATCTGTGCCTGTGTAACTCGACAGCGTGGTCAGGGTATCCCCGCCCCCTCTGTCTCTATATCTGTGCCTGTGTAACTCGACAGCGTGGTCAAGGTATCCCCGCCCCCTCTGTCTCTATATCTGTGCCTGTGTAACTCGACAGCGTGGTCAAGGTATCCCCGCCCCCTCTGTCTCTATATCTGTGCCTGTGTAACTCGACAGCGTGGTCAAGGTATCCCCGCCCCTCAGTCTCTATATCTGTGCCTGTGTAACTCGACAGCGTGGTCAGGGTATCCCCGCCCCCTCTGCCTCTATATCTGTGCCTGTGTAACTCGACAGCGTGGTCAAGGTATCCCCGCCCCCTCTGTCTCTATATCTGTGCCTGTGTAACTCGACAGCGTGGTCAAGGTATCCCAGCCCCCTCTGTCTCTATATCTGTGCCTGTGTAACTCGACAGCGTGGTCAAGGTATCCCCGCCCCCTCTGTCTCTATATCTGTGCCTGTGTAACTCGACAGCGTGGTCAGGGTATCCCCGCCCCCTCTGTCTCTATATCTGTGCCTGTGTAACTCGACAGCGTGGTCAAGGTATCCCCGCCCCCTCTGTCTCTATATCTGGGCCTGTGTAACTCGACAGCGTGGTCAAGGTATCCCCGCCCCCTCTGTCTCTATATCTGTGCCTGTGTAACTCGACAGCGTGGTCAGGGTATCCCCGCCCCCTCTGTCTCTATATCTGTGTAACTCGACAGGGTGGTCAAGGTATCCCCGCCCCCTCTGTCCCTATATCTGTGCCTGTGTAACTCGACAGCGTGGTCAGGGTATCCCCGCCCCCTCTGTCTCTATATCTGTGCCTGTGTAACTCGACAGCGTGGTCAAGGTATCCCCGCCCCTCTGTCTCTATATCTGGGCCTGTGTAACTCGACAGCGTGGTCAATGTATCCCCGCCCCCTCTGTCTCTATATCTGTGCCTGTGTAACTCGACAGCGTGGTCAATGTATCCCCGCCCCCTCTGTCTCTATATCCGGGCCTGTGTAACTCGACAGCGTGGTCAAGGTATCCCCGCCCCTCTGTCTCTATATCTGGGCCTGTGTAACTCGAGAGCGTGGTCAGGGTATCCCCGCCCCCTCTGTCTCTATATCTGTGCCTGTGTAACTCGACAGCGTGGTTAGGGTACCCCGCCCCCTCTGTCTCTATATCTGTGCCTGTGTAACTCGACAGCGTGGTCAATGTATCCCCGCCCCCTCTGTCTCTATATCTGTGCCTGTGTAACTCGACAGCGTGGTCAAGGTATCCCCGCCCCCTCTGTCTCTATATCTGTGCCTGTGTAACTCGAGAGCGTGGTCAGGGTATCCCCGCCCCCTCTGTCTCTATATCTGTGCCTGTGTAACTCGACAGCGTGGTCAATGTATCCCCGCCCCCTCTGTCTCTATATCTGTGCCTGTGTAACTCGACAGCGTGGCCAAGGTATCCCCGCCCCCTCTGTCTCTATATCTGTGCCTGTGTAACTCGACAGCGTGGTCAATGTATCCCCGCCCCCTCTGGCTCTATATCTGTGCCTGTGTAACTCGACAGCGTGGCCAAGGTATCCCCGCCCCCTCTGTCTCTATATCTGTGCCTGTGTAACTCGAGAGCATGGTCAGGGTATCCCCGCCCCCTCTGTCTCTATATCTGTGCCTGTGTAACTCGACAGCGTGGTCAATTCTATCGACGTCAGGCGCAGCACGGGGGAAGAGCGAACGAGGCCGAAGACAATACAGTGAATTATAAATATGATACATGTAGGCCTATTGTAGCGCGCGGGGACAGATCTGCGACTCACGAGACTTCTCCCATGAATATTAAGTTGTATGCCTTATCAACCGATGGTCGGGACAAAGTAGGTCCGCTGGTCGCCAGGGATCGTGTGGGGTAAGTTGTCCGGTGGAAGCGTGAACCTCTGGTGTATTCACATGTAAAAGGCAGATTGAGGCATTGTGCCCCGCGATGCACAATGGATGGCGCTTCGACAGAGTGCAGAGAATAACCTTCTTGGACGAAGAGGATTGGCGATGGTGGGGGTCATACTGGACGGTGGTGCGGAGGGGGGGGGGGGGGGTGCGGAAGCGCGGAGGGGCGAAGGGGCGTATCGATTGATTGACAGGGCGGATGTATGGAGGGCAAAGTGCATCTGAGGATGCACGCAGGCCGCGAGAGTGGTTCCGAGAGATGCATGGCTCTGGTTGTTTTGTATCTGTCTGCAAGTGGGAGTCATTCCTTAGCTGTCGTGCGATTTGCGGCGTGACATGTTTAATTGCATACCAAGTTGAGCACACCTTTAGCATTGTACGTTATAGCGTTGGTGCCGCGTTACGGTTTCCATACCATGGAATCGTGAACCCAAAACCCATTTATCATAATGGCACAAACTGAGGTCCCGTCTGTTTATTTCTGGTAGGATTGCATATGAATGCTTTTTGGAAATTCCGCTATGATGGGGGGGCGGGGGTGGGGGGGGGCGAGCGAGAAGACCTTTTTCGATCTCCGCGATTGTCACCCAGGCATTCTCGGAGATTCGCGATTAGTTGTTGGCAATTTTTGGGGATCGTTATCCGTACAATTCCTGGTGCAACACGAAGACCCCCTTCCAGTGTGACATGCCAGATTTAGCGCCTTGCATTGGAGGGGGTGTACTGTATTCATGGTTGAGTGTTTGTTGCTGAGTTCAAGCCAATGGACAGGAACATTAAGAAGCTCAGTATGACACCACGAGGGTTTGCGTTTCTCTATGCCGTCACCTTTCACCTCTCAAAATGCAGCGAGGAAGCTCTGAAATTCACCGAAAATAGTACCCGACCCCTAATATTTGATAATTATATAACTTGAGATCATAAACCGGTAAACACATGAGAATAATATGAGGTAAAGTTGTTCTGGCGTGGCACCAACTGTTTATAAAAAAAAAATCGCTAGACAATAACAAATACAATTACCAAATTACGCTTTAGTCTATTTTTAGTTTCAGTTCGGAGGCAATTGGGCCATTGCTCGCCGATCACCATAACCGCACTGCTTTTATGGAAGGAGAACAATGATTGTTGACGGGACGGAAGTACTATGTCACTCGGGGGTGGTGGCAATGGGTTGGTCCTTGACAGGTCTCATTTGTTCTTCACTTTGTTTACGTGGATCGTCATACCGCCAGGCAAGTGCACTCTCAGTGTATGCCCAGATACAGACAACAGCCACTAAATTATTGACATCCCTCTTTAGTAACAACAGAGGATACTTCGACCCTCTTGTCAAACAGGCATAACTGAAATCCAACGGAAACGAAATAACTTATTTAAAAGGAAAATATCTATTCAGAAATGGCGTTGGTGCCTGCCTAGAGTAATAATTGAATGATTAGTAATAATAGTTCCCTTTAGGCTAATTATGGAATTTAGGCTTGGCTATTTAGAGGGCTGAGCTGCAGACCAGCACACGAGCAGGCCGTGGGTTCGCACCCTGGCCCCAGCACCTGGCGCAGATTTCACCCAGATCTCATTACTTATGCCTCAAAATCCACTTCATTATCAGTAAAACTACATAGGCTTAGCAGGAAAATGATACTCACCGACAAGGGGAAGCAAGAATGACGACAGAACAAACACTATTATTGGGTATTCCATAGTGGCACTTCTCGGTTCACTTTGTGTCTCAGTTATTCAGGTATCAAACGGGAGGTCGAGACCTCTAGATGACGAGCGCGCCTCCCAAGATCTTGAACCAGATTTCTGCCTGAGTCTTTGCGACAGTAATGTCACACTCAGCATGTACGTGCCCTCGTTTCCTTAGAGCGTTAACAACAGGGAAACTCCCACAGCATTTTTCCACGTCCATTTCGCTGATGAAGGCGACACTAGCAAAAAGAGCCAATTGCAAAGTTTTGTAATTCCGGCAGTGTCTCCACTAAGTGAGTGGAGCAGAGCATAAAATGGGTTAAAACTACTTTTGCGCGTTTCCATCTGATGCAGACGATTTCCGGGGATTCCTTTCGCGCGCTTTCAAATAGCACAGACGGTCCTTCCAGAGACAGTTCGACCACTAGTTTCACACTTTTTTCATTCGCCCACTTGCTTGCCACCGCTCGCCACCTTTGTGAGAGTTTCTCGGACGCGAGATCTCGCGATATCTCGGCGGGACAGTGGGATGAGAAGCTCCGTGAATTTGGCGGTGCAGCGTATTGATCGGGATTATGCAAATGAGCTGCGTGATGGAAGCGTCGGATGACAGAGGCCGCCCCCGAAGGCGAGTCATTTACTGCGAAGCTGTTGTCGCTGGGAAGGAGCCAAGGGGGGCGCCCGTTACTACGTCATAGATCGAGCCCATCTAATGCAACAAGACACTTAAGTGGCCGTATGTCACCAGGCGAAAGGCGTGGGGCAGTCGAGACGGGTTGTTGTTTGCCTTTGCATGGTTATTAGAAAGGGTTTCGACGACATAGCACCCTAGAAAGACAGGATATATAAAGGAGGACATGAAAGAGAGGCCGGCTGGCTATTTTCTAGGCCCGGGTGGATGGCGGGAGCAATGGGGGGTGGGGGGGGGGGGTGCGGGGGAGGGGTAGCAAACTGAAGGATGGCCTATGGACGTTGTGTCCCGGCGGGGTGGGTCGGGAGGGGGGATGGGGCAGCGGGTGTTAAATCGTATTGATCCCTTGTGAAGAGAATTAAGTGACCAAAGCCATTCTTTACTCTATTCTCCTCTCCTCTGATGGCACACGTGTACTTAATAAACACGGGAAGTTTATGACGCCGCGTTTATGACCATATGTCTTGGTCCAGCTAGAGAGAAAATACTGGCGAACTTTTTTCCCAATCAGACGGAATATATTCAGTCATGCCTTTATCCCACGACCTTACAATTAATCTTAAAATTTAAAAACGGACAAGCTACTTTATTCGCTAGGCGGCGCTGCGGTCATTCCAGGACTCATATCGAGGCACAATAGTAAGGTGTAGCCGTCGACCCTAAAATAGGCTGTTACATCGGAAGCGAATCTGCGGACGGGTGACAAAATGGGCAAAACTAATTTTGTTACAAATTGCAGCTGAAGAACGTCAGGCAAACTGGGAAATGCTTTCAGGAAGGACCTTCTCTTCTCGTATATTCATATTTAGTTTACACTAGTTTGTATTCTTGAATTTTGTGCCGTAGCCGGTAGGGAACTGAAAAGTTTTCGAACCTCCCTAGTTCAGTTAACAGGATGAGGAGGGAAATGAACAGATTGCGGATTCAAACTCGACCTGTATCTGGGACAAGTTTTATCCGACCACATTTCATAGACCCAGGGAGACTTCTTGGCCCAATTTAACCTCTATGCGCACAACAGCGGCCTAAAACACAAACGCTTCATTTCATTTCTCAACCACACCCGCGATCTTCTGAAGTGCTGCCACCTAGCGAATGCAAACGACAACTAGAATGATGCAAGGGTGTATTCATCAATCTGGATCACACCTGGCGCCGGATCCTGAAGACGGAACATGAACATACATCGATCACTTCTATCGTTATCATGTTATCGAGTACCGGATGTAGCATGTCTCCGGAGCACGTGTGTTTCATGACTTCACCCCGGGGTGCACCCACGCCCCCACCCCCTTCTCCTCCGTCTTCTCCTTCGTCAACCATGTATTTTCCGGAGTTCGAAATCTGAAGAAAAACGAGTACATTGTAAATGAGAGCACTGATGCATGGTTGGTGCAGTGGCGCCGCGTCTCCCACGAACCACTGGACTGGGTGACGGCCTCTGCTGATTGCCTTATACATGCAGCCAGAGTGCAGCACTGGGGTCAGGCCATTGAATCCACGAAGCCACCGAGTGACAAACGGTTTCCGCTACCGCACTGCGAGTAATAACGAAGACCAGCAAGGTATCGTGGTGGACGGCGACGGAGGAATTGGGAGGCAAAGAGCGGTTGGGTGGCAACAGGGGTTGGGTGGCAACACGGATTGGGTGGCAACGAGGGGTTTGGTCGCAGAAGAGATTGGGAGGCAAAGAGGGGTTGGGTCGCAGAGGAGATTGGGAGGCAAAGAGGGGTTGGGTGGCAACAGGGATTGGGTGGCAACGAGGGGTTTGGTCGCAGAGGAGATTGGGAGGCAAAGAGCGGTTGGGTGTCAACAGGGCTTGTGTGGAAAAAGGGGTTGGTGGCAGATAAGTTTTCTGTGGTAAAGAGGGGTTGGGTGGCAACAGGCATTGGGTGGCAACGAGGGGTTTGGTCGCAGAGGAGATTGGGAGGCAAAGAGGGGTTGGGTCGCAGAGGAGATTGGGAGGCAAAGAGGGGTTGGGGGGCAAAAGGGATTGGGTAGAAAAAGGGGTTGGTGGCAGATAAGTTTTCTGCAGTAAAGAGAGGTTGGGTGGCAACAGGGATTGGGTGGCAACGAGGGGTTGGGTCGCAGAGGAGATTGGGAGGCAAAGAGGGGTTGGGTGGCAACATGGAATGGGTGGAAAGAGGGGTTGGGTGGCAGAGAAGATTGTGAGGCAAAGAGGGGTTGGGTGTTAACATGGATTTTGTGGAAAAGGAGTTGGGTGGCACAGGGGATTGGGTAGCGAAGGGAATTGGGTGGCAAAGATGTTTCGTGGCAAAGGGGGTTGGGTGGCGAAGGGTATTCAGTGGCAACAGGGGGAGGGTGGAACAGGGTAGAGGTGTCCAAGGGGATGGCTACCAATGATATAGGGTGGTGAATTAGGGTAGGCGTGGCAAGGGGTATAAGAATGGCAAGGGTATTGGTGTCCCAGGGTAGGGATGGTAACGGATAGCGGGTGTACATGCCAGGTTGGCACAGCGGAGAGCAAGTTAGCAATGGAGGTAGCGCACAAAGCGAAGAAGGATGACCAATGCCATCGGGTAGAGCATCGGGACGCGCGGCACGCACCCACGGCCTCCTACCAAATGAGGCGTGCCGCACCAGGGTAGTGCCACCGCACATACGGACATCCATCCATCTTCAGACGCCTCAGCAGCCCGGCAATCAGCTCAGCGCAGCCATCGACAAACCGGGGCCCCAGACCTCACTCACCACCGTCCACTGCGCAAAACACAGAGACAAAACCCCGCGTAAAAATAGCCTCTCATTATAATACATCGGGCTATCATCATTCAGACGTAGACGGTTGTGAAAACGATACGAATCGCGCGTAATGGTCATAAAACCAAGGGAGGGGGTGGGGGGGGTGGTAAGAGGCTGTATGACCAGACACTCCATTCCTTCCATAGAGTGGCACCGTGGGGTAGAGGGGTTGGGGGGGGGGGTGAGGGAGGGGCTGTATGATTGAACAGTATGACACACTCCGTTCCACCCGTTGAATGGCCACGTCGCACGTGAGGAAATACCGATAAGCATGTTTTGTGAAGGTTATTGTTGTGGCGAGGAAGGTAAGTAGGCTTTGATGCTATAACACCTGCCCCTCGTGAGGGTCGTGCGCTGATGCCTCGGGTGGTTAGTATGGAGGGGGCGCCACCAGTAGACAAGGTCAATCAATGACATACAGTGAAACTTCCTTTCGATGTGTAACGACGAAGTCATCATTGTTGGTTTTAGTCTAGCAGTGAAATATTAATATCGGTTATATTAAAATTCGGATGTAACCAGCGAGGTCCTACGCCAATTTATAAGGACCGGATTATAGCCCTAACATGCGGTTTCACTGCAAATCGAAAACATAAAGCTGTGCTACGATAATGCCCGCTCGATGGGAGCACCATTCACACGTGTAGATGACAACTATAGATAATCTTTAAAATAATAGCAAGCGGATCCTAGACAGATATGCCCATCTCACACTCTTCCCGAGTGATGGCTTCATGGACAGATATGCCCATCTCACACTCTTCCCGAGTGATGGCTTCATGGACAGATATGCCCATCTCACACTCTGCCCGAGTGATAGCTTCATGGACAGATATGCCCATCTCACACTCTGCCCGAGTGATGGCTTCATAGACAGATATGCCCATCTCACACTCTTCCCGGGTGATAGCTTCATGGACAGATATGCTCATCTCACACTCTGCCCGAGTGATGGCTTCATAGACAGTTATGCCCATCTCACACTCTTCCCGAGTGATAGCTTCATAGACAGATATGCCCATCTCACACTCTTCCCGAGTGATGGCTTCATGGACAGATATGCCCATCTCACACTCTGCCCGAGTGATGGCTTCATGGACAGATATGCCCATCTCACACTCTGCCCGAGTGATGGCTTCATGGACAGATATGCCCATCTCACACTCTGCCCGAGTGATGGCTTCATAGACAGATATGCCCATCTCACACTCTGCCCGAGTGATGGCTTCATAGACAGATATGCCCACCTCACACTCTGCCTCGAGTGATGGCTTTATAGACAGATATGCCCATCTCACACTCTGCCTCGAGTGATGGCTTCATATGTATGTGCCATTTTTGTTTGCGTAAATCTAGGTCATTTGTAATTTTTTGTTTTTCAATCGCAGATTAGGAATAAATATACAAATATTTAAAAAAAATATTAACTGATTGGAGCATAATGTTACGACAATCATTAACGGTCAGCTTAGGAATCTCCCAAGTTTATCTGATTCTTGGAAGCCAAAAATGTGTCGCTATGATACCTTATTACATCTGGTGGCATGCGAAACGACACTCGTGACGTCGTTCTGTGAAGAGAAAGAGAATATACAGAGATCATGAGTGACAGAGCAGAAGATTTCCAGCGACATAGGGCAAATGAAAGGCGACAAAGAGAGGGAGAGGGAGAGAGAGACAGAAGACAGGAGATAGGAGAGAGAGGAGGGAGAGACAGAACGGAGGATAGCAAGTGTGAGAAATCAAGAATAGGTTTAACACCGAGAGACAAAGAAAAAGAGAACGAGCGGGAGTGACAAATAATGAGAGAAGCGAGGAGAGGGAGAGGGGGCGGGGGAGGGAGAAAGGAAGAGAAGGGGGATGGGGGGGGGGCGAGGGGGGGGGAGGTAATGAAACAGGGAGAAATAGTCTCGTAGCGTATCACATGAAATGAATCAATTACGGCAACCGGAAGTGGACGTCACAGCGCATGACGCGAGGGCGTGTCGAGTCACCCGAAGTACCCATGTCACGTGTGTCACTTTACAGGATGGCCACGTGGTATCCACGTGACCCCTGAGAGGACGCGTGCGAGCGAGATTTCAAGCGCGAGGCAACAAAGACGCCATCGGAGCCCAACACGACATTTTCGACTGCTGTGTCATCCAAAGTCAGGGGGCGAGCACTTGAATGGAGCTCCCGTCAAGTGGAGTCAAGGTCAACAGTCCGATATGCCGATACCGGGAGCGGATGTGCAATTAAGGAGGATGGATGACAGAGCCATCTCTTGACGTCGTCCCGTCACGGCATTCGTGGGGGTCCCCATCACCTTACTCCTGGTTATACCTGAAATTCTGAACATTGATAAATGATAATTTAAAACTGTTTTGGTCAGTCGATGGTCACGGGCAACCGAGTAGTGAAGGATCAGCTGAACAATGAAAACATGAACTGGCGGAGGAACCGACGGCCCAGGTACATGGGGGGAGGTGCCTTCGCTGTTGGAACACCAGATCTGGTGGGTGGCGCTTCCTGGATGCCCCGTAAAGCCCTACAGCGCGGACATTTTTCATGAAAAAGATACCCTTATATAGGATTGACATTTGTTATTTAAAATAAACCCCTACAGATCGGACATTTCTGATAGACAATAGAATGGAAAGTTAAACTTGCGGCCGGGTGTGTGTGCGGGGAGGGGGGGGGGACCCTTTGCGTCCATAGGCCGGGTTTGCCGGGATACGAAGAATAAACCGAGCGGGTCTGCATGGAGCGGTGACTTAAAGTGTTTCCATGGAAAAAAATACGCATTTTGGAGATAAAATGGGAAGGGCTTTACCGCGGAACTCAACATTGTATCAAGTACCTACCCGGGTATTGAAACAGCCGTAAACACTAGGACACTCTCCCACAAGTAGGGTTGTATATATTCCGTACTCTTCAACCAATTCTGGTCATATCGCCTCAATGGGAGAAGGAAGGGAAGAGCGGAATCATGTCCCCGGAGGTAACCCCCTACTTTTTGCGAAAAAAGACATGTGATCTTTATCCTGCGACCACAGAGACATGAACACAGCGGGGCTCGAACCACCGATCCACGTGCCACTTAACCTAAGTGGCACGGATACGGATATGACAACTGAGAAGCTATTGCGCCCTCTGTCGGAATATGTTATCTTTGCGGGTAACGTCAGTGTATATGGATTTCATTTAAACTTAGATGGATTTAATTTTAATTTAGATGGATTTTAAGTTTAATTTAGATGAATTTAAGTTTAATTTAGATGAATTCAATTTATTTTTAGATGAATGAATTCATCAGAATTCGTCAGAAGACGTATTACATATTAACGTTTTATATTTTAATGTAGATGGATTATATTTTAATGTAGATGGATTACATTTTAATGTAGGTGGATTACATTTTAATGTAGATGGATTACAATTTAATGTAGATGGATTTCATTTTAATTTAGATTCATTCCTTTGGATCTCGGACGGTTTTCCGCAACATCCTCGGCGTAAAAAAAATACCTTAAATCGATCACACCCAGTGAACCACAACATATTATGCATGACTTATCGCATTTCCATGACAAAAATGCCGGGATGCCAGAGATGTGTTGAGGAGAATACGACTGTTGTGGTCGTTGTATAATAGTGTCTGGTGGGCTTCCGCTAAGCCTTCCAGGAATTATGGTCCAGGCAAATAATTCTGGGAACTTACTTACCAGCTCGACAATACTGGGTATGGATTACCAATGATGAGGCGCTTTATGGAGAATCGAGGGGTACCTGGCGGGTAGAGGGGGTGAGGGCGGGGCCGGGGGTGAGGGCGGGGCGGGGTGGGGTGGGTGAGGGGAGGGGGTATGGATTACCAATGGTGAAGAGGATTATTAAGGTTAATTGTTAGCTAGCGGGTGGTAGAGGGGAGGGGTAGGGATTACCAATGGCGAGGCGCATGATGCACGCCAAGGATAGGCCGCGCGTGGAGGGGTGAGGAGGGGGTGGGAGGGGTTATTCAAGGAACACCCGGAACTGCGAAGAAGGCAGGATCTCATCTGCATCTCCAGCTGAAATCACCCCCAAAAGAGGTGTAATAAATAGACTGTGCCCGATTTTCCATGCCTATACCGCTACAAACTGTACATGCATTTCCCTCCGGTGTTAATGGCGGATCGAGAAGGTGGAGGGAAACTAGGGACGTCACAGGGGGCTCATGAGTTGGTTGTATATTCAAAACGCTTTAATCAATTCTGGTCATATCGCATCAATGGGAAGAAGAAGGGAAGAGCGGAGCCATATCCCCGGGGTAAGTCCCTACTCTTTGTGAAGAAAGACGTGAGATTTTTATCCTGTGACCACACAGACGTGGTCACAGCGGCACACGAACTACCGATCCACGTGCCGTTAGGCTCTCAGGTGGCCAGAGCAATGAGCGCTCTAACCCACTGAGTTATCGGGGCGGCCACGGGGCTCATGAGAAATGGACATAAAAAGGTATCTCTGTTTTAGCATATATATAACAATACTAATTTTACGTTTCACCACCAGCATCAACATAAATGTGACAACTTCACAACGAGTTTTCTTATGTGATCAATTGGGCAATACAAGCCTTGTTAAGAACAAGTCCTGAGCCTGCCTAAGCTATCACTGATATCATCGCAGTACAACAATTGCTTATCTGAAAATGTATCGCTGTTATCAGTATTCAAAACAGCCAACAACGTATATTGAATTTCATGAATAAACGAACATATATCGGACAGTGTTTGATCATTGGCGTCGAATACATACTGCGATACATTGTTGGTTTATAAGATGAAAAACACGTCATTGTTAAATAATAACCTTGACTAATTAGCCAGGGTCACGGTGTTCCATATCAGAGTCGTTGGCCGTTTATGACGCTACTTAACGCGAAATCTGGAGAACAGTAGAGGCCTAAGCATAGAAGACCGGTCTCTTCGATAAGATTTTTAGATAAAGATACATTGTACGCACATGACCCCATTAAGCCTCTGATGTAGTCTGAAGTATGATGTGTGATACAATATCCTTAGGTCTAATATGTATAATTACACGCATGGCTAGGTCCTACCCAAATTGATTGGTCAATTCTTTACCTATTGGTCCAGAACAGAGGATTCAATTATGAATATATAATCTTTCAATTGTAAAACGGGTCACAGGTCCGAAACCGGAACTTATTTCCGGGAATTGGCTTAGGTAATAGAATTTTAAATAGTGGATTGTTATTGGCTTTCCGTAAGTGAAGTTTTTCATTAGACTTTATGCTCAAACCGTATTACTACTATTTGGGATATTTTCTGGGGATGCTCAGCAAAACATCATAAATTGTGTATATAGGGCTGTACAGTCACTAGGGGACAGTCGGGGAAGTCGGGCACCCAAACTGCTTGCGGCTCTTTCACTGTGTTTCATCAAACGATACAAATTCGGTTGTAGCTCCACAGCAAAGCTAGTAGACTTGGCCTAATTTTTATGCAAATTCTACGTCAAGTGCGCCAAACGTAGAGCTAAAACACGCTAGTTCCTCGCATAAGGTGTAGATGGTGCGGATTTGTTCATGTGCGGGGAAGTTCGGCAGGCACAGCGCGGAAGTTCGGCAGGCACAGCGGGGAAGTCCGGCAGGTAAATTTTAGAACTTGGTACAGGACATGTTTATCTTAATTTTCTAGTCACGCATTGTCTAATGTAACTGATAAAGATGTGGAGCTTTAACGCTATGTGTACTAGACTACTTAGTATGCAAAAAGTATGGAATGAGCTTATTAGTGCAATGCTTAATTTCCAACTTTGAAATGAAATACAAGAAGCAAAATCTATCTCGCCATCCAATATTTAAGACCCATCATATTTATTATCTTCGTATTTCACCCTGCCAGTTCCCGGAATCTGGTAATCATGCAAATCAGGCATTTATCTTGCTCTTTGTTCCTTGATAGTAATCATTATTCCCGAGAACTGAAAAATGTCTCGCACAGAAAAATATGCTCTTCTTGGCATTTGAAGCCTATAGCCACTTGCTGCTGTGGTCCCAGTTGCCTGCGCCTGACTTCAGCTGGATATGTTGGCTTGGCAAGAATATCGCCATGTGCCATGTTCTCATCAAAAACCTTCGCAATGTGGACAGCATCTGCTCTTGTGATGTAAGCACATTTCATGCCATCATGCAGCACAGCCACAGCCCTAGAGTCATATGGGTTGTCCCTCTCCCGACGCAGGGTATGCTTTGCTCCAACTAGTAGTTCGCGAGAACCATGGTGGTGCATTCCTACTGCCAGAGCACAGTGAAGGATGAGGTTCTTCATGATGGTGCTACAGTTTCGTTAAGGAAATCAACCTTAAAATTACACTGTTCAATGTCCAACAATTTAATGTCAGGTTTCCGGGTGTCCTGTTAGGAAGGGCAAGATATTTCAGAATGAATATGTTAATTATTTCACAAAGGAACACAAGATAAGGATACAAGATGCAATTTTTATTAAATTTCGATGAAAGTTCAATACTGTTTGGGGCACATCTAGTTGAATTGTAGAGCCCTGATTCTCCATGTTTTAGGGTAATGCTAACACATTACCCAACAATTAGTAACTATACAGTATTAATTGTAATTTGAATCTTAACTTACATTTACCAAGGAATATTTAAAGACATTGAATTTACTTGGCAAACAATTTAATACATTATTTCTGTCTTGTTCTCTGGTCATGTGACTTTAGTCAATGTGACAGAAGTCTTTTCTGTATAAGCGGGATGACTTTCGTGCATCTCTATAATTACCGGGACCCAGGCTGCAAATGGTTCAAATGGTGACGGGACTCGCCAGATGGCGCTGCATACGCATGGCGGTTGTTCGGGAAAAGACTTGTGCTCCAACATTTGTTCGCGAATATGTTACACAAACAACTAAGTGTTGACACACTTTCTTGACGTCAGAAGATAGAACAAAGTATATAGAATACATAAACACTATGATTGTACGCGCACACATTATGATAAACGCTACAGTCGATTCCCTATTAACGTCGAAGGATTTTAACATTGTTACCGTTGTGCCCCTAGAGAAGCGGGCTTACCTGGGGGCACTTGCGCCAACCCCAGACTAAAAGTCTAACCCACCCAGGAACAGTAGGCCCCTACAGCGCGTATTGCCGTTAATAAAGATGGTAATATATATATATATCTCTGTGTGTTGATGTCACAACCCGAAAGCCCATTTCAGCACTTGATCATCTTAATATGTTTATCTCGTTGTAGTAGGTAGTAACTGTAGGGGTGTGGTCCCGATGAATAATTGTTACTGTCTCTGAACTCAGGCGAGCCCCCCCCCCCTTCCCCACCCACCCCTCTTACACTAATCCGGCAGCCAGACACCGCCGAGACAGAGACCCTCCCCTCCCCCCCGCCCACCGTCTGTTTTCGGACGCCGGCCGGCTTCGTCTGCGGCCGGTTGCCTGGTATTCAGCCGGTTTAGGCTTAGCCTGAGTTAGCCCCAAGGGACCCCAGGAACAGTTTCTCAGTTCTAGATGGGTACCAATCGGGGTCCCTCGGGGCTAAGCCTAAGTTAGGGCAAGTTAGGCTATGACCTATGTCCATGACTTGTCTCTTGTCTGTGACTTGTCGATGACAATGTCACCTGGAAATTAGCTGTGATCACAGCTACCTGGAAATATGTCTATCTGATCGAGTGTCATTATCTTAATGTTATCTTTGTTTACCTAGCACTCTTTGAAAACCAAATAGGCTAATGCCTGACTTGACTTTCATACTCAATCATAGGTCATAATCTTATCTGCTTATAACTTATTTAGTAAGTCTATAATATAAGCCTACGACAGGTGTCACTGTCAGTCTTTGGCGCAAAGCGGGCTTGCCTGGGGGCACTTGCGCCAATGTCAGTATATGAATATCACTATATAGTATGAGTATGACATAGTCCTAGTCTTTGTAAGGTACGTCTTACTTTGGCGCAAGTGAAGTGCCTCCAGGCAAGTCCGCTTCCCCTAGAGAAGCGGGGCACTTGCACCAAGATCTTATTATGCCTATCAGTTTATAACTTTCATGGTTTTGCTCCATCATAATACTTAATATCTCCGGGTTTTAATAATCTGTTGACCATTTCAACGTTGACTGCATTCATGGTTTCATTCATATCTACTTGACCCTTTATCATTTTTGCAATTGTTTTATCTCCAATACCACATGTATTAATTTTCAGGGTTTTAGTATTGACTGCTGAGTTATTTTAATTGAAGAACTAGTATGGCACGATATAGCCTTACAGGCTGAAAGTGCTGTTCAACCCTAATCAAATGAAATCAAACTATCAGTTTATAGTCTATATAGTAGGTTAGTAGGTCTATACTAAATTTGACTATAATTTAATAGCAATACTAATTAAACTTATCTTGATCTGAAAATATATTTAAGAAATATTTTAAAGAAAAGGGGTTGGACTTAAATAGTGAAAGTGAAATTTAATAGATCTGGGCTTTAGGCCAACATTCAAAAGGCAACAAGTGAAGATTGCTTTTAACATGTATACCGGTAAGCAATGTTTTGATTATATTCAGTTCAAGTGTATATCAGCTAGAGCCTGGCGGATTATAGACTGGTAAACAAATGCGTAGTAATATGAGACTATGTGCGAAGTGTCCACGAAAAAAAGAGGCGAAGAAGACCCACAATATATTAGAAAATCCCAGGTAATGTGATGTGATCACTCTGATCAATAACTGGTAGGTATGACGTTGTAGAACATGCTTGTCAAGTATAAGCGTAATCCGACAACATATGGCGTGTGTTAATCCATTCTAAAATTAAGCTTTGCTTAAATGCTTCTATTTAAATGCTTCTATTATCGCCTTCGGTCAAAAATGGCGACTGCCGAGGGACACATGTTTACAAAAAATCATCTGCCAGTTAGTAATATTGGTGTAGTAACGTTAAATTATTCTCCTTGGTTTTAGTTCGGACGATTGGGGACACAATTAACTTAAGTTTTAGTTTTAAGAGATATTGCTGTGGTTCTTAGGATGTGCACTTCTCACAACATTTCTTAATGTTCTTATAATAAATAGGAAAAGGTGAGTGGTTAGAGCAAAGGCATGACTCGGGCTTCATTCATAATTTAGCTGTGGACATTGTAGCAGAATATTTTAACAATTGAATAGAGGTATGACAGGTAAAACAAAATTTTCAAAAAATTACTCTGGTGGCAATAGACCGGTTCTACTGGCCCTTAAGGCCAAGGGCGGCAGACAACCCGAAAAAAAATCGATAGATTTCTTTCAATTTCTTTTTTCGTATTGCATATCAGGCGGGCTATCGAAAAATGCAATAAAACAGATACGTCACCGTGCTTACTTTTCTGTATTTAAGCATTTATTATCCAAGAAAATAACATTGACCATATGGGAAAATTAGCCAAAATTCAGGTTATTTCACCAATTTTGTGCCTCAGAAAAAAACTGTTCGATAGAAATACCTCAAAAACTTTCTGAATGTTGTCCATTTGTCAGTAAACATAATGACTGAATAATATGTGGGGGTCACCGTACTAATTATGTCACTATGATTTCCCAAAACTGCCCCCACCCCCCCCCCCGCCGTACCAATATGACTGAAAATGGGATCTTCCTCACAAGTTACATATATAGATAATACATTTTGCCCAAGTTTCACTAGATAGATTTCTCTCAAACTCTCTGATTAATAAATCTCCCTTTTTTTCGCATTAGGCGCCTGCCTGCGTGCTCCTCCATTTTCCTTGATTATCGCTCACAAGTTAGTTCCAGTTCTACTCGCTAGACGCTCATCAGTAGTACATAAAACACTCGCTTGGCGCCTGCCGCACTTGGCCTTAAACGCGTTAAAAGACAGGCATATAGGGCCAACTTGCTGATTATCTATGTACAGCATGTTAAAAGAAACTGTCAACCGCGGTTCACAAACAGATATATGCTTAGCTTCCTGAATCTTGACGTACAATGAATCTTACGCGCTTCAAACATATCACAGGTCAACCTTCGAGAATTCGACACATGAAACATCCTTATTAAACTATAAGCGCGATACAAAAGTAAAAATATTCGCTCAAACTTCCTGAGTTTGCCTTATATGTCTTAAAAACTTACACGCGCTGTAATCAAGTCACACATATAACATTAGGCTTCCCGCGTTTTACAATCCATCATACAGTGGCATCTTTACAGTGAACTAAATTACAGTTCACCTAATTACGTTTATTACTTCTCTTCATTACCCATTGCATTGAAACATACACATAATACAAATCGAGACGTCCGGTGTCCATGGCAGTCTTGGCGTCCATCACGGGTCAAGCGACATGGCGACGGGAGGGGGGGGGAGGGGACATGCTGTCACGGGTTAAATGCATCCACGACCAAGTGTCCCCTTAACTTATCATGGGTTTACTGATCCACGTGGTTTTAGGGACCTTGGCAGAGGGCGGTGGGGGGGGGGGGGGCGGGGCGGGGACACATTGTCATGGGCCGTATATAGCTGTGAGTAGGGGTCCCCTTAGGTTGGCACGGGATTGCTGATCTATGAAGGTTAAGGGACATGGAGAGGGTGGGGGAACATGCTGTCACGGGCTAAATACAGGCATGACCAAGTGTCCCATTAGCTTAGCATTGGATCACTGATCCAGGTGGGTTAAGGGATCTGAGGAGGGGGGGGGGAGGGGGCATGCTGTCATGGGTTAAATGCAGCCATGACCAAGTGTCCCCTTAGCTTAGCATTGGATCATTGATCCAGGTCGGTTAAGGGACATAGGGAGAGGGGACATACTGTCACAGGTTAAATACAGCCATGGCCAAATGTCCCCTTAGCTTAGCACGGGATTACCGATCCATGTGGATTAAGGGCCATAGGGAGAGGGGGGGGGGGACATTGTCATAGGCTGAATATATTCATGACCAAGTGTCTCCTTAGTTTAGCATTGGATCACTGATCCAGGTGGGTTAAGGGACATGGGGAGGGGGGGGGGGGGCACAGGCTGTCATGTGTTAAATGCAGCCATGACCAAGTGTCCCCTTACCTGAGTATTGGACTACTGATCCAAGATGGTCAGGGGACATGGGGAGGGGGTGGGGGACATACTGTTACGGGTTAAATGCAGCCATGACCAAGTGTCCCCTTAGCTTATCAAAGGATTACCGATCCACGTGGTTTTAGGGACATTGGCAGGGGGCGGGGGGGGGGGGGACACGTTGTCATGGGCCGTATATAGCTATGAGCAGGGGTCTCCTTGGGTTAGCACGGGATTGCGGATCCACGTGGTTCTAGGGACATTGGCAGGGGCGGACACGTTGTCATGGGCCGAATATAGCTATGAGCAGGGGTCCCCTTGTGTTAGCACGGGATTGCCGATATATGTGGGTTAAGGGACAGGGGAAGGGTGGGGGGACATGTCACGTTTTTTTGTTTTGTTTTTTATTTATTTTAATTTCAAAAGATATAATCCAAGTACATGCAAGTCATAAAAAGTGGTATAAATCGTAAAGAAGCTTATATAGATATCAATAAACGTTGTACGGGCTCCCACTTGGCTTTGATACATTTATGAGACAATGTTATTGAAGATTTCATGACATGTTCTTCGATATTATAATGGTATCGTAGAAAAGAAAGAGCACCTTGACAAGAAATTCTGGTGTTGCAGCATTTGCTAATGTATATATAATTGTTGACAATTAAAATGATAGGGCTTCGCAATATTTTGTTCCCATTGGGTGTTAAATTAAGACATTTGCTTCAATTTAATCGATATCAAAATACAAACCGAATCAAGCAGACTACTAAGTTCATTGCATACAGATTGCACTGCAGGACACTCCCAGACTGGATGTAAAATTGTCTCTGGTTTATCAGCGCAAAAAGTACAAGAATCATCATCTAAGATGTTACATTTCTTAAGCCATAGTTTTGTTATCAGCGTTCTAGTCAGTATAAGATATCGAAAGCACATACTTTGGGCATACTCATAATTAACTTTAGACCGTCACAACCCTGGTTATTGCTTTTAGACATTGAAACTACTGGCCGTGGTACACTTCGTATGAGAGTTCCTAACCATGTTCGATAAATACACGTTTTCGTGATACAATATTCGAAGATGTAATAAAAATAGAATTCCATAGTGGATATTCTGGTATGGTTTGCTTTGATAATACCAGATTATGTCTACACCATGCACAAAAGAATTCTTTCCAAAAAGGGTTCTGGGTTTTGTTACTTTTGTGCTTCAGGGAGATTTCGTCCAATTCCCAACATAACGTTTTGTCCGAGCAGACAACACTGCAGAACATTTGTTGCCATTTCCCATCACCCTCGATTAATCGCTTTATCCAGCATATTTTTGAAGCTTCGATAAATATCGTTAAATTTTTTAACTTCACACCTCCAGATTCTATATCTTGAGCCAACCTATTAAGAGAAATTTTACATTTGTTGCCCCAGATAAATCTTTTGAAGATGTTTTCTGATTTCTTTATCACTGCACCCGAAGGGGACGGAAGCACAGATAATATGTGTACCAATTTCGGAATCAAAAGTGATTTGACAATTGTAACTTTCCCGTGTAGTGACAATTTTCTTTTAGCGTACTTCAAAGTTATGAAAGAGCGTAAGTGCTGATCTTAAACTTACTTTCCTAGCGTCAAGTAGCAGAAACTTGCCATCAGCATATTGGCCAATTTTATACATAACATTTTTTATGCTGATGCCTATACATGCTGAACAATTTTGAATAGCTCATGAAAGCGGTTCTATCGATAACAGAAATAGATAGGCTGATAAGGGATCCCCTTGTGTACAACCTCTTGTTACGGAAAAAGAAAAAATCGTTATTTATAACACAGCTGCGAGAGTCTTTGATACATGATTTTTATATAGGACAAAAAAATTGTCACCAAAGTTATGCAGCTATATAGTTACCTTCGGGCTCAATAATAGTCAAAAATCTCACATTGGGCATTTTTGGCAAACAATATCGCGCACTCTCTGCTTTCAGTTGAACAACAGCTAAATATGCATTCATTTCCCCAGTCGTTCATGTACGTCTCTTTCTGGTTCTTACTGATATGAACATCTTGTGAACAATATATAGAAGCTTTTTTGTCACGCAACCATTCAAAAACATCGAGGCGTTTTTGTCTTGTGGCTAAACCCCGTACATTCATACTGTATATATCAAACGTATCGGTCATTGATTATAAATAAATAACGTTTCCATATAGACAATCGTACTGTACATTGAATATTGCTAAGTTTACATGCATGCATTTTCGCCCTTGTACTTTGATTGATAGAAAGGAGCATGAATATGCAAATAAGGGGGTGTATGGCTTGTTGGTTATAACGATATATCAATCTGAAACTGACAACGAACCTCGGGTGTGCAAATTCAAACCTCTGTGTCATAATGCTATGAGTAAGCCTGACTGTAATTGACTCAAGCGTGGCTATGAACTGAATTGGACATGTAATTTACATGGCAACCTTTGCTGTGTTAGTAAACAAATCACAAGTGCACTTTATCTTTGTGGAGTGGAGCCACGTACTAATCACAGCTCGACTCAGACACAGTTGTAAGCTGAGATGAGCAAAAAGAAGTCAAGAGACAAACACTATGGCATTGGTTGAAAAAGGAAAAAAAGGTAGAGATAGCTTTCCTGCAAGAAACTCATAGCACAGCACAATGCGAGCACAAATGGAAAAGAGAATGGGGAGGTGAAATCTACTTTTCGCACGGCGCAAGCAATTCCCGGGGAGTATAGCCATATTAATAAACAAGACACTTGTTTTTGAATTGTATTCTTGTACTAGAGACGAAAACGGACGATATCTAATATTAGACCTGATGTTGAGAGACATGAGATTAAATTTAGTAAATATTTATGGTCCAAATGAAGATAACCCTGATTTCTATTTAAATCTGTTTAATATATTAGGAGAAGAATCAACCTCGGTAAATCAAATTATTGGGGGTGATTTTAACTGTATTCTGGACAGAGATTTAGACAAGAAAGGTGGCAAAAAAGACCATATGAATATTCATTCAAGAATCGCAATTAAAACATATATGCAGGAATATGATATGGTCGATATATGGAGAGTACAGCACGCAGACAGACGAGAATTCACATATTTCACCAGATACCCGGAGCTAATATTTTCTCGTTTAGACTTTTTCCTTATATCAACGAATTTAGTTAATTTAACAGAGCAGTCCTCTATACTACCTAAATTTTTATCCGACCATTGTGCGGTGATAGTTACGATGTCTATTAGCGTTTGCCAGAAAGGAAAAGGTCTTTGGAAATTTAATTGTTCTCTTCTAACAGACCCTAGTTATATTCAAATCGTCAAAAACACGATATTAGAGACGGTGGATACTGAGGGGCCGATTGATGATATGCTATTATGGGATACTATGAAAAATAATTTAAAGGTGGCTACTATACAGTATTCAATAAGGAAAAAGAAATCTGAATCAAATATATTGACAGTATTAGAAAGAAGACTAAAGAGGTTAGAGCAAAGACTAATCGACGGAGAGGAGGGGGTATCAGATGATATCAAATTGGTGAAAGAAGAAATGGATAGTATACTGGCAGCTAGGACAAAGGGAGCTATCATACGAAGTAAAGCTACCTGGTATGAAGAAGGGGAAAAACCTACCAAATTTTTCCTGAATTTAGAAAAGAGGAATTATAATAAAAAAGTCATAAGCAGATTGATAAAAGCCGATGGGTCTGAAAGACAAGGTAAAGAATACATTCTTAACGAACTAGAGGCTTTTTATACGAACCTGTATAGTGGAAACGTAAACCAAAACATTGAGCCAGCCTTCTTTGAAAATACCCATCCTTCATTAACAGACAACGAGAGAGACGATATGGAAGGAGATATAGAAGGAAATGAGCTCACAGAAGCGTTGCGCACGTGTCAAAATAACAAATCTCCTGGCCCAGACGGCCTTCCCTCTGACTTTTATAAATTCTTTTGGGGGGACATTAAGCCCTTCGTGCTAAATTCGGTTAACCAAAGTTACCAAGAAGGCAAATTATCTATTACTCAGAGACAAGGAATCATAACACTGGTACCAAAAGAAGGTAAAGATAGTGCTTATTTGAAACATTGGCGCCCGATCAGCTTGTTAAACGCCGACTATAAACTTATGGCAAAGTGCATAGCAAATCGAATTAAAGCAAAATTACCGGCGCTGATTAACAAAGACCAAACGGGTTTTATGAAAGGAAGATATATTGGTGAAAATATCTTTAATTTACTTAATTTAATGGATGCAGCAGAGGAATACGACATAGAAGCTATTTACTTATCTGTCGACTTTGAAAAAGCGTTCGATAAACTAGATTGGGATTACACTCAAAAAAGTCTTGAATACTTTAACTTTGGAAATTCAATTAAACGTTGGATCACAATACTTTATAATGAGATACGTAGCAGCGTGATTAACAATGGTTGGACAACCAATTCCTTTGCCATTTCAAGAGGTTTACGTCAGGGATGCCCATTGTCCCCTTACCTCTTTATTATCGCAGTCGAGGTCTTCGCAAATAACATCCGTCAGGATCCAAAAGTCAAAGGGATTATATACCAAAATAGAGAATTTAAGATAGTTCTATACGCAGATGACTTGGGATTAATGCTAATATATTCTGTAGATGTGCTAAAACATGTCCTTGATCTATTCGATTATTTCTACAAAGTGTCCGGACTGAGAGTTAATTATGAAAAAACTATTATATTGCCTATTGGAAAAGTCAGAAGTCATTTTGAAGTTTTAATACCGGAATCTGGCATTCTTTGGACGAAGGGCCCAGTAAAATCACTCGGGGTTCAAATATATACAGATAAAGCAACAATGTTACGAGAAAACTATAATGGAGTTCTCAAAAAGATCACGGGGCTCCTCCATATGTGGAGACAAAGATACCTTACATTGTTTGGTAAGGCCGTTATCGTTAAGACGTACGCGATATCCCAGTAGGTTTATTTGATGTCGATATTGCCAACGCCAGACGGTATGATGTTAAAAACTATTCAAAACGAAATATTCAAATTTATATGGAGTGGAAAACCGGAAAAGATCAAACGAACTGTATTGTATAACAATAAGCAAACTGGAGGTATATATATCCCAAATCTTACAATTAAAAGCAAATCACTTAAGATTGCATGGGTACAACGTATTGTCAGTAATGAATCGTGTGCGATATTTGTTCACAGTTACTTTGGCATTATAGGCGAACTGTTCTGGAGATGTAATTTGGACGCTAAAGACCTAAAAACTATCCCTTTTTATACAAATATAACTAGCGCCTTCACTCGAGAAATTATTGAAACTTGGTGTGAATTTCATTTTTGCACACTAGACGATATAGTTGATGTACCAGAAGAGGTCTTATGGTATAATTCCCACATAAAAGTTAATAATAAGGTTATCTGTTATGATAGTTGGGTGAAATTGGGGATACTTTTTGTCAAAGATCTTTGTGATGAACAAGGCTCTTTCATGTCGTATCCACATATTTGCCAAAAGTATGGAAGTAATATAAATGTGTTACATTATTATGATATTATACACAGCATTACAGAGAAGTGGAAACCTTGGCTGGCATTTGGTACAGACATTAAGACCTGCACGAGATTTCAGAAATATATAGAAGCAACACATGTTAGTAAACTTGTATATAAGAGTCTCATTAGTAAAATTGCCACAGTACCGACGACCCCATTCCAAGCATGGAGAGCGGATAGATATCAGAGACCGAATATGTAGCTTCTTTTCAAAAGTTACTTAAAACAACACAGTGTGTGAAATTGCAAGAATTCCAATACCGGTTTCTCCACCGTATCTTATCAACGAATGAAAGGCTATACAAATGGGGTCTAAGGGAGTGTGATTTATGTTGTTTTTGTAATGAAGAAATTGGCACTTTGATGCATGGTTTTGTTGAATGCGAACCTGTAAAGACATTTTGGCAGTCTGTGTACCTTTGGCTTGGAAATAGATTGGGAATTTTGATAGAGTACGATGTGAAATATATCCTATTTGGTGCTAAAGATATAACCATTGATTTTGTCCTGATGTTGGGAAAACATTATCTATATTCAAGCTGAGATGAATATGTAGATATATATAGCGCAACACGTTAATACATATAATATACACCATGTTGGCTTCCGTGTTAATAAGCACATCGTTGTATGTAACGTATGAACGGCATCATTACTCTAATAATTAGTTTACTACAACTTTTGGGCGCATAGCGAACACGATAACACATTTAACTTATTCAATTATGCAAATGAACTGATTTTACGTAGCGCCTGATTAGGTAGGCCTATAATTCAAAACGTGGCTACAATAGTTATGGGCAAACCGCTTCACGCTGAGCAAGCATGTTAGTCTATGCGGCCCTTGTTCTTTGTAGGCTCTCGTGGTGAGCTGCGTTATACAGGACCAGAAGTCATGATGGCCATGGACTGTTGTTGCCAAGTTCCGCTGTTGGTCCTGATTTGCTTTCCCAGCTTCCGTGCCTGTACAGGATCGCGCGCTGTCAGAATATCTCGTGCCAGATCACTTTCGTTGTGATGCATGGCCTTCTGATATTGGTAATAATGTTCCACTGAGTAGAAGTCTTTTCCTTTAAGTTTTAGTGTGGTGCAATGGAAGTTTGATAGGGGTGACGATTGACTCCAAAAACACGTGACGTCAGATTTTGTGGGGGTGGCTATCTGCTTCCCATCAAGCTCCCGGGGCAGTCGACTGAGCGTGTCGACCGAGTAGGTTACCTTGTTGATTACCAGCTTATCCACTGTGAGGTATGCATTGTTGTAAAAGTGTAGCGTGCCGAGTGTGTGTGTGGCCAAATCCCACTGCTGTCACCAAATTGTAGTGTGCCGAGTGTAGGGCCCCAGAAGGGCTTTTTCGACACGGCGACACGGCGATTTTTAAAATCGCCAACGCGACATTGGGGTTGTCTTAGAATAGACATGCGACATAAGACTTAGCGACACGCGACATGGAACTTTTCTTAAATTCGACACGCGACATGGACCTTTTCTTAAAATCGACACGCGACATGGCTACCCCCCCCCCCCCCCCCCGTCAGGGGCCCTGAGTGTGGGTGTGGCCAAATCCCACGCCTGCCCGTGTGCAACGCGACACCGCGACTACAACGAATGCCAATGTTTGGAAATTTTACGGTCTAAACGAGGAAGTAACAATGGACTATTCCCTAACAGGTGTCGTTACAATTATTCCAATTATTTTTTTAGTTGCATGGTTGTCACAAGAAAAGCTTCTTCGTGAAACGTTATTTTGCGTAGATTGGTATATCGTTTTATATTAGGATACTGTGTGGTTGAAAGTGTGACATTGTATCAATGTTGTATCAATGTTCACATCGGTCAGCGCCCAGGGCTGATAACGATGGTTGAAATTTGGACATTGAAATTGTGTTGAATCAACGTTATCGACGTTCGCCGACGTTTCCACTCGATTTTCAACATTGAATCAATGTCGTCATGCTATCTGGGTAGCACACCAAATCTTACCCATCAATAAGTACTTATTTAACTGCAAGATAGTGGATAACCCCCACTCTATATACTGCCCAGGTCAATTGAAACTATTATTCACTGTTTCGCTAAATGTCCACACTTCCTAGAACAAAAATCTTACTCTACTCAACATTTTAAAGCCATCACAAATCATAACCAGTCTTTCAGCATGTACAACATCTTATTTAATTACAACCAGAAGCCAGAGTAAAATCCCGCTGAACACCATCCATTATTTATACAAGCTTTTCCAATATTCCCTTTGGCTTTCCCGCAACTTTAAGAAAGATGGACGCACAGTGCCTACCCATATTATCTTTAACAACAAACTCACTTCCCGCATCCAGCAAGACCAAGACGCCGGTATTGGCCAGGAACTACCGGTCGATGGCTGACACCGGCCACACTGGCACCACCACAGCCTTACCTCCATTCATAACGTCATCCGTATCAAGTCACTCATATCATAACCCCCCCCCCCCACCCCCCATCATAGAAACGCTTCACCAAAACTTACTAGCCCCCTTTCCCAAAGTACCTAGACCTAAACCTGTTATGGATTGATGCACTTAGTGCATTCACCATATTGTTGTTGTTATTCACATCTTATCCGCATTTTTATGGTGAAATAAAACAAATAAAAACAAAACCTGTTGTAAGTTGATATCACGCGCATGGGCTGGTTAAGGGACTGGGCGAGGGAGGGGGCACGCGTGGAATATAGACAGAAGAACTTTTGAATGATTCATTGCAAGGACTCATTCTTATTTGTAGGTTTCAATCCTTAGGCACTTCCTCTGCCGGTCCACCGCTCTTCGAGGTCAGTCATTGTGGACACCAGCTCTAGACAGATCTAGTAGAACGTCTGAAGGGCCAACTTTGCTACCCGTGTGACTCCCTTCGACTGACATGTCATGTCCGGTCTCTTAGAGACCCCACCGCTAATGGCAAACACTAATCGAAAACCCCCCAAAGTCTGGGAAGCAGCTGGCTCCACGACGTACGAGCCCGTAATTATTCGAAAGCGAACAAGCCAGCGTCATACCCAGCGACACATGCAGCGGCGCAAATGCAAAAATACTGTGGGTCTCGTATATACGGGGTATTGGGGTGGGGGGGGGGGGTACTTAATACATTGCTGTGCTTTGGGTAAAGCCCCACAATTTTCACCGCCAAAATCTGTAAGGATATCTTTTTCATCATAAATATCCGCTCTATTTTTCATCATAAATTTCCGCTTTATTTTTCATCATTAATGTCCGCTCTATTTTTCATCATAAATGTCCGCTCTATTTCTCATCCCAAATATCCGCTCTCTCAGGAATCAGGGCATCCACACAACCCCGGATGTTGGCGGTGAAACGCCCCGACAGCAAATTTGGGCGGTAAAACGCCACGACCGAGCGGATTTTGGCGGTGAAAATTGTGGGGCTTTATGGCAGAACCTCCCCAAACATAGCAATGCATTAAGTACCCCCACCCCCCGGCCACCCATTCCACTGCATCTAACTGCCAACAGCATGTCTCCCCCCCCCCACCCCTCCGCATGTCCCTTAACCCACATAGATCGGTAATGCCGTTCTAAGCTAAGGGGACACCTGGTCATAGCTATATTAGACCCATGACAACATGTCCCCCCGCCTCCTTATGTCCCTTTAACCCACCTGGATCAGCGATCCATCGCTAAGCTAAGGAGACACTTCATGCCTGTATTTAGCCCGTGACAGGTTGTTCCCCCACCCTCCTCAGGTCCCTTAACCCACAGACTGATAGATCAGGGGCCGTAAGTTCGAAACCGCGAGGGCAAAAAATCTTGCCCCCGCGTGACGTTTTGCCTCTATTTGGCCTCGCCCCCAACTTTTCGCCCTAATCGGTAAGTTCGAAAAACTCCCCCTGAAATTAGCCCCGAATTTGCCTCTACTTTGCCCCAAATGAAGGACAGCTTCTGAGCCGGCCCTGATCGGGGGCTGAAAGCGGGGCAAGGTTGCACGCATTGACGAGTGTTCTTGCAGACAACTTAGACGATTTGATTTCATTTCCAAGTACTAATGAAGAGCTACGCAAGAGTTTTTATGAAATTACGGGTAATTATATCGCGTTATCTGCATAAATTATAAATTTGCACTAAAAAAAACGTGTTACCACTTTTTGTATATGACGGATAATATATACATATAACCTAGGCCTACTCACGTAATGTGTCATTAGTGGATATCCATTGTTCATAAACTGAAATTGTGTTACTTGTTCTTGATTATCTGCTAGTTGTCTAACGCTATATGCTTGTTATCGTTATGTATGGTGCTAACTTATTGTACCATGGTATTATCAAGGCTTTCCGGGTACAACTGGTGCAATTGATTGCACTCACGTCCTCACAAAGCTGTTGTTTCATATTAATATTATATTTGCAAAATGTTTCCGTTACAGAACTGTAGTGATCGTCAATGCCATCATGGCCCTAGAAATGGAAGACAAAAGGAACGATATCCCGGGTGCGGGGCTATGGTTTTTGGGTAGAGGCAAACACATTTTCTTGGGGTGCGACGAGGGGTGCATTTTTGTTTTGGGCTATGGAGAGGTTAAACTTTTTTACTCGGGCATTATGGGTTTCTTAGGAAATAGAAGAATTTTTTTGGCAACGGGCAAAGCACGATTGTTTTTAAAACTAACTACGGAGCCAAAGTTTTTATAACAAAACAACCATTGGTCAGTAGTCCCTAAGTGTAAGATACTTTGCAAATGTGACGGCTTTAGTCACAATAACTGAGAAAAATATGGACATAGTTAATTGCTTTATTATTGTCTGTTTAACTTCCTCGAATGTTTTCACTGTTACTACTTGAAATTCTTATGAGACATCAAAATAAATTTTTGCTACTCGTTGTTGATGACATATATAGGTCAATAAACTGGAATGCGAGGCGAAGAGGACAGCAAGCAGAGGTGAAGTTGCGAACCAATACTTCGAGTTTGGCCACGTATACATGACTTATGTCCCCCCCCCCCCTACCCGCCTGAACTATGAATGATAAGACGAACGCATCTTATAATCTATCGTTTATTCAACTTTATTCAAGTACAGCACAAAGGCGTCGCTATAGCCGAGCACGACAGCTAAGAGTCACCGGACTCTAATCTGTGAAGTGTACCTTCCACATATAGGGTTTTGGTATCGGCCAGTCTCTGCAGCGCAGCAACAGTGGCCGTCATCTGTTGGTACACTTGCAGTTGGGTATCTGCCACGACGTGCCTAGTCTTGCGCTTAAACTTAAACTTAAACTTAAACCGGTCCGGCATTCGTGTAGCTGATGCAACTGTATACACGTGCGAAATAGAACATTGATTAACAAATCATTTTCTGCGTTAAGATCTCTGTCGTCCAGCTGTTTTCCCAATAATAGATGATTGGTTTGAAGAGTAACTACAAATATGTAATTAATGCATTATTGCACTAACAGCAAGCCCACTTACCAGCTGTGTTAGAAAACTTGAAAATGTGTGATTAATAATCATTATTGGAGTTAATAAATATTACCTTAGTTGAGATCAACAAATAATTCACCTTTATCAGCCAAGCCCCAAAAGACCTTACCTATGACAATAGCAGAATTAATAAGCACAAAATCCAGTATGTGTGTGAACTTGCTGGTATCAATCACCAAGGTTCAGTTGAGTGACACTGCAGACCATTGATCACATTCTCTGAAACAAAGCTTCATATATTATTCAACAATGAATATGTGTGGGAGGTTTATGTTTTATTTTCTTTGCTGGCATGTTCAAGTATTACAGGGGGGCCTCCCTGGTGTAGTGGTTAGCGCACTAGACTGCAGATCAATAGGTCCTGGGCTCGAATCCGGGCTCGGGCACCTAATCTGGGGCATGTTTCATTCCTTCATCCTTCATCGTCCCGGGAGGTTCCTTGGCCCAATTTATCCTGTATGTGCACAAAAGTGGCCTAAAACACCAACATTTCATTTCAAGTATTACATAAGCTGTCATAACATGCTTAAATCATAGAAATGTGCCACATATCATATATTTTGTAAGTTCATATTGTGGAGACCAACAAAATATTTCCTGTCTATGCACATGATTTAATTTAGAACTCATTAACTGTTTATACCATACTATTAGTACAGTGCAAATGTAAAAGAAAGTTTGAGGAAATAACATTACAAATATTACTATTAAATGACAATGTCAGAATGATCCATCGCATGCTCAGGATAGAATTCACAAAAAGTGACTTCTTAAGGTAAGTAATGAATTTCAATAAAAACTCACATGGCCACAGGATATATAAACATGTAATTATAACTGATCCAATACAAAAGAGACATATAACTGTCATATATAGTAATCAGACCAGTGACTTGCATGTAACAGGGATTGCGCACTAAGGCAAAATGGTAAAACTGATTTGAAGATCACTTAGAATGTTATAAAATAGACATGAAGACATCTGTCTGGTAATATCATTTAAATCACTTAAAGTTATATGAATAAAATAATGAAAGTGCATTTTTCCCAATCAAGTAACTAATTACTGGTTCACCTGCTATAAGCCTATGTATACCATATTATTATTCTGGATTATCAACAACTGTATACTTTAATATTAGATCCATTACATATCTATTATGTCAAGAATCTATAGCCCCAATTAAGTCGATCAATTCAAAAAATAAAGTCTAACCTAGAAAAAGTCTCAAAGAACTAACTGCAATTATAATACATTTAGCATCCACTCATATTATATATGGGTTGGACATTGTTAGTGACACTACACCACAGCCACAAGTGCTCACTTACCTCTCTCAATCACAATTAGGCCTAGTATATATCCACCATACATCAGCCCCCTATGTATAATATTAATACAGTATCCATCATGCACCATCCCCAGGCCAAGGGCATGCGGGGGGGGGGGGGTGATGGTATGTGATGTGTGATAGACACAGTACTAATTACGATCAACAGAGGTGAACGCTTGTGATTACAGCAGCCTGAATGGTAGGTGAATGTGGCGGTTGGAGGAGGGGTCGGCTGTTAAACATGAAAGTCAAATATGTCATATAAAAAAGGTTTGTAGTGTTGCCATGTACGGCCCCCTTGTTCCCACACACCACCCACCTGCCATTGCCATTGAGGCTCCGGTGCTCACACTGCCCTCGACGCCCTCGATTCTACACGCTCCAGCCCCCCCCCCCCCACACACACACACCCCCTCCCCGAGTTCACAGGCACAGTAAATCGACTGACACAGAGGGGGGGTTCCGCACGGCCTACTAATAAAGCTGTTTATTAGTAGGCCGTGCGGACCCCCCGCCTCTGTGTCAGTCGATTTACTGTGCCTGTGCCCGAGTTGTACACTCTGTCACGGCAAATTTGCGAGCAAGCCCATTACCTGCTAATCAAGATTGTACGTCCATGCCTTGCCTCTTCGCGTTTGTCCTTCGTTATAAGAGCAGCCTTAAAAGGGCCCGATATACATGGGTTTATTGTCATTGACGCCTTTTAACAACATTCTGCCTTCACTCCGGCATTTCCCGGGGGCGCGTTTCTACCGCGAGATGACTATTTCCTGCAACACATGAGCGGAAGTGCAGACAGTAAACAAGGATGTTGCCAGACGAGTGTCAAATGGTTTTCGGGGCCAAAAGCGAAATGCGTTCGAACTTACGGATCGGGGCGTTCTTTCGGAAAACGCCCGGCCTTGGCCTTGCCCTGAGGCAAGGCACAATTCCCCGCCCCCGTTTTGCCCGCAATTTGGCCTATCGAACTTACGGGCCCTGGTCATAGCTATATTCACCCCATGACAACATGCCCCCCCCCCTCTCCATGCCCCCTAAACCACCTGGATCAATGATATAATAGTGTACTAAGGGGACAATTGGTCATGGCTATATTCAGCCCATGACAACATCCCCCCCCCCCTCCCCATGTCCCTTAACCCACCTGAATCAATTTTCCACTGCTCAGGTAAGGAGACACTTGGTCATGGCTGCATTTAACCCGTGACAGCATGTCCCACCCTCCCCCCACTACCCATGTCCCATAACCCACCTGGATCAGTGATCCAATGCTCAGGTAAGGAGCTGTATTTAACCCGTGAGAGCATGCCCCCCTCCCATGTCCCTTAACCCACATAGATCGGTAATCCCGTGCTAAGCTAAGGGGACACCTGGTCATAGGTATATTTAGCCCATGACAATGTATCCCCCCATAACTAGTGCCCTCCTCCGCGCGTATAGCCGAACTGGGGGGGGGTACACGCTGTCATGAGGGGACGGCTGGTCATGTTACACCGGGTTATAGGACAAAACGTCGCCGCGCCGTCAGTGATTTGGCGTACCGAGGCTTTATAATGGGATTGACCATGTTAAGTGTCATTATTATTATATTGTTGTTATTTTTTGCGTCCGAACTACTAGTTCGAAACTACATTGGTACATATTCCACCGCATATGGTTATCCTACCTGCATTTTTGTTGTCACGGCGATTTTTCACACACTAAACTTTCATTGGCCGATTACTCGAAAAACTTTCGGTATCCTAAAAGTGAGAGTCAATGTCTCTACATGAATACTCTCGAATAAACAATAGCTCTCTGAACCGAATATTAACGGTGTTATGGGAAAACCTGTTTCGTGCCCTCGACTCTGCTGTAACCTTGACCTTGGATGCGTGATTTGATCAATATAGTCCTTTGCGCCCAAATACTAGTGTTATGTCTTAATTACGCAAAGTGTCGTTTGTCTGACTTGCCCCCTTCATGGAGAAATTGAGGAAGTAATTTTTCCGCCAAAAAACTCTTATGGTCCCATGTTAAAATGTGGAATTTGTTTGCAGAAAAGAGTGGGCAATTTGCAAAAGGTAAAGACTGCATACAAGGTAGCTCTAGGCCTAATAAGTGAAAGAATTTGCAGCATGATGAAATTAAAACTGTGACAGTAGTTAAAAAAAAATCTTATTTTTGGTCCTATATTTCAAATCGTAGATTTTCGTCTTAACGAGACCGTTAAGCATCCAACTTGAACATTGAACAAGACCGACGACGACGTACAGTATCGGCCGAGTTATAGGCCGAAACATCACCTTACACGGATCCCGATTTTACCCTTCTGATCCATATTTGAGCTCTCACACCCGGATTAAACACCTAGAATCTGAATTTGACCCCTAGAATCTGTATTCGACCCCTAGTATCTCGATTGAATCTTATGATCCGGATATGACCCTTAGAATCGGGATTACCCTTAAGATCCGAACTGACCCCTAAGATCAGGAATTGACTCATAGGATCCGAAATTGATCCCTAAGATCCGGATTGACTCATAGGATCCGAAATTGATCCCTAAGGTCCGGATTGACCCTTAGATTTTACCACTAAAATCTGGATTGACTAATCAAATATGGAACGCTAAGATCCCGATTTGATCCTGTAGATCCAGATTTCATATCGTAGAGCAAACTCGTAGATGTTATGTTTGAGATCCAAATTTGAGGCCTAGGATCCGGATTGACTCCTCAGATCCCGATTTGACACTACTGATCCATATTTGAGCCCTCAGATCCGGATTGGACTCTAGAATCACGATTCGACCCCTAGTATCCCGATTAACCCGTCAAGGGTCAGATTTTGTACGCTTCAGATCGCGATTTGACCCTTCATATGACCTTGAGTTTTGCTGCTACAGTGATCTTGGCCACTTGACCTTGATCAATATTGTCATCAGCACCCAAATACCAATGTTTTGGTGCGGTGTCTTTTGACACCGGTTGTCTTGATAGAAACATTGAAGAGGCCATATTCCCGCCAAAATGCTCTCATAGGGTTCATTTTTAAAGTTTGAGAATTGGCCCAATATGTAAAATAATTTGTATCAATCCCCATTTTGGTCCTATCTTTCAATGATTAAGCAAATTTGAAAAAATCCTGTGACTTTGACCTTTGATCTACATGGCCCTTCTACGAACTTACCCTCACAATGGCCATGCGGAATCTGTTTGTGAATTTCGAAGTCTATATCTGAAGGCGTTCGATAGTTATTGCGAAACATTGCAAACAGACATACACACAGCCATTCACGCAGACAGAGAGAAATTGTTTTGCCTTAACAAATTTCAATATTGGACCGACTGACATAATGAGCAAACTCGTAGATTTTTATCCTTAACAAATACAACTACAAAACTGAACATTGTAGAATAAGTCAAAAAAATTGAACCCGAGCGGGAATGGCCAAGTCGAAGGGCGAGTCATTTGGCGCATTTCTTTGGTAGCTCTGTATAATCCTGCGGTAACCCGAATACGCACATTACGCATCGGTAAACCGCCCGACACTTTTTTACCCGGGTGTGGATGCGCGGGCATTAATTCCGTATGCCGATGTGTCCCATTCAAAACAGCACGGGACCTTCGGGAGAAGATGGCGGCTGATTGAAAGGTGATGAGAGTAGGTTGGTTCCAGTACCCATCCCCCTATGTGAACGCGCTGCGCATTTCATTGGAATAGGCATGTCGGCACACCCGGAAGTTCACTGTCACGTGTTGCGGGTGGGGGTCCCAGGCGGGATACCGAACCTAGCCCAAAGACATGCGCCCACTCGTGCTCATATGCCATCGTGATCCACGGGAGGCAGAAACTATGGCAAGCCGAAAATCTATATACATGTATACATATATTACTCTTGGTTTAAACATAATTTATTTTCAGAGGTTTGCAACATCGAATTCACATGTAAATGCTCATCTCAAACGTTCAAACATTGGTCGTGGTGATAATTGAATAATTGTTTACAAACATAATGTGTCCGTATTATATATACAAAGTTTCGATAAAGAAGCGCGACATGACGTAACAAATTCATAACGAAAGCAATTTAGTAAAATCATTCGGTCATAACAAACCTACCAGTACGTTCGATATATTTATGAACCGAGCTGAATAATACATTGTTTAGGTCGAAGGTAATATTAGAGCAGCCGAATAGTAATATTTCGCTGAGGGATTTCCGATCGGGGCCTGAGGATGGGTCAATGTTAATACCATGGTCTGTAAGGAAGTTCTCGGGACGATCGGTAAGCTGAACATTGGGGTAAGAAGTGAGCATTGTCTTCGGGCTTTAGGGCAGCGGTTGTCGCTAATAAAACCATACTTCTTACGGTGGCCATTGAGAGCGCTTCGGCCGAGTCGAAGCCGAGCGTGGTAGATCGACTCAGCGCCACACTGTAGGTTGTACAAATCACGATTCTGAGAGAAGAAACGGACTTAAATTTGGTTTTGAACTCGGGGAGGGAAGACGCGTGCCTGATGTCTTGGGATAAGCTATTCCACTCGCGAACCGTGTGCCAAAGAAATAAGTTCAAGGAGTATTTCTTTGTTACTTTTGGCACTCTGATGTCATTTAAGTTTCGAAGGGAATATGCGGAATTGCGATTGGTTTGGGGAAGTAAGGACGCCAAGTACGGTTGACAGACACCATTGACCATTTTGTACAACATGCACAGGCTAAAGTAATTGCGTCTAAGCGCAAGTTTCTCCACACCAACCTCATCTAATAGCTTGCTGTGTGACGTGCAACTGTAGGCCCCGCTGATGGCTAGTAAGGCTTTTCGTTGTACCCTTTCAAGGCTCTCTGATTGGATTTTAGTTAGATTACCGTGATACACTGCAGTTCTATATTCAAGAGACCGTCGCATATAGCTTTTATAGACAGATAGCTTGGTTTGTCTACCAATTTATCTTGGGAGTCGTCTTAACAAGGAAACAGATTTACTGGCTTTCTCGATCAGATTACGCGTATGCGCTTCCCAAGTCATATTACTTGATAAAGTAAGACCTAAATGGCAGTGGGTATTGACTCGTCTGAGTTTGGAATTTCCCAGGTAAAGATCTATTGAAGTATGCGACTGGAGCTTCTTACTAAAAACCATGTACTCGGTCTTACTACTACTGAAAGTCACGCGCCATTGATCAGCCCACTGTGAGAGGCGTTGTAAATCGCGATTAACCGATTGTACATTAAGACTACAGTCTAACACAAAAAATAGCGATGTGTCGTCCGCGAAAAGAAAGACTTCACATTCCAGTTCGTCAACGATGTCGTTTACAAATACAAGAAAAAGGATGGGTCCTAAGATGGAGCCTTGCGGTACGCCTGCAGTTGTATACATCTACTGACACACAGACCCGTCAATAACAACTCGCTGCCTTCTATCACTGAGATAATTACCTAGCCACAGTAGTAGCTCACGCTCAATGCCAATGGATTGGAGCTTATGCAGTAGACCATCGTGGTACACTTTGTCGAATGCCTTCCACATATCAAGAAACACCATTCTCTCATTCAGGATTCTCTCCCTTGTTCGAGAGATTCGTAGATCTTATGTGTTATATATGTCATCTGACTGGTTGTTGAATCGTTCTTTTTTAATCCTGCATTGCGCCACGTTAGAAGGTTATTGGCGACACAATATTCATATAACTGTTCACAAACTATTTTTTCCATAACTTTGCCCATGTTAGACAAGAGCGATATGGGCCGATAGTTATTAATAAATTGTTTGTCTAACTTTTTGTAGACTGGAGTTATATTGGCTTCTTTCCATGCAGACGGGAATAAATTTTCTCTCATGCTTCGATTAAATATATATGACAACGACTCTGACACAACTTCAGCGGTTTCCTTTAGCATTCTGTTGATGACGTTGTCCGCTCCATTTGCCTTAGTAACAACAAGACGGCTCAGAACATTAAAGACTTTCGACGCAGTAAACTCAATAGTAGATAGTCGAGCGGATGTCTAAAGAGTCAGGGTTGGAAGTGTGAATCCCTGCCAAATTAAGGGGAGGAAGGGTAGAATTCGCGGCAAAATTATCGTTAAACAGTTTTCCTTTCAGGCGGGGTCAGAGTAGCTGTTCCCGTTATCCAGGATGCAGGGTATCCCAGTGTTGATTTTTCCCGAGTAAAACACTTTAACCAATTTGTGATATACCTTAGCAACAGTCGATGGATTTTCAAGTTGTGTAACTAATGTCTTGTAGTAACTTTCCTTGGCATTGTCAATTTGTAAGTGGGCCTGATGTCTAGCGTCCAAATATCGTTGGTAGGAGGTTTGGTTTTTGGACCGAGCGTACCGCCTATACAGTCTGTCTCTCTTCTTAAGTAGTCGCTTAATGCCAACTGTCATCCAGGGTTTGTCTTTAGTATGTACTGAAACAATCTTGTTGGGTATATATGCATTGACGGCTTCACGATAAGACTCGTACCAGTATTTTACACTGTCTTCTACGTTGTCACAAGTTTCTAGGCTATCATGCCACGGAAAGTAGGACAGGAAAGCTCTCATGGCGGCAAAGTCAGCTCTCCGATAGTTGTAAATTGTCCTTTTTGATGATGACTTTCGCCTTGAGGCGCCAGAGATTTCACAAAAGACAAGATGATGGTCTAAATTACATATTGGCGGTAAAACGCCACTGGTTGATATGCGGCTCGGTGAATCTGTTATAATGAGATCTAAAAGAGATTCAGAGTCAGGGGTAATGCGAGTGGGTTTAGTAATCAACTGAGAGAGATTGTTTGTTTTGACAAATTCGACCAGGTGATATTTGAGATCGCTATTTTCGTGAGATCCGTCAAAAGTCGTGCACCTGTCATTGAAGTCGCCTATTAGCACTACTGGATGTGAGTTATTTGATGATGCCAGGTTATAAGAATCTTCAAGACACGACATGAAGTTGTTTACACTCTCCAGGCGTGAAGTTGGGGATCGGTAATAGCTACCCAGTAACAGGGATTCATTAAAGATGTCGATTTCGAGCCATACGCACTCGCTGCTATTGTTTTCACGATTAGCCCTGCGCTTAATTGTAAGTGCATTTCGCGCATAGACAAGCACACCCCCTCCATGTCTGCTACGATCATTATGATACACCTGATAACCAACAATGTCAATTTCGTCCGTGACGCTTACGTCACACCAGCTTTCAGACACGCATATGATATCAGCTTTCCTATCGACAATTAGTAATTGGTAAATCTCATCCAATTTGAAAAAACTTTGATTAACAGGAACATAATTTAAACTCTTATCCGGCTTACTCAACAGACTCCGTGCATTGATATGGTAGATACGCAACGATCTTAGATCACCGCGCGACATTGCTCATGATGCGATTCAAGTTTACACCAATTCGCGCTAGTCTTTTCGTATAATTCGACGACACATTTATAAATTGATATACCACAGCAATGATTTCTTCTTTAATAAACACGCAAATTAACTTAGCATGAAAACTAACATGGACCAGGCTTGATGGGCAGAGGCTTAGCGCCACCTGTCCACCGCCGGATCGAACATAGAATACAACAAAAATACATAAGACAACAACCATGTCTGTCACGTTCAGGCATTGTCTGAGACTGCAGCAGACAGACCCGGGATACTACTATGTACAACTTAACAGCTCACTTGTCAAGGAACGGAGGGGGTGGAGGGAGGCAGGGAAGAGCATTACAGTTCATCACCAATCAATGTCTCTCTATTCAGTAGATATGCTTGTGACATTTACCCCAGGTTGGAGACACTGGCTTTAATGGCATCGGCCAGTGCAGCGCTGAGCTTCTTGCTCATGTGGGACACGGGGCCAGTGAAGCTGACGATAACCATCACATTTGTACGGGGGGCTTTGATTAATTCTTGGCAGGCCTGCCTCCCGGCCCCGCTGTCACTGGAGTCTTCGTAATCCCATTCTTCAGCTGAGGTGCTTTTCAGGTGGTAGGCGGCGCAAACCAGTGGTGAGGCGAGGAGATCGGCGTCAAGTAGGGCAGCTTTGTAGGCCGCCCTGACGTCATTGATGGACCCAACAGACAGAGCTCCCACAGTCACGGTTGTGCGCTCCGAGGACTGCTGTAGGCGGCTGAAGGTCGTGGCCCTGGTCTCCTCGACTTCCCGTGCTGTCATGAACAGGATATCTCGTGGCGAAGGGCGAACCAGCTTATGATGATACTTACTGCCGTTCACAAATAGAGAGTCTTGAATATTACTCTTGACAATACTACTAACGCGGGACGTAAATGTAAGAAGGTATTACCCAAATTCCGACTTCCATTTGCTTAGTTATTTTAATATAAGTGCAAAATATAGTTGTACATTCAGGATGCTTTAACCACTTGTAGTCACATCGCGTCAATGAGAGAAGGAAGGGAGAGTGGAGCCGGTTCTAGGACAACTCCCACCCCGACCCCCAACCCCCTGGACAATTCCCCCCCGACAATCCCCGTCAGACAAATCCGCCCCACCACGAGCAAGTCCCACCCCCCCCCACAAGTCCCCCCCCCCCGGACAAGTTGTCCGGGAGGGAGTTGTTCGCGGGGGGGGGGGGGTGTCCGGGAGGGACTTGTCCTAGGGGGTAATCCCCTACCCTTTGCGAAGAAGGACATAGGATCTTCATCCTGCGACCATACAGACAATGGGGGCCGGAGTGATAGCTCATTGGGTTCGAGCGCTCGCCCTCAGTGCTCTGGCCAACTGAGAGCCTAACGGCACGTGGATCGGTGGTTTGAGCCCTGCTAGCTGTGGCCATGTCTGTGCGGTCGCAGCATAAAGATCCCATTTCTTTCTTCGTAAAGAGTAGGGGGTTACCCCCGGGGACATGGCTCCACTCTCCCTTTCTTCTCCCATTGACGCGATATGACCAAACATGGTTTAAGCGTCATCAATAAACAGCCAACCCCACAGACCTGGCCACAGCGGGGCGCGAACTACCGATCCACGTGCCTAGGCTCTGATGTGGCGAGAGCACTCAAGGCGAGCGCTCTAGCCCACTGGAGGGATTTTTATGGAGGCAATGCCACAATGGATATACAGACTACAACCAACAAACTTGCAAGTTGAAGTGAGCAACAACTGAACAACTAACTACTCGTGACCAGTCGCTTGGGCGGCGGACCACGGTACAGGTGAAATTAATCACTTAACAGCATTGCCCATAGCTAGTTTCTTGTCTCACACAGAGTCAATCGCCAGCTATTTTGATGACGCTGGCCTGGTATGGCGTCTTGTTGACCGTAATGAACAGTGATGTTGGTGGCCGATAAATGTTTTGTTGGTAGAAGCTTGGTGATGGGTTGAACGAAGACCCATACCCCTCTTAACTGTTGATTATAAACTATAATAATGCTGCTTATAACATTCCAATATTTTGTATGTAACAGAAGCAAATGAGATTGAAGCCATTTATTTATCTGTGTTGCTGTTGATTGTTAGAAAGCGCTTGATAGAATGCTGCGACGGAATACGGTGATGGGGCTTCTAAGAGAGATGGCGTCAGCCCGACATACCCTATCCAGCGGATGCCAATCCAGTACTGCTTGTTTCGCCGGTGAAGGCCACGTGCAATCAACCATTGACACGCCTTTTGGCGCCTGAGTCAGAGTTAACACGACTGGTGAGAGTTAATCCACGCGTGCAGAGCAGCGCGTGTCACGCTGCTTGACGGTAAAAACAATGTTGGTATTATTTAGTAAATGTTCAGCGCGAATAACACGTGAGCTATTCGAAAGCATTGGTACACGAGCACACCGAAGGACGGTTTGCGCCGGGCTGTACTATAATTTCCCGCCAAAAGACGGAGCTGTTCAACCTTCCGAGACAAACTTGATGAATACAACCAGTAACACCCGGATGTTGCTAAGCTGTTATAACGCCTTAGCTTAGCCTCCGATTACCTATCCACGTGGTTTAAGGGACTTGGGGAGCGGGGGGGTGGGGGGGGGGCATGCTGTCACGGGTTAAATCCAGCCATGGCAATGTGCCCCTCTCTACCCATGTCCTTTAACCCTCCTGGATCGGTAATCCGAAGCTGAGCTAATGGGACACCCTGGTCATAGCTATATTCATCCCATGACAACATATCCCCGCTTTCCAAGGTAATCTCATTCTAAGCTAAAAGGAGACTTGGTCATGGCTGTATTTAACAGTCATGCCCCCCCCCCCACCCTCCCAATGTCCTTTAAACTACATGGCTCGGTAATCCCATGCTAAGCTAAGGAAACACTTGGTCATGGCTGTTTTGAATCCGTGACAGCATGCCCGCCCCCTCCCATGTCCCTTAACACACCTGGATCGACGATCCAATGCTAAGCTAAAGGAATAGTTGCTCATAGCTATATTCTTAGGCCACGTGGATCGGTAATCCCATTCTAAACTAAGGGGACACTTGGTCATGGCTGTATTTAACCTGTGACAGCATGTCCCTCCTCCCAATGTCGCTTAATTATTTTAACATACCTGGATCCGTGATCCAATGCTAAGGTAAGGGAATAGTTGGTCATAGCTATATTCAGTGCATGACAATGTGTCCCCCCCCCCTGACCGTGAGCTGGTGCCTTTGAGGTTGAATATAACTACAGATTCATATTAGATATTCATTGTTCTCATAACTAGATGTGGTTTTTATCTGTATATTTCATTGAATCCATGGTTATTGTTTTTTGTATTGCAGATGTTCACGATCATAGCAGACATAGGGCCGGAGAGGTCACAGCCTGGAGGTGGAAGGACGTACAGGGAAGTCTCACTCTAACCTTCACTCTAACCTTCACACTGACTGGCACACTAACTGGCACACTAACTGGCACACTAACTGGCACCCTAACTGGCACACTAACTGCTCATTTAAGCAGCAATCCATTCCCCTAAACTAATCTTTGCCTTATTTTACGCTCAGATCTCGACGACCCGAAGGACAAGACGTCACGCCAGTTGGAATGGGTGAGTGTTGGTCACTTTCCAAGCGTAATCGACTGATATTCGACACCAAGCAATATTCCGGATGTCACTGAGTATGTTGTATAATAATAATGTTTATTTCCAACTGTAGGCACCAGGGCCATGGTACAAAAATAGAAACATTTAATTTGCGACAAAGCACAACATATTTACAATATGTTGTATAGTCCGTTGTAATATGTAATTATTCTATGCCATTGAGGCTAATTATCTATTACTTTTTGCCCATGTGCGCAGTAATCCAGTCCCCTAAACTAATATTAGCCTTTTTTACGCTCAGATCCAGACGCCCCAAGGAGAAAAGACGACCCGAATAGGACAAGACGTCACACCAGTTGGAATGGGTGAATGTTGGTCACTTTCCAAGCGTAATCGACTGATATTCGATACCAAGCAATATTCCGGATGTCACTGAGTATGTTGTATAATAATAATGTTTATTTCCAACTGTAGGCACCAGGGCCATGGTACAAAAATAGAAACATTTAATTTGCGACAAAGCACAACATATTTACAATATGTTGTATAGTCCGTTGTAATATGTAATTATTCTATGCCATTGAGGCTAATTATCTATTACTTTTTGCCCATGTGCGCAGTAATCCATTCCCCTAAACTAATCTTTGCCTTTTTTACGCGCAGATCCCGACGACCCAAGGAGAAAAGATGACCCGGATATATATAGGACAAGACGTCACACCAGTTGCTCAGGTAATGTATTTGGTGCACCCACCATTTATGTGTGTTTAGTTTCCCTGGTTCCAGATCCTGTCCTGACCGGGAACGAGGACGACTGCAGCCGCCGGTGCCTGCGTGGACCTGGCGACACATCCCGAACTGGTGAGTGTTGATCACTTTCCAAGCTCAATCTAGTGATTTTCGATACCAAGCAATATTCCGGATGTCACTGAGTATAGAGTATACTCAGTTGTAATATTTAATTAATCTATGCCAATGAGGCTAAATATCTATTGCTTTTTGCCTATATGCGCAGCAATCCATTCCCCTAAACTAATCTTAGCCTTTTTTACGCTCAGATCCAGACGACCCAAGGAGAAAAGACGACCCGAATAGGACAAGACGTCACGCCAGTTGCCCAGGTAATGTATTTGGTGCACCCACCATTTATGTGTGTTTATTTTCCTTTGTTCCAGATCCTGTCCTGACCGGGTTTTTGAGTTGGGTTAAGGGACATGGCGAGGGGGGCACACATTGTCATAAGTTGCATATAGCTATGACCAGGTGGCCCCTTAGCTAAGCCTCCGATTACCGATCCACGTGGTTTAGGGGACTTGGGGATCGAGGGGGGGGGGGCATGCTGTCACGGTTTAAATACAGCCGTGGCAATGTGTCCCCCTCTCCCCATGTCCCTTACCCCACCTGGATCGGTAATCCGAAACTGAGCTAATGGGACACCCTAGTCATAGCTATTTTCATCCCATGACAACATATCCCCGCTTCTCAATGTCCTTTAAACCACGTGGATCGGTAATCCCTAATGCTAAGCTAAGAGGAGACTTGGTCATGGCTGTTTTGAACCCGTGTCAGCATGCCCGCCCCCCTCCCATGTCCCTTAACACACCTGGATCGGTGATCCAATGCTAAGCTACATTGATAGTTGGTCATAGCTATATTCAGTGCATGTCAATGTGCCCCCCCCCCATCCCCATGCCCCTTAACCAAACTGGATCGGTAATCCGATGCTAAGCTAAGGGGACCCCTGGTCATAAGTATATGCAGCCTATGAAAACAGGTCTCTACCCCTCTCCCCCACCCACCTCCCAATGTCTCTTAAGCCACGTGGATCGGTAACCCCATGCTAACCTAATGGGACACTTGGTCATGGCTGCATTTAATTCGTGACAGCATGTCCCTCCTCCCAATGTCGCCTAATTATTTTAATATACCTGGATCGGTGATCCAATGCTAAGGTAAGGGGATAGTTGGTCATAGCTATATTCAGTGCATGACGATGTGTGCCCCCCCCCCCCACTGACCGTGAGCTGGTGCCTTTGAGGTTGAATAAAACTACAGATTCGTATTAGCATTAGCACAAAGCTTCCAGTGTACTAAAGATATCCATTGTTCTCGTGACTAGATATTGTTTTTATCTGTATATTTTATTGAATCCATTGTTATTATTGTTTTTTGTATTGCAGATGTTCACGATCATAGCAGACATAGGGCCGGAGAGGTCGCAGCCTGGAGGTGGAAGGACGTATAGGGAAGTCTCACTCTAACCTTCACATTAACTGGCCCACTATAACTGGCACACACTAAAACTGGCACACACTAAAACTGGCACACCCTAAAACTGGCACACACTAAAACTGGCACACACAAAAGCTGGCACACACTAAAACTGGCACACACTAAAACTGGCACACACTAAAACTGGCACACACTAAAACTGGCACACACTAAATCTAAAACTGGCACACACTAAAACTAAAACTGGCACACACTAAAACTAGCACACTCATTGCTTATTTGAGCAGCAATCCATTCCCCTAAACTAATCTTTGCCTTTTTTACGCTCAGATCCCGACGACCCAAGGAGAAAAGACGACCCGGATAGGACAAGACGTCACGCCAGTTGCCCAGGTAGTGCATTTGGTGCACCTAATGTTTAGATGTGTTTAGTTTCCCTGGTTCCAGATAATTTTTTTTCAATGAGATTCATCATGACAGTAAGAATATCATCTTAATCCTGCTATAGTTTACGACCTTATAATCTTAATGGTATGATCCCCACAACGATCGAGAAAGTGAAGGGATGTTTCGGTAAAGAATGGTGGAATGTGAACTAATATTTGAATTGTGCTTTCATTATTACAGATGATAGCGGCCGAAATCGACCAGGTCCTGGAACATTGCGGCGGTGGAAGGCCTTACAGGGGATCCTTTTAATATAAAGTCGTAAAAAGAGCTCGTAAACCATTTTGCAATGGGATTCATCATGACAGTAAGCATATCATGCTGTACTCTCAGATATAAGGTATGAAGTAATGGATCATGCTGTAGTGTATTGTATATATGGCACGGAGTAATGAATCCGGCTATAGTTTACGAGCGTATAATCATAATGGTATGATCCCCATAACGATCGAGACGGTGAAGGAATGTCTCGGTAAAGACTCGTCGAATGTGCTCTAATTTTCGTATTGATCATCTTGTATCGCAGGTGCTTGCGGTCATAGAAAACCAGGAGCTGCGGGCTTCCGGAAGGAGAAGTACTAAAAGGGGAGAATAATTTGACTATATTGTCGAAACTGGTCCTCGTAAACCCTTTATAAATATGAGATGTTTGGTGTGAAAGTAAATATTAATTGAATTTAAATAATTCAGATTCGTTGTATATGGACAGTCTACGTTGCTTGTTTTTTGCCGTTGCCGGTGAAAAACCGAATGAGAAAAGGTCAATGTATTCCATAATTGTGTCCGCAAGTTTAGAGCAGACGTATGTCTGTGTCTCATTTTCTCTCATCGCCATTCCACTTGCTAAGTTACTTCGCTCTGCGTACCCTAACATTTGACCCTTGTCCCTGACCTTAACCCGTAATCCGCTAACCCCTAACCTCCTCTAATCCCCTAACCCCATGCCTTAACCATAACCAAGTTTGTGAAATAGCGGTACATAAGACCCTAGAACAGACCACACTGTCATAAGTCGTATGGAAACTTAAGGCTATTTGTTATTATCGCATCTATGGCTATGTCTGATCAACACATCAGATTTAGTTATATACTTAATACGGTGTCGCATTTACCCATATTACCCATATTACCATATTGAATATTGCTTGAAAATTGTTTTTGAATGAAAATGTTCCACATTCTTTTCATATACAGCGGATGAAAGGTGTTTTCGGATTATTCGGGCTGCATCTAGTCTTCCTGACGTCCACCACTAACGATACAACTGCCTCCTGTCAACGGGTTCTATGAATCAACCGCTACAGCAGGATGAGGCATCCTTTCCTCTGTCGTGGCGGCAGTAATAATAGCCAGACCTATTACAACGCTGCAACGTACTTCTGCAGGAACAATCGCTGTCTGAGCGCAGATGAAAAGCTGGCAATCGAACTGTTGAAACTGTGCGCCAACATTTCAGTGGAAATTATAGTTGGCTCGTCGAATAAAACATTGACTGCAAGAACCGACAGATCTCGTAGACACGTCGTGCGAAATCGGTAACAACTGACAACCGCATTGTAGTATGTTCACATTATCTGATACACGGAGGAAGCCTTGATTGTAATAAATGAATTGAAGTTACAAACTTACACGAAACCGTTTCTGAGAAGAATTAAAATAAAAAAAATGTCAACCGTGCATCATTGGATCATATGTCCCTTCCCCTCATGCACAACCCAGGGCATCGCCCTATTCTCTTTACAAACCAACAGAAGCCTCTCCCTCACATACTCAAAGAACGTACCCCCTCCCCCTACCCTTCACGCACCCAGGTTTGATCCAACCCCATCAAACGCCCATGACTCCCTCCGTCCCCCCTCACCCACACCCAGGACACCTACCCGCACCCCTTTACAGTCCGAACGAACCCCCCTTCCCTTAAGCCCGGTTCCCACGAGGCAACTTTTCCACCGCACCCGAGGCAGGCGACAGGGTTTGCCCAAAATCTCCCCGTGTGAACGGGCGCTCAAGACACGATTTAAGACACTTTTACGACCCAGGCGACGTCTTCCAGAAATAGGACATGCTCTATATCCAGGCGACATCTTCAAAGAGCCGCAGCCGGGTCTGGTCCCGGGTCTGGTTGGTGTCAAGGGACTGCGTGATTCCCTCGCTTTGAGACCGCTGCGAATATTCCAGAAGGTAGGCCTACCTCAAGAACAGATGGCCAATTTGAAGGTCGTAAAACATCTCTTGGACAAATCTCTCCGTGTGAACGGCGAATTTTCAGCAGACACATTTTCACCAGATATGGTCCAGAAGGCGGGTGTCGTGGAAAAGTTGCCTCGTGGGAACCGGGCTTCCCCTTACAACCACCCCCTCCCCGTTCACACACACCCTTGACGGACCCCCCCCCCCCCCACTCACGTGCACCCAGGGCGCAATCCCCACTATCCCCCTCACACGCGCCTGGGACTGACACCCCCACCCCCCTCCGCTCCCGCCCCCGCCCTCTCATACAACCAGCGCGCCCTTCCCTCACGCAGCGCTCCCCTTCACACCCAGCCCGAACAGACCCCCTTCTGTGGCATACAATGTCAAGAAATATATTACACCAAGGATGCAATCCCCCATCTCCCCCATCCTACACACCTTGGACGAACTTCCGCCGCCGCCCCCACCCCCCTCGCTTACAACAAGTACGCCCTCCCCTTACGCACCCCTAGGACAACCACCCCCTCTCGTTTACACACACACCGGACGGACCCCCTCGCACGGGACGCCCCCTTTTTCATGCACACCCAGGGCAACCTCTCCTTCAGACACACACCCTGGACGGACCCCTCCCCTCCCCACACATACACACGGGGCGAACAACCCCTTCCCTTCACAAACACCCCCCGAGGAAACCCCACCCCACATCCCCCTCACCGAACGATTTTTTTTTTAAATCCTGTGACTTTGACTTTGACTTTGACCTATATGGCCCATCTAGGAACTTAGCCTGACAATGGCCATTCCGCATCTTTCTGCGGTCTGGTGGGTGTTAGGACGGGGGGATGGGGGGCAGGGGCCACGAGGGTCTGGTGAATGTTAGGACAATTACGTGTGTTTGGCAGACGATTCCATCTGGTTGGTTGGTTATTCAGGACGCTTTAACCACTTTTGGGGAGTGGAGCCATGTCTCCGGGGGTAACCCCCTACTCTTTACGAAGAAAGACATGGGATCTTTATCCTGCGACCACACAGACATGGCCAGAGCAGGACTCGAACCATCGACCCACTCAGGTGACCAGAGCACTCAATGCGAGCGCTCTAGCCCACTGATGATCGTTATGTTCTTTATCTTCCTGGCGCCTCACCGGGGCTGAATTTGGGGACGCTAAGCTCAAAAACACCATACTAAACGGCGCCTTACACATGTCGCTTGTCGGCTTGTCCAAAAGACAATACACGACACACATTTCAAATTGTAGCAAGTTTGGGACGTCAATACGTCCGGACGTGAATGTATGCGATGGTTTTCTCATAAGTACTCTCTAGGACGCTTTAACCACTTTTGGTCATATCGCGTCAATGGGAGAAGGAAGGCCGGGAGAGTGGAGCCATGTCTCCGGGGATAACCCCCTACTCTTTACGAAGAAAGACACAGGATCTTCATCCTGCGATATTTTGACCGAGACTGCTGTTGCAGGGTGTAGCAAGTTCAAGGACGTATATGAGCGGCAGAATTTGTCCCTTGTGATGTCGTTATAGATTTAGTAATAAAGTTATCTCGGTTGGAACATATGTAAGCACTGATTGTCCAGTAGGGGAGAGGTGTTACAGTCATCGTCAAATGGATTTTGCCGGAAATCTGGCCAATCACTCGACTCGTAAACAAATAAGATTTATCAAGAGGTTGGCGGCGAAGTCAAGACAGAGACAGTCAGGACAGACATTAACTTTGGATGCCGCCTGTCCTGTCGGGCACGCGGTGTTGAAAGTGACCTACTCGCCTGAAAATTTACCTGTCCTATCAAATTGTGAAACAACAACTAATGCACAATTGATTTACAAAGGTCAAGTTTGCTTATAGCATCGTAAATCCTAATCCAAAATATTGGCTGGCAAAAAATAAATTCTGGCTAATACCCAGCGGGGAAGCAAGAGGTATTTCCTTTCCTCGGGAATAGGGTTTTCATTTCACTGTGAACTGGCAATGAGGCAAATAATTCTTACTCCGGCGCCAATTGTAAAGCCACTGTCACATTGTGACTTTTGTTATCATAAAAAATATATTTATGATAATATCAGTTTTTTTGCCACTATTATAAAATCAATTCTCTCTTTGCATGTGTCCATACCTAAATCACACTAAAAAGCCATCAATTCTTACTAATATGATGAAAAAGTCAGAATTACCAATGGCGAAATCTTCGTCAATTCTGACTTTTTTATTATAAAAAACCTATTTACGGTAACACCTGCTTTTTTGGCCACTGTTGTAGACTCAATTCTCTCTCTGCAAGTGTCCATAACTAAGTCTCACTCAAAATCCATAAATTCTTACTTATATGATTGAAAAGTCAGAATTGACAATGGTGAAATCTTTGTCAATTCTGACTTTTGTTATCATAAAAAACATATTTATATCTTGTTTTTTTGCCACTATTATAGACTCAATTCTCTCTCTGCATCTGTCCATACCTGAATCAAACCATAACTGAAGGGCTGATGCTCCTACCACCGGATCCAAAGGGGGGGGGGGGGCGAAATTTATATCAATGAAGAGTGCATACTTTTCTGGGGAAACCCCGGAATACAAGCCCTGAGCAAAGTATCCTGTCACGGCATACCCTTTGATGTAAACCGCCTGGACATGCCTGCCTGGTGTAGAGGCCTTTGTTTTCAAGTATGGTAATTCAATTGTCCAATTGTGCGTCCGAGCCGCCATAATATATACTAGTATGAGGTGTTGAGGTGTCATCTAGCTGCTTCTTGATTACTTATATACACAGCTATTTGTATAGAGAAAGCGGATTCCGTGGAATTCCCTTCGTTCACACATAACTCATGTTTAGTACGCGGACTAACTGACCCGGCGTCTAATTTTCTTCTGGCATACGTGTGGTATCCCAGGTCTCCACACTTACGCTAGGGGGGAATTATAACTTATTTTAACTGGATTCACCGCTTCAGTTAACATACTGCTGCCAGGTAAGTTACGCACCGTTAACGGAGTAACGGAGTAACTTGTTTTAATTGAGTTTAAGGGTTTAAATAAATCATTTGAAACTTTGATCACTGCGTTTCGCCTCATTGCCTTCGCCACCACGTGTTAAGCCATGACCGTCTCGGAACGAACGCCCAGTTTAGGGTTGTCTAAATTCAGTTTTAGAGACAGTACATTAACACAACGAGAAGTAAATTAAAGCCAGAAAAGACACTCCATTCTTAAAATATCACATACGGACTAACTTAGTACCGCGACTTGCTTGGACTGATGTTGAACAAGTCAGCCGGCTAGCTTAGTCCGCTTTCCGGCATACGGCGCTGTGTAGCATATCCAAGACGCTCACATTTATATATCGCGACAATGGCAAGGTGTTGTAATGAGTATCGTTATATAATTCTACACGACTATATACCCAACCGTACTTGGTCTGCAAAGTCATGATGCACTGGAGTTCCATAGTAAACTATGAAACGTCTAATTTTATCTGTTACGTCAAGTATAATTTACGGTGAATTTATGCCAGGTTATATCGTTGTTTCACACATGCTGATCTCCACTTCGGCCAACTTCTGAAGTCTTCGTTCACCTGACACGTATATAATGTTTCGCGTAACTTGTCTGGTACGGCGAGTCACCAGCTCGTGTCAAACCTTCTCACACGCTGGCTGGCGCGTCCAGTGTGTGGAGGCCCTAAGGACCCGACACGAACTACTGCACAAAAAGACACCTAAGATACCCCTTTCGCCTGGTTCGTCTCCGTCCCCCGTCCCCCGACCCCCTTCCCCGTCGCCGTTGTCTCTCCATCCCAGGCTATCCCCTTAGTTGGCCTTAGTTGCCAGCAGCGTCAATGAACCCGTTTTGACAGCTCTTCGTTCGAAGTAGTTCCGAGAAGGTGATACGTAAGAGGAAACCTCATCTCTTCGCACTGAGTGTTTGATATACTTTATTGACTTTATTTTTCGGACGGCGTTACGGCAACCCTGTTGTGGTAGATGATGGCAGCAGGACCCGCGGCCCGCCGCGGCATATACCATCTGACCACCACCCGACTCCGCCACGGAAGGGGAGGGGTGCCCTGTTATACAAATCTGGTGTGAGGTGGGGGGGGGGGGTCCGCGGATGCCCCTTGATGCCTCACGGAGCGGACATTTGTGATGGAAAAGACCCGGGGGGAAGGGGCTCTGAAAATGAGCGTTCATTGAGCGGGTTGCCGCGAAAAAATACCCTTTCCGTGCGGATTTGGGCCATAAAAAGCCCCAACCGAGCGTATTTGGCGGCAAAAAGCACCGACCGAGCGTATTTAGCGGTAAAAAGCCCCGACCGAGCAGATTTGGCGGTAAAAAGCCCCGACCGAGCAGATTTGGCGGTAAAAAGCCCCGACCGAGCGTATCGCATATACCACTTTTTAATAATTTTTTTATTCATTTAGTAATTGAAATATCGGATTCATTTCATAACCAATTGGAGCGGGGGGAAGGGGGCACTGATTGCCGAAATGTCAGGCTCTTTTAGACGGGGTGTCAATTAAATAAATGACATTTTGGCGAAGTTTCGATGTATGTGGAAGTATAATGTCTTCATATATTCTGGCATTGTTCACTTTATAATGTGATTGAGTAGGATGATGAATGTCTCTTAAGTAATTGCATGTTCAAATAGAAAGGGAGACACCGGTTCGATCGAGGGCTCCACGGGGTGGTGAAGAGGGGATCTGTCGGTTGGTGCGCCAAAGCCCGCGGCCCCAATATCCATATTCTCCACGAATTTTTAAGTTATTATTTCAACAAAATGTAAACAAACAATCCGGTGGGGCCGCCAGAACAAATCTTCGCATTATTCACCGAAGCACACTTGGAATCAAGTAACTTCCTTGAAACACTGATCATCGTCGGGAGAAGCACTTTTATTAAAACAATAGTGGTTATTGCTTAACGAAATGCACAATGAAACAAGTTGCCTCCATCGGGATTTAAACGCACAACCCTGCCGTTGTCTGATGCTTTGGTGCGCTTAACAATTAATGGGGGCGTTTGAGCCTGCTTCTGAACTCGCAAAACCGTTTTCGCCAAAATTACATATTCTCTCCTGTGTGCAGGTATTATAACGAAATGAATGTTCACATTTACTTTTTGTTGAAATAGTAACGTTAACGATGTCTCATTAGATAATTATTCAACCAAGGCCGCCTTATTAGCGAGCTCTAGCGAGCTATTATGGTAACGTATACAAAGGAGAAAAAAAAGAAAAAAAAAAGTAAAATATCAAAAACGATAAAAAAAAAAAAAAAATTATCAAAAATTATACGTTTGGCTTGCCATACTATACGATTAAAAAAACGTCAACCGCGCGTCATGGCGGCGAGTGAAGGCGATAATAGGAGCCACTTCAGAAAGTTCCAGAATATATAACAGAATATACGCTTACAATTATAATTTTATTGCTTTATTTGTCCGAATAAGGTAGAATAATGATTATGAAAACTATAAAACATTGATTACATTTTTATTCACAATTTCTCCCGGCTACTGGCGAAACGCCGTCTGATGCTAACATCCGGAAAATGCAAATCTGGCAAACGCGTTCGAATCTCAACTTTTTTTTTGCTGTTTGGCATAGATCTAAGTCATAAGAAATTTAGACAAGGTGTGTAATATTTTTGAAAGTCATCTGTTTATTTCAACTGATTGCTATGACAGTTTTCATGAATATTTCAGCCCCTCGTTGTCAATTTTTTAAGTCAGACAAGTGACCAAGTCGAGTGTCGTCTTCGCGTCTGTCAAACTGTCAACCCTGGTCAAACTTGTCAGTACGTTTTGTTGAGATTGAAGGTTGGTATTTTGATATAAAACCATCTAACTTGACAGCTTTGGCTAATTTTGATCTTGAACTAAAGTTTTAGTCCAAGCTAAAACAAGTCAGATAAAGTCTGCATGTTTACCTGTTTTAGCCATAGATTAGCCTGAATCAGAATGTTCAGACGGTACAGTCTTGACACTTGTTCTTGTGACTGTAACAGTAAGCACCAGACTGTCAAACTGTAACGTCTGAACATTCAGGCTAGCCATAGATATCATATGGATATGGTCAGGGAGACAGGAATGAAATCAATCTGGACTGGTTGAAAGAACAAGCATAGCTGTGGTCAACACCAGTGTCAGTGACCCTGACAGAAGTAGGCCTATTGCTATTTGGAATGCAGGTTTTACTTTGATGATTTGGAATCATGTTTAGACCGAGTTATTTTGAGCCAATTGGGGCCTTTGGCTTTAAACCACTGTCTGTCACTGCAAAACTAAAAAGTAGGTAGGGTAAACACTAAATTTTCCATATGACATCAAATTTCAGCTGCAGTTTTTGCCTTTTTAAATATAACAATTTAATTCTAGTCTCTATTATGATTCCAAACCTATATTTTAGATGCCTCCACCCATGAAATATATATAGCTCTAATTTGAAGAGTTTATTTGAGACAAATTAAATAGGATTTTAAACAAAACCTGTAAATATTTTATTACCGGTATGTATTGTTCATAGATCTATACTATTTCCTAACATTTGACACTTTTGCCTAATTCTGACACATATCTCTAGGACAATAAAATTTCAGCTGCAGGTATTGCCTTTTTAAATATAACAATTTAATTATGGTTTCTAGACTCCAAACCTATATTTCAAATGCCTCCACCCCTGAAATATATAATTTGAAGAGTTTAATTGAGAAAAATTAAACAGGAGTTTAAACCAAAACTGTAAATATTTTAAGAATATTTTATTATATATTGTTCACATGACTTACTATTTCCTAGTTTTGACACATTTTGCCTACTTTTGACACCCCAGGTTAATTCAGATTTATTCACAACCATATCACTCATCTATGATTTGAAAAAATAGCTGTTTTTCAGTGCTATTTTTGGTAATTTTCAAATGATTTTAATCTTTATACCTTATTTAAATTAATGCCATTATTACGATTTTTAATCAAATGCAGAATGTATATATTTTATTCCTCTTAAAGCAACATTTTAAGTTTAAAATTGTCCCAATACAATAATTTTCAATGTCAAATGTCAAAAACTGGTTTCCCTGCCAGACAAATATAGATCTAGATTACTATCACAAAACAATATAGGATATACAAATATTTTCATATCCAGTCTATTTGGGCATGAAAATTAAACATATCACTGGCTATTTTATGACAAAAATAGCTAGGATATCAACAGTTTAACAAATACTGAATGAAATCCCTTTTCCCGAAACTAAACAGCCCCTCTTAAAATGTCAAGCTTTGAGTATATTCACACAAAAATGGTTGTACTTTGTATTGTCAACATCCCCTTGCTGACAAATAATTAAAATATTAATCAAAAAGGCAACAATTATTCAATAAAAAGTTTAATAAAAAAGGCAACAATTATTGAATTAAAAGTTTAATAAAAAAGGCAACAATTATTGGATTCAAAGTTTAATAGAAAAAAAACAATTATTGAATTAAAAGTTTAATAAAAAAGGCAACAATTATTGGATTCAAAGTTTAATAGAAAAAAAAACAATTATTGAATTAAAAGTTTAATAAAAAAGGCAACAATTACTGAAACAACGGTTTTAGTAGCTCATATTGATAAGCAACACAAATGTGTACCATTTTGAGGATCAGAAAACTGTCTGGACTACTCCTACTCAAGCAGTATTACTTTCAAAGAGAGATACCAAGTATACATAATAAACATAATAAACATGTAAAAGTGTCTGCCAGTAAATAGGCAACTAACATATGGTCAGTTTACTTCATTTTACTTATACAACTGGTGCGACTTATCTATGGCTCAAGTCTAATTATTTCTCAAAATTGGTGGGTGTGACTTATACACTGGAAATTTGGTAACATATGCCCAGTTTACTTATCTTTTTTTATCTTTACTTTCTAAAAACTTTTTTTGTGAGAGATACCAGTATTACATTGGTAGCAAATTGTATAGATCTAGAATGATAGAAGAAGGCGGATGATGATAAAACATACATTGTACTTCTGACATGGTGTGAGTGTTCAAGAAGCTTAGTCATGTTGTATTTAGCAATTGTTCAGTACCTGTTCTCATGGATAGGTCACAACAGGCAATGAAAATATGTTTTTCATGAAGGAGTTACCTCCGAAAATAGTTTTAATAGAAATGATATAGATCTACTAAAGTCCTTCTAATATAAATAGAAATATTTATAGACATGTTGTCATCAATTATTTTTTGGCCATATTGGGCCACTTTCTGTGAAAGGGAGTAGCTTTGTTATGAACATATACCTGGTACATAGATAGGTATAGATTGCTATAAATCTATGACCAGATTTAAACTTGATTTAAAAATATCTCATCAACCTATATATGATTTTAGCAAAAAGAAAAAGGGTCAGAAAATTAAAAATGAATAAGATATTAATTATCATAAAATAGATCTAATATGATTAATTATAGACTCAAGCAACTACTTATTTTTGTATTTCTCTGCATATATGACTTTAAGCCCAAATATTACCGTTAAACAACTAAGCCATCCATCTTATTTTTAATTAAAAGAAATAGATAAAAACATCATTTCTATAACTTAAATAAGATATTTCAGTACAAGCAGCTTTAAGAATAGAAACTACTTCAGCTAATACAGGCAATAATACAGCAGATATAAGACAGCATCTAGTCAACTCGACCCACGACACGCCCGACCCATCACCTACTCAACCTAAAGTCAAAGTCATAAATACCGTAGACACACGTTTCGGCCCATATTTTCCGCGAATTTGCTTCAATCACTCTCGAAATTCCTGACGTGAGAAAGCAACACTATAGACCATTTTAATGATACCAAACTTACGTTTGTAATGCGATGTTATCCTTTTTTATGACACAAAGAATATTTCTCCATGCTGACACGCCATTGGCAGAAAACGCTCTGTCGCCAAAATACTAAAACACGCGTCATAAAATGATGGTTGCCATGGCGCCGAACGTGCTTTGAACAATACATGCTCTATATTTATACAAGCCACGAGGATGCCATGGCAACTAAAGAGCCTTTCATTGTCTGGGATTTAGTCTATTTGCGAAAGTGTGTCTGCTGCCAATGGAGTGTCAGCATGGAGAAATATTGTTTGTGTCATAAAAAAGGATAGCATCGCAGTACAAACGTAAGTTTGGTATTATTAAAATGGTCTAGTGTTGCTTTCTCCTGTCAGTGATTTGTAGAGCGATCGCAGCACAATCGCGGAAAATATAGGCCGAAACGTGTGTCTACGGCATTTATGACTTTGACTTTTTTTTTTAGGCAATGCCTATTCATAGCGAGTGCGTTAGCACGAGCTCTATAGACTGACACGTATATTTCAAACATCATATCACTTTCATGTCTCTGTTCTCTCTCGGTTTCTGTTGTCAGTGTTGACTTCCGGTCCCCAACTATGGGCCACTTTTTGGCATCACCAGTTTGCGACATCTACGGCCGCTTTTTACGCCTTAATTTCGATAAAACGTTTGATGTTAATTGTCATATGAAGTGTTTTACTTGAAAATTAGCATATTTATCTGAAGAAAGAATTATAATCTTTCGTTTAGACATAATTTTTTTTTGAAATTTATTGATAAAGGTCTAGCGAAGCGAGACTAAAATGTATTGTGACGTCATAGTCTGAATGTTGTTGCCAACGTTACAAAAAACGTTCTTGTTTCCAAGGACTACTTGGATACGTTTTATTTTCGAAAGTGGTGACATGTATAGCATTCGCTAGGTGGCGCACGATCCGAATGCAGACAGACGACAAACCTATCCGCTCTGCGCCAGCATTCATTTTCTAATATATTTAAACGCGGGTTTTCCTTTTCTTAAATCATGACTATCGTTGTAAGTTTCATCTCTTTTTCTCTGCGAAACCGTAATTAAACTTATAATTTTAAATTGATTGTAAAAGAGTGTTGTTATCTAGCTTTGTTTTAGTGGCCTACAAGTTCTGGGTGGTAGGCATAACTGGACTTTTCACCCTCTGGAAGGTGCTAACAACCAAGGCGTACCCAGTGCAGGCTTTTCGCTCACGGCTTTTTCGCCCCAACTCGAGCCGCGGTGGTCAGCGGGGCTTGCGTAGTAGGGAGGGGCAGCGGGGGGTCCCCGGCCGGGATCTAACGTAGTGGAGAAGGACTGCAGGGTTGCGGGGTGGCCCCGGCTGGGGACTTGCGTAGTATGAATGTGCAGCGGGATGGCCCCGGCCGCGAAGTCGCGTACGGTTGGGCCGGGTCGTACATACTGGAGGGGAGCCGCGGGGTAGCTCTGGCCGTGGGTAAGGACAGTGGCAGCAGGGTGGCATGGGCCGCGAGGTCGCGTAGGGTGACTTATTTCACATCAAGAACATCCCTAGCAAACCGGGGCATCTCCGCTGCCCCTTCCTACTTCGCATTCCCCGAGCCGGGGCCACCCCGCGGGCGATGCAGACCCTCTCCACCATGCGCAACCCCAGCCTGGAAGACAAGACCCAGAAACTTAGTCCGATATTTCCCACCTGGCCTGCCCATTGTTGCAGCCAGTCGATCACTAGGTCTCAATTACGGCTAGGTCGGTAACTATGTCCCCCCCCCTCTCCCCTACCACACACACACAGGCACACACACCATCAAAACCCAGTCATTAGTTTAATGTTCCTAACGTAATTTTAGACCGTTAGTCAGTCGACACTCCAAAACTCGTTACCCAATATGGGCGATGACGAAGGCATTAAACAGTTCACAACACCACATATGCTTTTCACAGCTGCATTCACCATAGAACTATAAAACCTTTCCCTATACCTGGCTTGTATTTACATGCACATGTAAGGCATCATAGTGACCCGAATAGTGTTCTTGCGAAGGGGGAGTTAAGGTATGCTGCCACCGAAAGTATACTTACGGGCGACAAAAGCGGTTTTTAATCCTTGAAGTATTATTCTCTCTCATTCAGTCGTAGTTATAATTTTGTTTTCAGGAAACATATCTGTAGACTTTATTCTCAATTTTGTCACTGCCCTTACGACCAGAACGGGCTTCCCATTTAAGCATAATTAACGGTAAAGGATATATTCCTCATAATATTAGACCTAGAGTGTGTGATAAAATAATACATCTTATGAACAAATATTCAGCAGCATAGATGTAATCAAGTTAAATTCATTAATACCGCATATCACAGATGTTTTGGCCTATATCTTCACTAAAATTTAAGTGAACACTCAAAAAAAATTGCACGCTGCAGGACCCAATCAATTCAATCATACTTTCCTTTATGTGGCAATCTATTCTTCTCGTAATATTGCACATGATGAAGCTCCATTGATCACAAATGTTGGCTTATAAATAAGCTAAAGACATATTTTTGCAGACAAACGCTTACTGCACCCTTGAGATAATACTAAATTAATTAACGAACCTCTTATGAAACCGACTCCAACATTCAGACTAACCACTGCCCCTAGCCCATGAGACCCTACTGATTTATCCTACGTATATATAGGATACCTCTGAGAGGGGGAGGATCACCAACCATAATCACCAAATGATCCCCAAATGCCTTATTGTGGTATTCATTATAGCTGACAGTTTGCCGCTTTGGCCTTTGCAGAGATATGCTATATGATAATATATCACAATAATATATTGTATGTATTTTTCAGTTTAACGCACTCGCTCAGGTTAGGTAGCACCTATGACATATTATTACATATATTAGCCAGCGTAGCGAGCTCTTTAGATAACACACACGTAAAAAACTGACAAAATCTGTATCTCAGTCCCATATACTCTAAAGAGCGAACAAAAAATCAACCGCAAGTCGACCCCCAGTGGGGAAAGCGGAAGCGGAAGATGTGACACAGTGTTTACGCATGCGTTAACTGCCTTCTGGCAAACGTCATGTTCATTTTTTTTGTTAAAAACTTACGCGCAGCGCACCGCAGGATATTTAGGAACGAATTACCAACAATTGGTCGTACTGACTTGTGGCTAACGAGTGAGGTAGGCTCAGGCGCTGTGCGTGGAAAAATCCAGTTTGTGTTGTAGTGACCTCTCGCACGCACCCAGGTTCCCACTGCGGCTCGACGGGAGTTCCAAAGTTAACTGTGCGTGCGCTGCGAGCAAGCCGTCATCGGTTTGTACCGACCAGAGAGAGGTGCTGGGTGGTCAGCAGGGGAAGGGGGGGTGGGGGGGGGATATAATTTCGAGTCTGTGCATGCGTAGAATACTAGCCCTCATTTTTTCTTGTGCCGTTCACTTTCGGAATATGGCACATAACTTCGTCTTCTTTGTCAAATGATATCTAATTTTCAACTCGATTTCTTAAAACATTTTTTGAAATAAATATTTTCGGACAAAACATGCAAGGATTTCTTACAAGCGTTCTTCTCGGCCCATTAAGGGAGCGAACTTGCTTCGCGTCACTTGCTCCTCGTCTACCTTAATGTCTGGTGTTAACTTATGCTGTTAGTAAATAAGCCACAACTGTGAAATGATGCCGGTTTCTAAGCCGAGATATGTAATTAATATATCCGACTTTGCATACCGTAGCTTGCTACAAAATAATGGCCAACAGATAAACTTGAGTGAAAACTGGCCGAACTAGCACCAGTCTCCTCTAGGGCAAACAAATATAAATGGGTGCATGTTTTCATCGGGGGGGGGGCGGTATAATTGCTGCATTGGCAACATAATATACCCAAGAAATATAAGTGGTGGTTTTCCGTTTAATCACATTATCAACCCGACAAACTCGAAAAGCTCAGACATTACCACAGGCCATGCATTGCCAATCATTTTAACATTTCACATCAGGGTCCGTGTTCACAAGCATTCCTTATAAGGAGAACAATATATAGAGAATTTAGCAGAGAACCGTCTCTACATACAAAATTCTGAAGCAAATTCCTTATGCGAGATGCACGCAAGACCACCAGTTTTGCAAATGTGCATTGCCTAATAATGGCGAAATAGTGTTACAATTGTTAACATGAAAAATTTTTCTTAAAAAAAAAGCATTTCCCCATGCAAAGGCTATAGGGTCAATATCTTGGAGATGCGCAAACAAGGAAACAAACAGCTTTGCAGGGAATGCGTGGGTTCATTCCTAAAGCCGATTCAAATTCGAATTGATATAAATCTATGTAATCCGGAGCTTGTTTCGTAAAACTATTGGGATCTATTAAAAAAATTGTAATTCCCAAGATTCTGAATTAATTACTGAAGTCATGACTCTTGCTTCTATCTTGCTACTACCGTGTGGTTAAATTCCATCGGAACAAAATTTCGTACTAAATCCAAGGTATTAATATCCACGTACCTCACTGATTAGGCAGTAAAATTTGGCTAACGAGTTAGGTAGGTAGGTCCCTCTTTGGGTCTTATAAGCATTATTTCGTACACTACGGCACATACATAGGCCAAATCTGCTCTTATCTTGATACTACCGAGTGTTTATCAATATCGGATTAGTGAATCGTATAGTAATCCAAGGTATTAGTATCCACCTACCTCACTCGTTAGCCAACTTTTACTGGCTAATGAGTGAGGTAGGTGGGTATTAATATCTCGGATTATGTACGATTTACTAATCCGATATTGATAAACTCTCGGTAGTATCAAGATAACAGCAGTTTTAGCGTATGTATGTGCCGTAGGGTAAGAAATACTGATCATAAGACCCAAAGCGGGACCTACCTACCTCACTCGTTAGCCAACTTTTACTGGCTAATGAGCCTGAGGTAGGTAGATATTAATACCTCGGATTATGTACGATTTACTAATCCGATATTGATAAACACTCGGTAGTATCAAGATAAGGGCAGTTTTAGCGTATGTATATGCCGTAGGGTAAGAAATAATGCTTATAAGACCCAAAGCGGGACCTATCTACCTCACTCGTTAGCCAACATTTACTGGCTAATGAGTGAGGTAGGAGGATATTAATACTTTGAATTATGTACGATTTTCTCATCCGTTACTGATAAACTCTCGGTAGTATCAAGATAAGAGCAGTTTTAGCGTATGTATGTGCCGTAGTGTAAGAAATACTGATCATAAGCCCCAAAGAGGGACCTACCTACCTCACTCGTTAGCCAACTATTCACTGTCTAATGAGTGAGGTAGGTGGATATTAATACCTTAGATCATGTAGGCCTACGTTTTTTTTTGTTAAGGACCAGCTGTGAATGCGGGGCGTCGTTCGACCCTTCCGACAGGTCCCCCCCCCATTCCCCGCCCACCCCCCACCCCGTCCTCGGTTACTGGCCTGTCGATTAAACTCAGTAAAACTCAGTAATATAGTAGGCCTACTAGTAGTAGGCTACTACATTATGAACAGAATGTCTGTGATGTAATGTTCAAAATAATTATTATTTGATTCTATTCTTGTCGCTAAATTGCCTGGAGCATGCGCAACATTCTACACATTCATACTGTTGAATGTGAATGCTACTCTTTCACTCACTGAGCATTTATGCCTATTGTTATTTAGAGTCGCATATAGGGTGGAGGGGGTGGTGGGGCAAGGGGTATTAATCGTTCCTTGGGAATGGGGTTTTCATTTCTCTGTGAACTGGGAATAAGGCAAATAATTCTTCGTGAACTGGGAATGGGGAAGCCGACCGTCGTGATCAAGGATTTTCAATAATCGTAAACTGGGAATTTTAACATTAAATAAAAGTGAATCGGGAAAACGCTACTTTATATCATCTATTCGCCCTTCCTATGTATAGCCTATTGGAAGTTATCCTGTTGAATTCATCGTGACCTGGGAATAAAGAAATTTATTCTTCGTGATCTGGAAATACGACCTCCCCCTCCCCACCCCCCTATAATATTATAACGTAGGGGAGCAATGAGGCCTGAAAAGATATGACCATATATATTGTGAGACCTACAAGCGAACTAGTCAAGGCATAAGCCCCTCCCCCCCCCCCTCTACCACCCCCCTCACCCACACAATTACAAACTGCATGTGCCATTGCGAAGTTTTATGTCAACGCTGCGGCGCGGAGAGAGCACAGGCTTCAAAGCCGACAGTCCGTACACCTCCCACTACAAGCGGCACTAAGATACGGATTTACGACGGTCGTTTGCGGCACTCGTTCCTACCTCACTCGTTAGCCACAATACGCTACCACATATACATAATATATATATACATACATAATCGACAAGTTACTGGAAAACAGATGAAGGGCTTATCATAGCGACAACATGTTTTCACTCTCCCGACAGAGCGCTCGCTGTATTCGCATAATATATATATACATACATAATTGACAAGTTACTGGAAAACAGATTAAGGGCTTATCATAGCGACAACATGTTTTCACTCACCCGACAGAGCGCTCGCTGTATTCGCCAGGTGGCAGCACAAGTCGAACGCGCAGACGACGGTTCACGGCAGACTGGTCAACAGTTCACAGCTTCGTTGACGTTATAACCTTTTTACATTATCATTTAGTCTAGCTTTTGTAAATTTAGATCAAGGTTGAGGATACATTAGGTGCTTAGGTCTCATTAGAAACATTTCCCCTTACCACATAAGTTTAGTTTGTGTCACATTCAACTGGGTTTATTTAACAATTGTCAGTTCATCACTGATATCACGTCATCAGGCGTCCGTGTAGGATGCGTCGAACAAGGTTGACCGATTCCTGGATTTGGACTAAGTTAGGATCACTTTCTTTTCGCCAATGTTAAAAACAGAAACTGTCAGCAGATCTGAGCGCCTGTGGATTAATGAGTAATGTATAAGTTATCAGGGGTTCAGTAAATGGCTCTCACCAAGCAGTGGGGGTTAAACAAAAGGTACCAAACAAATTGTATCGCTATGGTATGGAGCATTGGAGGCTGCGCTCGTCTTTAGGATTTACCTATGCCATATTATAACAAAATGAATGTTCACATGACGCAGTGGGTCAGAAAATGCATTCTAAATCTTTTAATTGGCGCCACCGCACGGGGGACCAGCCGAGGGATCAGGCGCTTAACATGGCCCACCCTGCGCGCCCCCCCCCCCCCTACCGCCCACCCCCTACCACCACCACCAACACACACCCGAGCCCCCGGCAACTCTTGCCACGCACGCTGATCAGTTTTCCACTAAGGCAAGGAGATCGGAGCTCCATCTAGCGAATGAAAGCTGTTTGGAGCGGCGGCACCAGCTCGGTCCACTTTTACGTCCTAACGGATGCTTGCTGCGATGTGCTTTTACCTTTTCCCCGTCGTGTGCAGCAAAGATAATTATAGAAAGATATACGCTGAAATATGGCAATGACATTTGATTGAAATCAAATATTAGTAACAATAATAGTTTGTTACTCATTAATTTTTGCCAACATAGTCGAACAAGAATGAGAATTGAATTTTATTCGAATTTAATGTCGTATTTTCTGACTGGATGGGGAGCTTTCATTTTTACATACAGTATTTACTTTATCAACACGTGGTTTTACCCCCCCCCCCCTACTTAAGTTTGTGTATTTCATTAACTACAGGGGATTATGGGACAAATTTTACGTAATTCTTGTTGAAATGTCAGTGAAGAAGAAATTGCCACTGCGTGGCCGGGAAGAGGCTTACTTTAATGTATGTACAGGGCCTGGTAAGAATTGACAAGGCTGGTCAGAATCGACAACCACACACGTATATTTATGCAAAAGTACACTTTATTTAAATTTACCGTCATTTAAGAAGATCAGTCAAGTGGGATTCGCATATTTGGGGGGGGGGGGGGGGGGGAATCGTCGATTCACGGTTATTTAATATTAAAATTCCCAGTTCACGATTAATAAAAATCCTTGATCACGGCGGTCGGCTAATACCCCATTACCAGTTCACTTGACGAAGAATTATTTTCCTCATTCCCAGTTCACTGTGAAATGAAAAGCCCAATCCCGAGGAACGCAAATACCCCTTGAAATAGGATTATTATATGCATAAATGTAGCGGACCGGTACAGCTAATCTATTTTCAAGAAATTATTGCGATTTTTTCCACCACATAGATCTATTGCTGTTCTGATCTGTTTTCACAAAAAGGAAGATACAGAATTTTCGGAAAGAGCGAGCTTTTAATTAGGGTTTATAAATCTCGAGGGATCTTCTATAAAACCCATTGCGAAAAATCAGAACAGAGCACAATATAGCAGAAATACCACGTCGGTGCAGTTCAGATGCCAATACACCCGTTCCCTCATCTACCAAGTAAACTGGCAGTTTGGTATTATGCAGTGTGGTCAAAACTGTCCGAAGCCATATCTCGAGGTGCGCCAGACCGGATGTGCTCTGTAGCGGAATACACTATGACGTCATGAATTTGAAATCAGACAAGATGGAGGTCGGATATCAAATAGGTGAGTAGGAGGCATTAAATATGCCGACTTCACGCAAACTGGGTTTCCACCTGAATATATTCGAGGATATTTGGCATCAGGTACATGTTTGAAGTTATATGACTCAAGCTTGGAGTAAAATGATATTTCATTCGAATGCAATCGGACATCTCAAGTGGACCGCTGCCGACTTCGCTTTCCTCGTTTCGCCCGCCAGTCTGCAGTCGGCAAGCTGTCCAAGATAAAAACATTAGGGATGATGCAGATGGTGGCTTTTTGGTTTGTCGATGAAGCGAAGCAACACGCACAACAAATAACGCCGTACAATTTGTTCATCAAGACATAATTCCTGTGATATGTTGTTCCATGATCTGCTCTATTAACGGGCAAGTCAATCTGGATAATTTTGTAAGAACGTCGACGACAGCCTGGCAGATCTAACGAAATGTCAATCATCTCATCTGTCACTCACTCCGTCCGACTGACTGTGACAAAGCCTGAGTGTGTTACTATTTTTTTACTTTTGCCCAGAATGTGTCAGCATTTATGGCGGTGCAAAGATAGTCTCACAACTTGTGAGATAAAAGTATAATTATAGTTCAATTACTTCTGGCCATTCAGCATTATCCTGGCATTGATGTCTTTAACTTTTTAATAAATAAGGCCTGTGTAATATATCTTGTATTGCTAGATCTATATGTCTTAAGATATGACAAAAATAACCTATAACTGTAAATTTAAAATATAAAATGACAATGGGTAGACAATGGGAAGCCTCTTACTAGAAGAATATTAATAGTTCCATTAAAGTTGCATGTCGAGTTGTTTCCCGCCAAAACTAAAGAGGTCAAAATACAAGTAAGAATCAGTCCATGGATCATTCAAGATTTCTTTTGTCTATACTCCACCCATGCCAGACTGCCAAATAGTGTCTAGTAGTCTTGCCCGTGATATCAATTTACTACAAGTTTTCATTTTAGTGGTAAACGTCATCAGTTTGTGTGCTTCGCGATGCTTTGGTATAAGTACCAGTGCCGGGACAGAGTTCTATGGTGTCCCGGGATAGATACGTTTGCCATACCACAGCCGAAACGGCGATGTTTATCAGGTTTCTGAATTTATAGAATGAAATAATCGAGTTTTCTGCAAATTTTGATATAAATGTCGCCTGGTCTTAGTTTTGGCGGGAAACAACTCGATATGCATCTTTAACCCCTTCACCCCATTGTCATAACTTCTGTATCTTATACATCTCTCATTCTGTGAAGGAGTAAAATTAGGTTAATGTATCTGATCTACAACAGGATGACAGGATTTATTATATTTTATAATAAGTGGAAGTAATAAATTTATATCAATTTTTTTTATAAGTCCTATTATTCTTTTTGTTACCTTCATTGTTTATTTAGCTTATGATGATTAACAAAGTATGAGTTCATTATCATAGTTGTTTTCTATACTTTCAGACAGCTTGACATGTCAGGAGTTGTAAAACACATACCTGAGTGAAAAGAGTGCCATTTGATACCTACTAATTGCTTGGCTGCAGTGAAGAAGGAATAATATTCGGATTGATCGCATTTGTCGGAGAGACGTCTACCAAGAGCGAGAAAGCTTTTAATTTTACTGAGATTTACCTGTGCATCCAGCGGATTTGTGAGCTTTTGGAGCTGAGGGTATCAACACCATCTGACATTACTGGGTAGTTGAATCTTGTCATCATGGCACAGACACTGGATTACTTCCTTGCCAATGTCCTGACACAGGACACTAGGAAGCGAATCCAGACCCATGGGGACCTGGTTCCTTATCTTGGGAACCCTGAATCCTCCCTCTATTGTGAGGAGATGGATAAGTTTGTGGATGGTCTGACAGCATGGGTCAGCTGCAGTAACTACAAGGTAAGTGCCACAGATGGCTATCATCTTTCTGTTCTCTGATCTGTTTATATTACTGCATTCAGCAGGGTGCTGACAGAAAATTTCTCATAACAAATACTATAGTAATGATGATGCATATGTTATGGAGAGACGGATGTAAATTGTGTACATCTTCCATGATTTCCCACAGTCATCTTTTTGTGGCTAATGAGGTTTAAAAGAACTGTTCCAAGTAAGTTCTTTCTTTAAAGTGGTTTTCTTCATATATTCTAACATGACAATGTAATGATGCAGTTTACCATTCTGAAGTAAACCGAGATACTGACATGCAGTGCAGAGTGTATGAGGGAAACATCTGAATGCTGAAAACATGGTATTAGTCAGCATTTGTTTTTTGGCATCCACAATTTTTGGCTGGTAAAAAAAAATGTTCAGTGTACATGCACCACATGGTGCCAGCTGATCAGGTCACTTTTGGAACTCTTGCAATTTTCAATTGTATTAACGAAAGTAGTTACGATCTCATATACAATTGTGACCACTACTATTTTCTTCTAAACCTCCTGCCAAAAAGGCCCTTTTTGAGTTCGTAAACAGCACCAAATTTTCAAAATTTGCCTGCCAAAATGCCCACCCATTCAGCATGCAGGCAGGTCTCTGGCTAATACCCTGATTAGCAATACCAATGTTGGCAGCTAGAAACTGCTAAAACATGTTGTACTCTAGGTAGTGGACTGTTCTACTGCAGTCTTTTCATAATTCAGTGATTCACTTGCAGTGTAAATTCACTGCATCCAGTTTTGTCAAAATAAATATTTAGCAATCACGTTTTTGTTCAGCATTAGAATTAGATTCAATAAACTTAATCTCAGCAGAAACATGTAGTATGAAATACATGATATGCATGCATTATTTTTACCTTGTTTTTGGACAACAATGGTTTACTTTATATTGTCTTTCAGATCTCACTGAATGGTATGGAAGTGATCTCACTGCTAGTGGATAGAATGGGTGACCATTTCAAGACGCATGTCTCCACTGGTAAGTTGTTACTATCAGGACTGTTTACATGTATTAAAGCAAAGGGATATATAAAAAAGGAACCATACTGTACCAGCATCTTACCCTAAAAAGATATATTTTGGAGAGTTTTATAATAATACCGGTAGTTTAATAGGACAATCTTTTTTTACTGTACATTTATCATTGTTGCACAGAATGAATAGTTTGTCGAAAATATATCTTTGAATACACTGTCACCATAATTGCTTGGGTGTAAGTTCCAACTGTGAACATGGAAAAGCCCTTGTAATGTTTCAGTGCAGCTACTTATTGACCAGAATTAATGTATTGGCACACCAGGTGGACAAGCACTATGGCAAACTGGTTTCTCATAGCCAAGCAGGCATGAAAGGAAGCAGCACAAGTGTCATTGTGCTGTGTGGGTGACATATTGAGTCTTAACAACCATGGATTTTCATTTATACCTCACATCACTTGATGAGCAACTTGAGTGGGGGAATTGAGGCTGCTATTAGCATTTGTTTTGGCCTGCATGCCAGGTCTGTCTGGTTGGTTAACATACAGTAAGGTTGCATATGTGACATTATTGTGTGCGATATTCCAAGCTTGTTCAATTAAAAACAATAGATTGCCCACTGTAAAATATTTTTAAAATTTGGAGTATGATGAGGGGATGATTTGTAAGACAAAAGAAATATTGCTGTGCACTTTTGCATACATGAAGGCTAATTTGGATCAATATACCTCCTGGGACAACAAAGTGGACTTGAATGAAACATGTCACAGATGCAGCTACCGGAGTGGGAACCCATAACATGTTTATCTGCAGCTCAGCCTGTTTTCTAAGAGGGGCCTCCCTGGTGTAATGGTTAGCACACTAAAGTGCAGATCAATAGGTTCCAGGCTCAAATCTGGTCCCAGGCTCCTCATTTGGGTCCTGTTTGGCCATCCATCTTCCATACTCCCAGGAGTTTCCCAGGCCGTATAGCCCTTGTATGCACAAAAGCAGCCTAAAACACCCGATTCGTTTTCACCTGCTCACTAGCTAAGCTAGGGAGGCTCTCTCATAGTGGATATTGTAGGAACTTTAGTGTTTGATGGCGACAGGACACCCACGCCCTTATCAGTGATACCGTTAATCCATTGCCTGTGGGTCGCGGGGTGGGTGTCGTCCTAAGACTTTTCGCTCTGTGCTTACCCCTCGCGCTGTCACTCGCCCCCTCCCCTGCTGCCTCCCCGTCTCTGTAAGTGTTGTGTCCAACAACAGACCACAACCCTCTTGAGAGGATATGGCAAAACTTTGTATAAGTCTGCGTACATCAGTAAGTGTTATTGTGCTACTGATAAGTGGTTGGGGAGGGATCTCTGTAGCTCAGGTCGTAATCAAGGAGGGATGCTGACCAATTACTGGGTCCTGCATTTGGCACATATCTCGAGGAAACCTATTTCATTTTGGGGCTTGGGTGAAGTCTTCTGTCAGGATGCGGCTTGGGCAGGGTGGTGTGGGCAGGTAAGTATGTGCGCAGTGAACACCTTTGCTTGCTCTGTAGACAACCAAATATAGTCCTAGCGCCCGGCTCTACGTATGTCTTATACTCGTGGACTATAAAGATTCCATGTCCTTCTTCGACAAGAGTAGGGGGTAACCCCCCGGGACAAGGCTCCGCTGTGCCACTGATCACCATCATTGACTTGACGTGAACTTCTTAAAGTAACGTGTCCGCCTCAAACGATCTGGCGAATAACTGCCAAGTTTGCCATGTAATTGTCATCTTTACTGGCGTTGATCTGACACCATGAGGCTCGCCATGTGAGGGGTGTGTCACTGTGACATTAAAGCCCCGTGTGTGATGGCGGCTTCCGGATCTCTTCACCTGGATACGTCGGGCCTGACGTCCTGGATCTAGATCATCGACCGATTCGACGAACCACAAATAGTGCTGCATTCCTTCCGAGATTATACGACCCGATCGACGGATTATAAATATAATGCGGTATAAGATATGGATCCGACCCAGACCGGACTGATCCAGTCTGGTCTGAGACGGGGATTTATTGCATACCATGGCGTGTATGCCTATGAACTCCGAATAGGAGACTGGGAGTGTCTGTAAGCACTATGGCGCAATCTGGATCTCCATGGCCCCGGGATCCCGGGACTGGTTCAGAGCCCGGAATCTGGAGAGACCGCTGGAGAGAAATATAAGTCTGGAGAGGGGCCAATCCATGTGAGGGTGGAGGAGGTAGGATGATGAGTGCGGTCGTTACTGCGGTAACCCGCCGTGACTCAGTCGCCGCCTGCGTGCGTATCAACACGAATTTCACGCGCTCAGACGAGATGGATATATATATATACATGCACGTCCTAATCCTACATTTATAGGAGAATTCACCTCTGCCACCAACTCCGCAATCAAGTATTATTAAGATCGTTCTTTTCGGTTGATATGTGGATACTGGTAAGCGTCTTAGAAAGCCCTGATAATTTATATTCTCAAATACACGTTCCCTCCCATGATTGGAAAGGTACATATTAACAACTTATATAGCGCAAGGTATTTCACTTTATTGTAGAAATATGTTGGTTTTGTCCGATCTGTTGTCATCTTCTATTGAAATTTTGGGGTGTAGCTCGGTTATACAGACGTGGTTAGGACGCCCGCGGTCTGCCTCGCCTACGCTTTCCCGCAAGCCTGATAGACATATGATATTGAATCCGCAGCCAATATTGAGCAGATCCCGTTGGGTTTTGCCAACACCGCCCAGGCCAGCGTCCCTTCTCACCTGCTCACGTGCTCAATAACCGATCAGGATATTTTGTCTGGCGCCTGACTTTGTGGGTGACCCCCCCCCCCCCTCCCCACTCCTTCCCATCCACTCTCTGGTCGTCGAATGTTATGGATACGGCCCATGTATTACGCCCCTTATCCCCCCCCCCCCCCACCGTTCTCCTTAGGTAGCGCCGGCCGCGGCTCTCCCCGACACGCCCTCGCGGCTCTCCCCGAGACGCCCTCGCGGCTCGCCCCGACACGCCCTCGCGGCTCTCCCCGAGACGCCCTCGCGGCTCGCCCCGACACGCCCTCGCGGCTCTCCCCGAGACGCCCTCGCGGCTCTCCCCGACACGCCCTCGCGGCTCTCCCCGACACGCCCTCGCGGCTCTCCCCGAGACGCCCTCGCGGCTCTCCCCGACACGCCCTCGCGGCTCTCCCCGAGACGCCCTCGCGGCTCTCCCCGACACGCCCTCGCGGCTCTCCCCGAGACGCCCTCGCGGCTCTCCCCGAGACGCCCTCGCGGCTCTCCCCGACACGCCCTCGCGGCTCGCCCCGACACGCCCTCGCGGCTCTCCCCGAGACGCCCTCGCGGCTCGCCCCATGCCCTGGCACCTTCCTTCCGGAGCCTCGTCTCTCTTCTCTTTCTTCTTTCCTCGGTTCCGCCAAGATCAACAGTAGGTAGGGGAGCCGCGAAATCTCCCAATCTGTATGTTAGTCTTATATCATGGCTCTTGGGGATCAGATAGCCTTGACTTTTGAGTGCCGCTGCCACCGCCGCCTCCGCATTGGACGTTAAGCCGCTAGCCGTGCCGTGATGTAGGTGTTCCGTGACTGGAGGCGTATTGTTGCATACTGCTATGGGTATATACACATAATATTATATTAACATGTAGTCAAAGACAAAACCGACGGTCTATCCATCCACCATTGAAACATCGCCTCGGTCAAAATAGGGCTTGAACTTTATTTACTCTGTGTAATTATATTTAGCGTTATTACGAAACTGACGTCACGCCGCTCATTCCGTCTACAACTGACTTCGGACAGAAGTACCAAATTTATTAGGTGTCACACTTTGGCATGGTATGGGGTTTTGAGCGTGCACCCGACTGTGGAGGGATGAGGCGGTCGGCTGGCTGGCAGTGACGACATGTATATGGTATGGGTACATCCTGGCTATGGTAGGCCAGATTCACGTTGCGCCATTCACACGTTGCGCCTGTGACCGACATACCGCTGTCGCTGAGAGTGGAGCTGTGATTTCACGGCTCATATCCGGTTAATTTGCTTCCCGTGTACGCCACTTTAGATACAACCAATCTAGGTCTTCTGTAGCACCCACTCGATTCGCTATCGTTTTTATGGATAATGCTTTTTATCCTGTGTATCTATATCTTTCGGCATCGCGGTCATACGATATTGACCTATTTGTCAACCCAATAATTGTTCTACCCCGTAAACCATTGTCGTGATTACTGGAAGCGAGTCAATTTGTTTATTGTATAGTTTAACATGTAAATGGAGGCCAAAGTTCAGGTTTAGAATTTCCAACGTATGGAAGTGGACCAAAGTCCAGAGTTATGGTATATGCGATAGCTGCCTGACATTTAACGTGTGGGACCCTGACCCCAAATTACTGTTATCGATTTTCGTTCTGTGTATTACTATTTTCACATTGCTGGTCGACACCCGCCCTCCCTCCCTTTCAGCTGATGGTATGTGACCAGTGGGGCCACCGATAGCTATAAATGTGTGTGAGTGGCCTGGTCGACACCCGCCCTCCCTCCCTTTCAGCTGATGGTATGTGACCAGTGGGGCCACCGATAGCTATAAATGTGTGTGAGTGGCCTGAACAAGTAAACAATTCATCCACCCTCGCTGTGGTCGCCGCTTCTGATGCACCACCGTGCCTGCGTGGTAGCGTTCCCGACTTCAGATCGACTCTGTTCCGTCGGCTCCATGCTCTGTGGCTTCAGACCAGCTTCCATATTAGCCAGAGTTGTGCTCTGGTTCATCTAAGTTTCATTGAAGCACATTTGATTGTACCGAGCGGGAGGTTCGCGATTCCTTGACCCAATTCCACCTTCATGTGCACAAAAGCGGCCAAAAAACACCCAACATTTCATTTCATTTCATTTCACTTGACCTCCTCGGACATGAAACATGGAGTTCGGTCAATTAATTAACCGTTAAACGATTCTACCACCGCCGAAAATCACGATTCAAGAAGACTTGAACTTTACCTTTGCATTGTGGTCAAGTGGCAAGCAAAATTATAGGACTAAGGGGCATCGGGAGGGGTGAAGGCTACTTGTGGTGTTCTCCATAACGTCTTCAACGACACTAAGAACCCGCTCAGAATGTAGATGTGAAGAGGGCCGCCCCTGTGGCCCAGTCGGTAGGGTACCCGCCTTCGTCTCTCCCGTAAGCAGCTTGTTGGGTGGACGCAGAACTGAAACAGACTTTGTTGGTACACATTTGTTGGTACAGACTTGTGGATACACATGTGTTGGTACACATTTGTTGGTACAGACTTGTGGATACACATGTGTTGGTATAAGTTTGTTGGTACAGGCATCAGCCTTTGTGAAGACGATTTTATTCGTCCTGGAAGAACTGTTTTTGGGAAAGCGACTGAGCCGACCTTAACGCTGTCTGCAGTGCATCTGGCGCCACCTGACCTTTCAGACGTCGCCCCGTTACCTGCCCAGCAAGTGTTTAACATGAAACTTTAAACAGGAGTTACATGGCTGAGTAAAACGGTAAATTCTTCCGATATATGTCCAAGCAACTTCGTCTCTGGACATGCTGAAGTCGCTTTCAGGTAATAATTGCGAAGGGAGCCTCAGTGGTCGCCGAGTGGCCGAACACTTGACTGCAGACCAAGAGGTCTTCGGTTCGATATTCGGTCTGGGCGATCTAATCTGGAGCAGATTTTATCCAAGTCCACCCGGACACAAAACGGGCCTGAAGTAACAATCGTTTTATTTCTTCCGTCTCATCCCAAGGGCAACTCTGTATCTGTAAGTCGCTGTCAAGTTATTGATATTATTATGACTTTTCACGGAAAACAATAACTTGTGTTATCCTTTGGCTTACTTAATTTATGGTCAGATTCCACATGTATATATGGTCAGTGAAGGCCTGACGGTTATAACGGACAGGGGTCGTGGGTTATTCATAGGTAACCAGTAGGGTTCAATCGACTTTATATGGAAGAGTAGTCATAGGGATGTACCCACACGTGGTTCTGTGTTTGGATGACCTAGGGGACCCTAACCTGGGGGTCATTGGGTGGTGGGGGGGGCTTTAGAGACCTTGGTTAGTGACATTATAACCCGTGTGGCGAGCGAACGACGCGGGGGGGGGGGGTCACCGAGCCGACTACCTGTGTCTCTCAGTCTGTATGGGTGTCCGTGTGTCTGTCTGTCCATATGTATGTACTTATATATGTAGTATATAGCTGTACGGGCTCGAGAGCATGGACAGTGTGGCCGAGAGAGCTAATGTTTGATGTTAGTCCGAGTCAAGAGCTGGATCTCTTTCATGTCAAACACCATTGAGTGAGGAGAGGCGCTCGGGTCAGTCGTATATATATACCTGACTGCCAGATCTCGCGTGCACTGCCAAGTCTCGCGTGTGGTCAATCGTTTCTCGACGTGGGCTGCCAGTGCCAATGTATGCGTCTCGCCCTCATGGGGGTCATTCGGTGCATTAGAGAAGTTTTTGTGGTGACGAGTCCTACGTGCGTTCTATGTGCCTCATGACATCTAATGTCTGCGTCACACAACTTGTGGAGCTGTGCGCTATGACACTGGCGTCCCAGAAACCTTAAAGTTAATAGAATGTACTTGCCAAGGTCTGGGGGAATATGGTACTGTATTGGTCACATTTCCCATCGTTTTTTCCATGACATATTTACCACTCATGGCCGCATTAACTTGCGATTATTATGTCTACATACGTAATGCTTTGCCGAGAACTACACGTAATAAGTACATATGAGTAATAGTATTGTGCGTTCATTAATTCGTTTTCATATTTTCCTTTCTTTACCGCACCACGTTCGGTTAATATTTGGAGAGACATTGCGGTAATCTACGTTTGATATAAACGTATTATTAATACTAGTATTGTGCATTGTCTGATGGTCAGTCAGTGGCTAGCCACTACTGCCCCACAATGTAGAAGGTCATGCAAACAACGATATGTTACCATAACGACCAATGACCTCTGGGGTCAGGGCGCTTCGGGGCAGGAAACCTGACCTCTGATTGGTGAAAACCGCGGCAAGGTGGACGACGACTGATGCGCGCCCCTACCGGCAGTTTTTGTACCACGCGATAGGGCAAACCCTCCTAAATAAAGAGGAGATTGGCGGACATGGTAAAGTTTTACTCCCTCTGCACGGTCTGTGTGGTACACCACAGGCCGCAAAACGCCGTTGTGACTCAAGCGGATCATGTAAATAGTTGCCTAGTTTTTTACCTCTCTGCCTTCTTTTCTTTTTTCTGTGGGTAAGGTTTTTTGAGATAAGGAGTGAAACACAACATAAATAGATTAATAGAAATAGCTGTCAGACCGCTGGCAAATGGTGGGATGGTTTTTGTCTGTGTTCAGTTTTTTTCAGCTCTTACCCAAAGCTAAAATCGCCCAAAGTATAATCTTTGACGGAATACGTGGCGGAAATGTTCTAATTGGATCTTGGAGGATGTTAGTGATTTTGTGTGATTGAGCTGAGAACGTTATTGTGTCATGTTATGCCAAGTTCCACTGTTATTTTAGACCAATCTATTTATATAAATTGTTCTGCCAAGTGCGACTTGTTATTTTAGACTAATCTATATAGATACATGCTTTATGAAGGCATTCACTTATAATGTCATGGTGAGAGCCTTAGTCGTGATATTACCATGTGTGCACAATGCTGGCCTGCACGCCACTATAGACCTTCGCTCTCGCAATGTGGCTACCCAACGAAATCGGCCTCGTTTGCTTTATTATCATTCCGGTATTTAATTATTGTTGACTGTTGGTCGCAGTATAATTATCGCTGCTTATTTATGGCGTCTGTCGCCCCCGCTTGTCGCCGGGCCATCCGCACGCCTATAAATACCTTGATCCCATGACGTGTCGAGGCAAGTTGGGTGTGGTGTGGGCAGCCCACAGCGGACACCTGTGACCCTTTCTACCAGACCGGAGAGGGCCTCTCTGATGTCGTACTAGACCGCAGATTAATAGACCCTGGATTTGAACCCGGGTCCGAACCTTTCTTACTGGAAGCTAATTCAACATATCGAAAAGGCATTTAATCGAAAGGATATAATCTGGATTAAACTGTCTTCGGAAGCGTCAGATGATCTGTGTATGACGTCGTGCTTTGGTCGTAGATTATGGGGCGTGAGGGGGCGCCTCGGTCGCCTGGGTGTTCTCTGCTATAGGGGGCGCTTCGGTCGCCTGGGTGTGCTCGGCTGTAGGGGGCGCCTCGATCGCCTGGGTGTTCTCTGCTATAGTGGGCGCTTCGGTCGCCTGGTTTGTTGTCTGCTATAGGGGGCGCTTCGGTCGCCTGGGTTGTTCTCGGCTGTAGGGGGCGCTTCGATCGCTTAGGTTGTTCTCTGCTATAGGGGGCGTTTCGGTCGCCTGGGTTCTCTGCTATAGGGGGCGCTTCGATCGCCTAGTTGTTCTCGGCTATAGAGGGCGCTTCGATCGTCTGGGTTGTTCTCGGCTGTAGGGGGCGCCTCAGTCGCCTGGGTTGTTCTCTGCTGTAGGGGGCGCCGCGATCGTCGGTGTTGTTCTCGGCTGGAGTGGGCGCTTCGGTCGCCTGGTTTGTTGTCTGCTATAGGGGGCGCCTCGATCGTCTAGTTGTTCTCGGCTATAGAGGGCGCTTCGATCGTCTGGGTTGTTCTCGGCTGTAGGGGGCACCTCAGTCGCCTGGGTTGTTCTCTGCTGTAGGGGGCGCCTCGGTCGTCGGTGTTGTTCTCGGCTGTAGGGGGCGTTTCGGTCGCCTGGGTTTTTCTCTGCTGTAGAGGGCGCCTGGGTCGCCTGGGTTTTTCTCGGCTGTAGGGGGCGTTTCGGTCGCCTGTGTTTTTCTCTGCTGTAGAGGGCGCCTGGGTCGCCTGGGTTGTTCTCGGCTGTAGGGGGCGTCTCGGTCGCCTGGGTCGCCTGGGTTGTTCTCGGCTGTAGGGGGCATCTCGGTCGCCTGGGTTGTTCTCTGCTGTAGGGGGCGCTTCGGTCGCCTGGGTGTTCTCGGCTGTAGGGGGCGTATCGGTCGCCTGGGTGTTTTCGACTAGGTGGCGCTTCGATCGCCTGGGTTTGTTTTCTGCTATAGGGGGCGCTTCGATCGATTAGTTGTTCTCGGCTATAGGGGGCGCTTCGATCGCCTAGTTGTTCTCGGCTATAGAGGGCGCTTCGATCATCTGGGTTGTTCTCGGCTGTAGGGGCCTCGGTCGTGCCGGTTGTTCTTGGCACGGTCAGGCTGTCTTGAGCCCCCGCCCTCCTCCCCGGTTCCTGTCGCTATGCCAGGATCGGCTGTAAGTGAGTTGGTGAGTGAGTGTAGGTGTCTGTGGGGTGGGGGTGTCCCACCCACCTGACCTGCACGAAGATGACTCACAGGTCTAGAAACATAGCCACGTGGAACCCGGAGCCGATCGCGGACCCCTGCTGAAAAAGAGACCATCTGGATCTGTGCCCTCTGGATCGTCTGGTGCCGGTCTTGGAAAAATATGGAAGAGACATATTGAGAAGGCGTGTCTGAGGAAGAGGGGGGGGGGGGGGCTTGCATGTCAGGAAAGCGAAAGGGATTCGCCGCTGGGCGTATTGATGATCAGTAGTGTAAGGAGGGGGGGGGGGGGTGAGGAAAAGGTCATGTTCTTTTGTCTTTTGCCTTTGGTCGTCAGTGCTATTCTGGAAGTAAAAACGCGTGGAGGGTTAAATTATGTGCAGAGATGTATGATGGCGAGGTGGGTGGGGATGCCGTCTCTTCCCCTTCGATCCGGGCTGATTGATAGTGGCAGTGCACTGAGGTAGTAGGGGTGGGATGTTGGTGTGGGGTAGACCGTAATGACTGGCAGGAGGGGTCGCGTGGGGTTGCAGCTCGTGGGGAACGGGGTAGGGGCAGTTGTGGGGGGGGGGGCGGGGTAAAGAGGCAAAAGTTAGATGGGGGGGGGGGGGGGCGGAGCGGGTCGTTATGAGCTGTAGAAGCTGGGTGGAGTGAGGGGAGGGTAGAAGCAGTTGGGGTGGAGGCTAATAGGGCAGAAGCTATGTCGGGGGAGGGGGTCTAGAAACTACAGGGAGGGGGCGGTAGAAGCTGGTGGGGAGTGGCGTGCACCCCCTCCCCCATCCACCTTCTTGCACCTCAGTTGGTTTAGCAGAACCACGTGCAGAGCTATCCCAACAGCCAGAAAAAGTTCTCCAACCCAATTCCTTTGGTAGGTATTGAGTCCAGATGGGCGCGCTGAGTGTGGTTTGAGGCTGGATCCGGACGTTATCGAAGTCGGCGGGATCCTGATCCTGAATCTATTCCATCCTGCGTGGTCCCGGGAGGTTCCTTGGTCCAGTTTGGACCCTGTGTGCACAAAAGCGGCCTAAAACATACATTTATTTGCTGCCCTCGAAGGTCACGTGGTACAGTGCTTGATATTGCCCGGCGCTGTGTTTCACTGTTTCTGAGTCACCCAATCATGCTGGCTGGACCCGCACTCCGTGTTGTCACCGTGCCCCACCGGCTGTCAATGGCTATACTAATACATTAGATCCCAGCGCAAGGATTCCGTGCGTCGACGAGAACAGTGGGTGGCTTCGGTGACAGGCCGAGGGGTCCAGTCTCGCACCAGGCACCAGGCACTAGCCATCAATCTGCCGTCATAGTCATTGCCGCCCCAGTGAACAACCACCGAAATCACAGATTTTACCGAATCGCACCGCCACCATGTTATATAAGTTACAAAAAACATGGAAACATAATGACTACTTATGTTTTGTTACATTCGTCGCACTTTACTATTTACAGTAGAATAGAAATAGAACACCGATGTGTGTGGGAGTTGCTAGTTTTGTAATTGGTGGCTCACACCGTGGCTGGGAGTGTCACTGAGCGGGCCCTAGCGTTCATTTGTCCGGCTTCACTGTGGTTGCCCGATATCTTAGTATAGGATGCATCCTTGGCTAGCGTCCAACGGGCTTGGAGTACACACACATATCATGGTGAACAACTCATCTCTCTCCATCACTCCAGCTGTCATATGCACGTCCACTGTGGTGGAAAAATAGCACAAAGCACGCAAAAAGTGTTCCCTGTACGCTAGGGTGACATCAGAGATGGTTTCTGTGGACAGTCACTGAATGGGTCTATTTCTTTCTACGCGTGCGCATGAAAGACTTCGCTTTGATGGACATGAAGAACAACAATCTTTATAAGTCTGGCCGGGTCGTAGTTTTTACTTGGGTGAGACGTTAGGCAGCGCTGTTCTGCTTGTAATGTGTGTAGTTTTTAACGCGGTCTGGTGCTTACATTGTTATGTCCGTGTATCTATGTGTGTGCGGGTGTATTCTGGAAGGGGGGGGGGGGAGGGTATCTACCCCATCAGGCAGTGAACCACATACAGTAGCTGTAAACGTTACGGCCTATTAACCGCCTTTCCGTGCAATGCTAACTTTTATTTCAATTCATTTTGTGAATGAATGGAACAGCAATTTTCTAGGCCTTGGCCTTTGTTCGGTCAGTTTCTTGTCGCATGTATAGTATGCGCTTTGCTCCTGGAACAGTAGAGGGTGACCCCCAAAGACTTGATCTTTCCCATTATGACCTTTGCGGGTTAAAGCATCCTACCTAAATAAATCAATGAACAACTTTTAAAATGCTGTTATTCACTCAGTGCCAGGTGGCCATGGCGTGTGCCTGCGATTAGCGCTGTCTGGTCTCCGTACCCCACAGCATTAGGCACCCGGCAGCCCGGCCTCACCATATTTACAGTCTGTACGGTGATATGTTACAACCCAAAGGTGGTGGGTGGCTGTGTGAATGCGAGAACGGCTCATCGGCCAGGCTGTGCCCCTTGCCCCCCCCCCCCCGATCGTTGTGGTGATGTCGGGGGGGGGGGGCGCAATGGTGAGATGGATGAGGTGGGTGTATGTCTGTCCTGCCGGGCGAGACGTGTCCGGCGTGAGTGACGGGCCAGCTTCATTTATCATGAGGTCTTGTTGTACATCGTGCCCGGTGCGGATCCTATACCCCTCCCCCCCCCCCCCCTGCCACCACCCCCGGGTACGACTGCCCTATACAACTTACTGCGTATATTCTGCATGTGTATTGTGTATGGTAGTAAGAGGTGGGGTGGGGGGGGGCAACCGGTGAACGGGAGGAGCCTGGGTCCAGAAATGGGGTTTGGTAGGAAAAGGGGTGTCGTAGGAAAGGGGGATAGTGTATAAAGATGGTTGGTTAGGGAACGCTTGGTGGCCGAAAGGGGGTTGGAGGGAAGGTCGTTGGGTCACGATGACGATGGATCGTCACTAAGATGGCAAGGGAGTTCCCGTGGTCGACGTTTAGCGTAGGTTGCGGGTTCAAGTCCCGCCCGTGCTGGGGCCGTTTCCTCTTCCTTTCAGGTCATTGTCCAAGGAGTGTCTTGACCCAGTTTATCATTGTCTGCATCAACAAATGGCATAAGACACCAATGCGCATGAGTACGCTGGTCGTCACGGAGGTGTGGGTCATGAGGGGGGCGTTGTGTGGAGGCCATTGTGGGGGGAGGGGGGGGGAGCAAGACAGGGGTTCGCGTGTTATCGTGAAGTACCCATGGTACACGGATGGCATGAATGACGTGGTTGGCCCTTTTTTCGGGGATGAAAAGTTTGGTGTTCTGTTTGTAGGTGTGTGTATGTATGTGAATAGGGGTCGTGGCAGTGATTCGGGCTGGAGGGACGTGTGGGGTGGTTGTTGGGGGAGCGGGGCGGTCAGGGGGAAGAGGTGAGAGGTCGAACTGTCACAGTTGAATCGGGGTCGTCAGGCTGGATGGAAGTGTTGTGGGGGGGGGGGCTGTCAGGGTTGAGAGGTGAGAGGTGAGGGGTCGAACTGGAGGTAATTATGATTGGTCCTGACACACGTGATTCACCGCATGTGTCGCCCACATTGTCAGCGGCCGCGTGGAGACCGCGGCGGGGTGGCGGGGAGGGGGCGACCTCCCGAGCTCAAGGGGGGCCTGCCTCCCTGGTGTAGCGGTTAGCGCTGATCAATAAGTGCTGGTTTCGAATCCCGGATCTGGGGCGCGTTCCATTTCATCAATTCTTCGCCGAATTTTTAGCCTTCGTGCACGCAAAAGCGGCCCAAAGCACTAACATTTCTGTAATCTGTACTCCTGGTTATAATGTTAATCATGGCGTGTCTTGCCAGTGTGACAGCGGCCGCCCGATGGCCCAGGAGTCAGCGGTGTAATGGTATGCCGCCAGGTGCGGGCTGAATGGGGCATGTGTGGTGTGATGGTCAGATGTAGGCCGGCAATATGGAGGCAGGCTGTAGGCTGCAGACATGCCGTATTATAGACATGCTGTAGGCTGTAGACAATGTGAGGCGGGTTCTTGGTCTAGCTTAGCGTGGACAGGTTTTAGACCAGGCAGGCTTTATCTGGCTTTAGGTCAATTATAGATTATAGGCCCTATACTGTAAGCCGGCCCTATACTGTAGGCCGGCCATATACTGTAGGCCAGCCATATAATGTAGGCCGGCCATATGCTGTAGGCAGGCATGCCCTATACTGTAGGCAGGCAGGCCATATACTGTAGGCAGGCCCTATACTGTAGGCCGGCCATATACTGTAGGCCAGCCATATAATGTAGGCCGGCCATATGCTGTAGGCAGGCATGCCCTATACTGTAAACAGGCCCTATACTGTAGGCAGGCAAGCCATATACTGTAGGCAGGCCATATACTGTAGGCCGACAATATACTGTAGGCATGCCGGCCCTATACCGTAGGCAGGCCCTATACTGTAGGCCGGCCCTATACGGTAGGCTGGCCCTATACTGTAGGCAGGCCCTATCCGGTAGGCTGGCCCTATACTGTAGGCTGGCCCTATACCGTAGGCTGGCCCTATACTGTAGGCTGGCCCTATACTGTAGGCAGGCCCTATACTGTAGGCAGGCCCTATCCGGTAGGCTGGCCCTATACTGTAGGCTGGCCCGATACTGTAGGCAGGCCCTATACTGTATTCAGGCCATATACGGTAGGCTGGCCCTATTCTGTAGGCAGGCCCTATCCGGTAGGCTGGCCCTATACTGTAGGCCGGCCCTATACGGTAGGCAGGCCCTATACTGTAGGCAGGCCCTATACTGTAGGCAGGCCCTATACTGTAGGCAGGCCCTATACTGTAGGCTGGCCCGTTTTACGACAGTGGAGTGAGATGCAGATTGCCATGGTACCAGTCACACGCCCTGTCCTCCAATGCCTCTGGGTGCTGTGGGCATTGCGTGTCGACGGTCTGTGGGCCGGAAATTAGTCAGGCGAGGGCAATACCCCCCTCCCCGCGGAGTGGCTACTCCATATGCACCCTAGTTTCTGTTATACCCCGCATCCCCTTCCTCCTTCCTGTGTCCGCAGCAACAATCGCCCGACCTTCCCTCTGTGGCCTGTTTGTGCTTCCCATTTATAGCTTCCCAAATGGTTCCTGACAAGTACCTAATTATAGCTGCGGGAATTGTTCCTGGTATTGATCTGTCGGCTCCCGTTTGGGGTTTGGTCTATTATTGTCATCTGTTAGAAGACCAGCGTAGCGGCCAGTGCATGTGGGTTCGAATCCCACTTGTGCAAATATCTATGCTGCGAAGGGCAAACGTCCCGTATTCCGTCTTGGAATGAAGTAGCGGGTTGTGCACGTGATGAGCATGATTGTCAAGAATTTACTCAAACCAACAAACCCACCCTTCGTCCCTGTTCCCTTGCCCATAGTGCCACAGGGAGTGGTACGGCCCCGTGTTTCGCGCAGTACGGTTAGGCTCCCAATGCTTTCCGGGGTCATGCCGTGGGCTTGTGGGGGGTAGCCTGTCCTGAAAGCCTCTAGTCCTGCCTTCCCATGTCTTCGCACTGCCTCCATTCACTCTAATGTGTATGTCTTGTCGCCTGTTGCAGTATTACCAGCGGTCGTGGACCGGCTCGGCGACAACAAGGACCCGGTCAGAGAGGCCGCCCAAGACGTCCTGCAGAAACTGATGGTCGCTTCGTCTGCTCAGGTAACGTGGGGGTGGGGGGGAGGGGGGGGGGGTGGCGGTTGGGTAGAAGGAAGTCAGACAGGCTTCTCGGCAGGTGTTTCTCAGCACAAGTATTAATGGTGATAGCCGACGGGTTCTACTAATAAATAATACTTACCCTGTTGGCTTAAACTCTTGATTGAAAAAACTTGCAGTTTTTATATTTACTGATTAATATTTCAGTGCGCTTGCTTTTGTTGATTGACCTTTGAGCGTGTTTCTGTTGATTGACCTTTGAGCGTGTTTCTGTTGATTGACCTTTGACCATGTTTCTGTTGATTGATCTTTGAGCGTGTTTCTGTTGACTTGCAGTACGTCTTTGAGCGGATGATGAACGCATTCTCCCACAAGTTGTGGCGAGTCCGAGAAGAACTCTGTACCTGTCTCCATAAAACTATCAACAGGTAACTGTGCCGTACTTGGTACCCGAGACAGCATCAGTGATATAACATTGTATTTGTTCATACAGCTGTTTACATGCCTGTATTCCCTAAGCTTTTGGTTATATCTTACGGCAATGTAATATATTACGTAATTTACGTAGCACTGAGTCAAACCATTCCTACTAGTATCGGCCAGAAGGATCACCCCTTCAGTCGAAGAGGTTGATTGGCTGACTCAAGATTGGGAGATCGTAAATTAAGACTACCGCTGGGGACCAAACCGACCCCCGCCTTTATATAAATATTGGTCAGCATTAGAATTGTGTACTGTTTCATTAAATAATTACCATGTCTTGCAAGTGACGTTGAACAGTTTATCTGATTGCATTTGTGCACACTTGTGGGACTTCCGGCGTCTGTTCTCACTGGCGTTGCCAATGGCGGCCATAGGGTCACGAGTTGCCCATGGGAGCGGCTGAAATATCGCATCAATCACAATATTGTTTTTGGCATAACGAATGCATCTTTCTTTTCTTTTAAATTTCAGTTTCGGAGGGAAGAGCCTGGCTTTATCAAAAATAGTACCTGTTTTAGTTAAATTATTGGAAGACCAAAGTATTCCAGTAAGTAAAAGCTTTCTTTATATTTATTTATTTTGACTTATGTAGATGGCACCGATAGAAAGGAAAGTACATGGCTTATGACAAATATATTCACATGTTTACGATAAAATGTGTTGTAGCCCTTTAGACATATTATCTAGTGTATGAACACGTAGATGTAGAATTGAGTGATGCTAGTCATGTTATTGTTTGATTTCTGTTATGAGACCTCATGCTTCGGTTTCAGGTACGAGAAGCTTCGGTGAACGCGTTAGTAGAAATATATCGTCACGTGGGTGAGCGGATGCGGGCCGACTTGGCGAAGAAAGACGTCAATGCTTCCAAGTAGGTCACACCCTCCGGCCCCTGGGCTGGTGGGGGGGGTTGGAGCTCTCAGCAGGTCGTGGGTTCGAAACCTGGCACCTGGGTCTGGGGCAGGTTTTTCATCCAACCCCGCTTCAGTCCCGGCCAGTTTCTTGGCTCAGTTTAGTCTTGAATTGTCATGTATTCAAAAGTGGCTTAAAGCGACATTTCTTAATTTTTAGGACATGGTAATCATTTAAGAAAGGGACAATTGCGTGTGGCTGTCCCGTTAGTTTCTTTTGCAAAGAGTTGGGTGTTAGAGTGGACATGGCTCCGCTCTCCTTTCATTCTCCCATTGACGCGATATGATATAATATACAACCAACCATCCCGTTGATTTGTGCACGAGGCCGTTATGATGGTTGGTTCCTCAAGACAATTCCTCGTATATGAGATAAATATGACTAGAATTTAAGATATCTTAATCTGAACTTCTCATGGTATATAATTATATGAAGAACAGTACAGGTGTGATGACTTTGGAGGAGTCATTGTGTTGATATATGTGAACATTATCTGGGGTGAAATACAGATGTGAGCATAACGTGTTGATATCTGTGTGAACATCTGTGACACATACTGAGACTGATGTTAACCTGCTCGGTGGCCTCCGATTCTGGGGAATGCGGTGACCATATTGTCTAAAGATAAATATAAGTACTCTATCGATAACCTTCCCATAACCGTGGGCGAAGGCCCCAGTGGTAATTGTAAAGTTTCTTTTTGTATTCACCATGAGAGCCACGTGCAGTGTTGTCATGGGAACCGTGGGTTTATCATTGCAGAATGAACACTATACTCAGTAGGATGGACGAAGTAAAGAATTCCGGTCGAATGGTGGCCACAGCAGACGGTAAGCTTGGCTTTGTGATCATACAGCATACCATCTGGATGTACATTGTCGTACACGTGTATTTGTACTCCATTCCCATGGATAGCAAACACGCGGAGAATCGCTGGGGTTATTATTATATTGTGATGTAACGTATTCTATGAGTATGTCTCTTGGGAGGTTTGGTCCTGGTCTTATGTACGAGAACGTTATGACGGCTAATGGTAACTGAGCGCGGTATGACGAATATAAAGCTGATCTGATGATGTCGCATCTTGCCATGTTTCTTCGTTGTTGATGATAGAATTCATATTTTGGGTTTACACAGTCAGATTATAGTCATGTTCTAAATTCTTATGCTTTCGGAAAGTAAAACGAGCCTGAAATAGAAAAAAACGCCATTGATTAAGTGTTAGTTTGACCATCATAACGTGCTCCAGCAACAAACTGCTGCATGGCCAAGCACTGCATGGGTGTCTTGGGCCCTGCTTCCAGTTAGCCGTTTCGCGGTGTCCTATATGGGTGCCAATCTGGTACATAAGGCCAGAGGATAACATGTGACACTTTACCATGCTCCAATATTGTCATGTGTTGTCTGTGGACATCCATTGACTGATTATCGGCGATGAATATGCGTCTCTCTTTCGTCTTAGAGCCTTTGATATTAGTTTCTTTGAAGACTGAATTGGTTTTATGCATCTTCTATATATATATAACATTGCTTTAATGTTATTTAAACTACCATTGTAGTGCTATAACATGGAAGAGGGGCGTAGTAATGCATACCTTTGATGTACACTGATATACTGTGTCTTTATGTGTAAATATATCGCTGAAGTTTGTTGATGCCCTTGAATGTACAACCCGAAACGTCCATACTGAAACTGGATGTCGATGTATACATGTACTGTACTACTCTATTAATGTAATGTACTCTAGAACTCTATTAATGTTTGTGCCTGCCGACCTGAAATGCTCTTGCATGACTTGATATCGTTGAGAGTACACGCTAGACTGAGAGTCTTTCCGTGACATTCAATGAACTACTCGGCCGGTAGGTGGCGCCTTCACTGTGCCATTCTCTGAGTGACTCGGCCGGTAGATGGCGCCTTCACTGCGCCATTCTCTGAGTGACTCGGCCGGTAGATGGCGCCTTCACGGTGCCATTCTCTGAGTCACTTGGCCGGTAGATGGCGCCTTCACTTTGCCATTATCTGAGTCACTCGGCCGGTAGATGGCGCCTTCACTGTGCCACTCCATGCGTTTTTCTCCCGCTGCGCCCCCTTCTTGGAGAACGCGGTTTCGGGGTTGATTGTTGCGTTGTACCGCCGTGAAGTAGAAATCGTCACGGCAAGGCTCGACACAGCAAACAAAATCAAGAACAAAACAAGAAGCTGGAACCGGAGTCACACGCCAACAGGTAAGTTCTCCTCAATAGGGTTTTGCACAATTATAGATGTCGTTTTACTTGATGACAGGTATTGTGGATGGAAGGTTTTATGAGTACGTGACGAATGAATGTTTGAAGAGTATGTGAGGAGTTACATAAACACGAAGAGCAGCGGGTGATTAATGAGTTGACGAGAAGTAGTTAATGAAGGACTTGGTCAGGAGTAACTGGCGAACAGTTGAAGTAGAATAGCCATAGAATGAGTTGAGGAATATTTATTAAATGAGTGATGAAGAATACCCATTGAATGAGTTAGGTCTATAATCCATGCCCTAGGCCACGAAACTGACTATTGTCTGTAGTGAATAGTAGGCGTGACTAATACGTGAGCTATTCTGAAACAATGGTTTGCCCTAAAATAGAACCATGACCGTGAGTTGAAGAATGGCTTTTAACTGAAGCGATGAAGAATAGTTATTACATAAGTTGATGAAGAAGAGTGATTAATCGAGTTTCAAAATGAATAGCTAGTGAACGACTGGCGAGGCATCAGACATGCCAGTTGATGAGGAACTGATATTGATGCGGCATCAAGAAATAAACCTATAAAGTCAGCCGGCGTGTCGTGGCTTTCACTGCGCCGAACATATAATGTTATACAAACACAGTTTGCTTCTCAAAACCCTCATGTCCTAACTTTGCCCAAAATGTATAGGTTTGCTGGTCCTCGAACAATCCTGACGAAACCTATAATGTCGGCATAGTGAAGCCGTCTACTTGAGGTCAATTCACTCGGAATGCCAGAGTCAGAATAATTCTTCTTCTCTGTTTGCGTGTGTCCATCCAAAATAGGACTCGTTTTTATGGATGGGACTGTGCGCTGGTCAATGTCGGCATGCGACTCACTGTCGCTGATACCTGTAGCTGGGTCCACGGTACTGAATGTTTGATTGAGTGGTTGACCCTGAGGTGGTGAAAGGGACGTGTTTACTTGACCCTTTGAAACGGACCGCGTTTTCTCCCCTGGTTATGATGTTCTTGCCGGGCCATGTGTGTGGGTTATCGCTATATGGGTTGGATTTCTATGCGCGTCCCACCTCTCACTTCTCGCTGTCTTTGCACAGTTCGCCATCTTGTTTGGCTATCGAGTGTTATCCTGGTCGGTCCGCCAATGGCGCCCGGAGCCCGAGGTTGGACATGATCGTCAGTGTTGTCACTGTGAAGGTAACAGGGTCAGGGTCAGGGTCGTATGCACTTCCGCTGGAGGATTTTATGGGTACTTTTAACGATCGGATGACTGGTCATTGCGTAGATCTAGCAAGGGAGAGATATTTCGGATTTTTTTTTTAATGAAAGTTCATGAAATGTTATTACACGATATTTAAAGGAACAACATTTTCAGAAATGAAGTTAATAGATCTGCGTGTGTAATTCGGCTCAAGGCGATGATTGATTTAGGCAACTCACGCAACTTCTATAAACGCCACTCTTTTTGTTTATTTTATGAGTGCCTTACTGATATTATTAATATGCTATGCACTCTCATGCGTAAAGAAGTGAGTTTTCTTATCACCCCTTGCGGGTATATTCAAATTGGCTTTTATTATGAGACTGTTTTTTGTACAGTTTGAATAGATAATAGAAGGTATCTCATTCCTGCATATATGCATGGGGACATACGTTTTATATCATATGGTGTTTTTGACTGATGACTGCCATATAGGGTTTGGTTTATTATTTCCTTTGCTCACTGTGAGAACGTGGGAGTGCGGCTTACTGGCGCGGTGTGAAATGCTCGATATATAGTCTGTTTTCTCTTGATTGAGGCAAGCGACGCTGTCATTATGTGAGACAGAGGGGGGCATTTATAGTGCCGTGAAAACTGAGTGATAAAGTTGGCAGTTTGTGTCGGCCTGATGGCAGGATATCAGTGGGCGTGGGGCTGGTTTTGATGAGGGGGTGGGGGTGGGGGGTTACGGGTTATATCTACCGCTGTGCCTCTCCCGCCTCCCACCGCTACCCCTTTCTCCCCCTTTCTCCCCCTTTCTCCGTCGTCCCCAACACGTTGCTCTGTGATGCGCGATGTGTGGCAGGATAGGTTCGCTGGGGCTTGCAGTGCGAACGCTGTAGTTAAACAAAAACACAGCAAAAGGCATTTAAAAGGCCCAAAGAGACATTTGATATGATTGATTGTGTGCAACAACCAAAAAAGAGAATTGCCTGACAGTTTATATTGATATGCCATGTCGTTTCACAAGCGGCGTTTGACGCGGGTTAAACAGGTGCTAATGGCGGTTTTACGTTTACGGGCCTTCAATGTTTCTTTACGAACGTGTGGCCTGATTGGAAGGGACATTGTGGTTGTGCGTGTTTTCCTGCTTTCATTGCCGTTATAATACTGGCAGTGGCTCGGGTGGCTCTTGGTGTGGCATGATTGGAAGGGACATTGTAGTTGTGCGTGTTTTCCTGCTTTCATTGCCGTTACAATACTGGCAGTGGCTCGGGTGGCTCTTGCATGCCGTCTAAGAAACTTAAATACAACATAGTGGTAAGACCGAGTTTTTGGCACTTTAGAAAGAGATTGGAAGGGGGGTTGGGTCGGGGGTAATTCATTTAACGGAAGAACTTGTTGGAATAGGGTGGGCAGGTCCGGCTGGGCGGGGGTTAAGGTCCTATTCAACTTGTTAAACATGACGATGTCCATATAAGGGAAATAAGGCGCTCACCCGCAACACCGCCAGCCACACCGCTGGGTCCCCCACCAACACCCCAACCCCGCCAGCCACCCCACTAGGTCCCCCACGAACCCCCAGCCCACCATCCGCCCCGCTGGGTCCCCCCCCCCCCCGCCAGCCACCCCGCTAGATCCCCACCAACAGTAACTATCGGTTTGGACTATACTGATCGCTCAGTGCATGGCAAACGGTCTCTTGTACTTTTACCACTTGAAAAATGACGGCATTTGATGTAAATGTGCTCACGCTATTTGGCCTGCTAAATTTGATTGGTATATTAAAAATGTTTGATGCATTTTATGGGACTTGCCTTACAATTATGTAAGGTATAAAATATAAACGATATAGCTATAAAATATAAACAATATAACCTGATCTTCCATAGAATATTACATGTGCAGTCTCGCCATTTTTTCCCTATAAACAATTGCGTGTTTGAGTTATTCATGCCGACAGTTTGCTGGAGATGACCTTGGAATGTAAATGGTAGCGTGAGGCGACGCTAGCGTGGAGTGGTCGCTGCTTGAGGCGCAGGTTAACACCAGACCGGAAGTTACCCACGTGGTTCGCCATGGTGGAGGGACTTGCTTTCAAAGGCGCCTGACCCCGCCTTGAGTACCTATTAGTTTGATGTATCGCGCAGTGCGGCGATATTTCTTGGGCTGTTCGTGGAGTTTCGGGAGGGTGGGGGTGGGGTGGGTGTGAGGGTTAGTGTGAAGTAATAATCTCCAAAAACCCAGTAATTACCTGCAAAGGTGTGTTTAAGTGACGAAGATGCCAGCGGGACTTGGAGGTCAAACACAACGTATTTAATGTAGAGATGTCTTTCTCCCTCCCCTCTGACGCTTCCCAAACATCCCACCCCCCTCTCCCACTCCACTCTCTTGTTTCAGCCCCACCTCCCCCTACCCCTCAATAGCCCCTCCCACCGTCCCCACAAACTCCACATTGGGACCTCAGTTCCAAGGTTAAATTCAAGGTCAATAAGGTCATTTATCACGTGCGTTGATGCAGCCCTCACGTTCAGCTGTTGTGGTCTCCGATTGTCAGGTGTTTTCTATTTGGATATTATATGAGGACTCAATGCTCTCAATACTACTAATTATAGTAGGGATCCTCCTTGGCTCAGTTGGTAAGCAGTTCCCAATTTAGCCTTCATGTGCAGAAAAGCGGCCTAAAAGACCAAGACTTTATTTTCAATTTGTGTGATCTCCGAATGTGTTGTCTGTTGATGGTCGCTGGCCTGCGAAGCGGTGTCAATGTTCATAACTACATAAAGCACATACCCGTATTATTAGTTCTGAGTAAAAAATTAACTGTCTGAAGTCAGTCAGCCACAACACAACGACACTTTTTAATCCTCTTATATGATAAGAGCAGTATGTCAGCGTGTGACTTTAACGCACTTCCTGTACAATTTAATGTCGTGCAGAATTTAGTGCGTGTCGATTTAATATCTGACAGGTCTGGGCCACTTCCCCCTGGTGAACGACCGCGATCAGAAATCTGAGGTTCCTGGGAAAATACCCGCCTATAAATGCCTTCTATACATTCTAGGGCATGTTATACGACGGGCAGGCATAGTGTTTTCCGGTGCGGTGTAAAGCCCAAGGGATGAGCGAGGCGCATGCATCATGTGTGCACAAACATGGTCCGAAACACTGTTCTCGGATTCGTCTTCTTCATAACTGCGTCGTAGTTACGATGTTAAACATTTGGATGTTTGTGGTTTTGGTGAAAGTGAGTTTGCCCAACACGACCTGTGAGGACAGAAAAGGTATGTATAAAAGGCCTTCATGTAATTAGACTGGTAATTTCCCGCGATGAGAGATCCTCCCTAGCTCAGTTGGTAAGCGGACTGAGCTGCAGATCAGCAGCATGCGGGTTCGCGCCCTGGCGCCTGTATCTAGGGCACGTTGCCTCCAACCCCAAGTCATGGCCCCGGGCGGTGTCCTGGCCCGATGTAGCCTTTATGTGCACACAAGTGGCCCGAAACACCGACATTTCATTTCCCAACTCGTCAATTCGCGAGATGCGGTTGTTAACAATGTTCGGAACCTTGCATAGGTCTCAGCTATCTCCGGTCACTGTGGAGTGCAGTTCTGCCCTGGAATCGTGGAAGGCGAGGGCTGTGGTAGTGGTTACAACTTGACCCATCAGTCGTCATAGGAATGATGAGTCCTATCAGAGCGATGACCAGTTCATGGAGTGGACAAACAGACGGACAGACAGGGAGGGGACTGTCCGCAGATATGTGACGGATCGGTGTGACTTCTCTTTGGGCTGCAGGGAGTGTGGGTGTTGGTGGTTGGTGTTTGCGTGGGAGCCCCTACCTGTGCTGACCTTGAGTGTGGGGTGGCTGGGTGTCACTGTGTGGGTGGCTATGTCAGGAGGGGGGGGGGGGGGGTGGCGGCCACAACACTAGGGTGAGGGATATAGATACGCTGTTTGTTTGGTGCCCTCCCAACCCCCCAACCCCCCGACCTCGGGGTTTAATGGGCAGCGAGACCGTCACACCCCCTCCAGGCAAGATGACCACCACTCACTCATTTCACTCACTCCTCAGGCATCTTCGCGTCACGTGGGCCGTGCGAGTCATGACGTCACGCGAGTGTCGATTTCGTCGCTGGCTCACGTGCGGTTTCCGTGTGGAAATATACATGTAAACGAATACCTGCTAAAAATATGCAGTCACAAATCTACACGCATATATATATATATGTATAACATTAACATCGTGGAAGGACATGTAACTGCACACTGTGAAATATGACACATTAATTCCGCCAGGCATACCTCCCTTCGAGCGGAGTGTTTTTGGCAGCAAAATATAACCCTTCTCTGCTTGTGGTGTTATAAACATAACAAGGTCCCCGAGTTGGGTTGTGTGGGAGGCGTCGCCTGGTATAATTGGATATAGAGTAGGAGGTTCTGGCTTGAACTATCTTGGCCATGGACGCCATATGCGGCCAACAATATTGTGTTTGGACGACCAGACAAACCAGCTGTTACAAACAACGCTAGTAACTTTCATCGTTGGCATAACCCAGGTAAGAGGACTGCTGTGATGGAATTCTATATATATTGTCATTAATGTAGCTTAATTTGAATGATCATTTCGGTCTAGGAATTGGCTGTGATGGCGTTGTGTTGGGGATCAGTGGATTGATCCCAGCACCGTTGTGTGTTTCAAACATAGCTGCATTGTCCGGGAAATATATGTGTTTCTTATGGAAACTTTCACGAGTGCAGTCGTTTAGTGCATGAACTGTTATTATTGTTTCTTTACCAGGTACTGTAGCTATCGAGAGAAATCGACAGTTACGTGAAGCAAACACACACTAAGAGGTTAAAGAAGATTCTCTTGACAGAATTAACTCGGGTAGATGTATATAGCGACTGTAAACGTATGATGCATCCTTGTATGACCTTCGCCACTTCCTCGCCTCTTACCCAACCGTCCAACAACCCCACCTCTCCCCACCGCGCCCCATCCACAAAGCCCACCCCACCGCACCCCACCCCTGGGACCCACCCCTGGGGCGCACCCCACAGCACCCTGTCCCACCCCACCCCTGGGGCCCACCCTCTATGTACACACCCTCTTAGCGTGGGTCTAAAAATTGCGAAATCACACATCGCAACAGGTGGGTGGACATTGAGAATGGGTGGGTTGGGGTTTGGCGGATGGGGGGGTGGGGTAGGAGTGCCAGGGAGGTGGGAGGGATACTTTGGTCGCTCTTTGCTCTTTTCGCCCAAGGTCAGCCCTAATTGACCGCCGCCGTGATGCGCTAGCTGGTCACGATGGCGACCACCCGGGTCAAATATTGGCGCCATGTTTGCGCAGGGCGGATGTGGCGCGGGGGGTTATGGGAAGGTAAATAAACCCCCACATCCTTCAACTGTCAGTCAATTGACAGTGATCCGATGTCCATAAATGGCGTAAAGAAAGTACCCTTTTTTGTGTACACATATAACTTACAGCTGTTTTCTGCTGCAGAGCTGGTTTTCACAGGATTATGTCAGGGTGGAGGGGAGTGGGCGGGGGCGGGGGCGGGGCAGTCCTAGGCTTGCTACTAACTGGCTGTGTGGGTGGCCAAGGTCCTGGGGGTGCAACTGGCAACAGGTGCACCTCCCCGCCCCACACGCATCCACCCCCCCACACACACCCACACCCTCCACCCCCCCCCCCCACACCCACACCCTCCACCCCCCCTCCACCCCACACACACACGCCCCCCCCCCCACCCCCACCCCACACACACACGCCCCCCCCCACCCCACACACACACCCACATACATCCTTGCCGCGTGTGGGGCCCACGAAAACAGACGTTTTCGTTCCTCACCAGAAGACCTTATTGGTTCGCTTTTACAATGGAGTAGGGAATGACCCTCGGGACATGGCTCCTCTCCTATCTAAACTCACGCGGTTTGACGTAGAATTGCGCTGAATTGATATTACCCCCCACCGCCGGTCCCATCCGAAGTCCGTCCTAGGCACCAAGCCCAGATAAAACACTTGGGGAGTGGCAGGGGTTGGGTGAAGGGATTGGGGGGGGGGGGTGGAACTGAGTGACTTGGGCTGCCTCAATGATAGACAGGATTCGTAGAAAGTTGACCATATCATAAATAACTATCGATGCTGTTTATCAATGTAATAAATTGATGCTAAATGAGACCTTCGATACAGTGGACAAATCCCACATGGGGGGGGGGGGGGGGCTGGGGTAAAGATGTGGGGGATACGTTGTGGGGGGGGGGGAGGGGTAGTATTCCAACCATGTTCTTTAGTATTTTATATCCGTCGAAAGATGGGGGGGGGGGGGTGCAATATGCCGAATGGGGGGGGGGGGGCGTCGTACCAACAAAGGCACAACAAGAGGAAGGTCAAAACACACAAACAGCTTTGTTGTGGGCCGAGTGGCTGACCTCGTAAACAAGTGAGTTTCATGGCGGTAAGAATAGGGGCCTAGGGGGAGACGGGGTGGGGGCGGGGCCGAGAGGAGGTGGGGTCACTGGCTCCGATATGAATTCTGATCAAAGTGTGCCGCCTCCATCCGCCGCCCGCCATATGCACTAATCACAATGTTCTTGAAGAAGGTACGCGGGTAGGGGTGAGGATATGCAGGTTAAACAGGTACTCACTCCTGGGTGCAGCCCTGTATGGGTGACTAAAAGGGAATGCGCCCAACCCAACACCGTTGTTCGGCGAGTGGTGGGGGGGGGGGGTGTATAGAAAGGTACTCTCGGCTCTACCGAAATCCTGTCATTAATTATGTCATCTGAGTCTTATCGCATCACTTTCTTAAGTCGCGAGAGAACTACTTCTTGTGCCTCGTGACGCCTTGATATATTAATGCCCGTCTTGGGTTTCGTGAAGTATGTCGAGTCTCCTAGATCAAGCCGCATATCCCATGATGCACCGTGGTGGTGTCGGAAGGAAATGGTTTACCCTGGTTTCCAGATCTGTGGGTGTGATACTATTATTTTCTTGGTTCCCGGCCCTGTCCCCTGTGACGCTATGGTTGTATTGTAGAGTGTCTTTGTTGCAGTCACGTGGTCCTCAATGGGTCTCGAGTAAGACCCGCCGCGTCCTATCTATGGGTGTTACACATGGGTGTTACACATGGGTGTAACACATGGGTGTAACACATGGGTGTAACACATGGGTGTTACACATGGGTGTTACACATGGTGTTACATATGGTGTTACACCTCGTGCATGTCTTGCACAACGTGATTTCTGGTTCACGGTGTTTGCACGCCCTTTTATACAGGTTGATAAAAAAACTGCATTAACTTTTAAGTTTTTCTTTCACGCCCTGGTATCGTTGAATTGGAATTACTTTTTATGCTCTGTGCTGTGCTGTCCGCAGCAGTAGGGTTAGACCTGGGTGCACTGGCCACGTAAAGGGGGCCTAGTCAAGTAGTTGGTGGGGGTCATCCAGTACCAAGCAGAAATAGGGTTTTCTTGTATACAACCTCTTGATTTAAAGCTTGCGCTGTAGTATTCTGTGTCTAATTTATTTGCATATTGGCGAAGATATTGTGATATTGTTGGCCTGTTGTGTGCCCATGAAGTCTTGAGCTGGGCTAATGAAGCTCCCGGGATAATTATGAAAACGTGCTCCAGACGCAGGGTCCGGGGCGCGAACCCACGACCTGTTGATCCAGCCTGGGCTTTTTAAGAACATCTCTTGCAGACAACAGATATGCCAGGCTGCGTGTATTTTTAGATGGAAGACGCAGGTATACTGGTGTCCTTGTAGTCGGCAGCCCCCCCGTCGGTCCGCCACCTATGGTCCGTGGTCACGGCTCACCCCTGGCGAGACCTACACATTCTGCTACACTTTCTCTCCGGAGTGAGTAATTGAGTGTGTACTTAAGACCGAGTTGGCGGTTGGGTTAAATATTTAGACATGACTTGCGATTGATATTGGACAGTGGGGGCCAATAGTGTGTGCGGCATGGAGAGGAAGGTGGGGGGGGGGGGTAGAGAGGGAGGGGTGGAGGGGGGCTAAGGTGGACATTCCGCTGCTCTTTAAGACGATGGACTCGCTCTGTCGAGGTGTTGGGTGAGTGGTTGTATCTGGAGTTGGGCTTGCTTAGATGTGGTATTCTTGGGCTGAGGTTATTTGATGAGACATGGACATGAAAACTAACCCGTTTGGATAATTATGATTTGCGTTGAGAACGCATGAACTTAAATTACGATCTCCATAATAAGGATAATGATTTTTAAATATCTGGCGTAAGGGGTACTTTTAGAGCAGTAACCGAACTGTTCCAACAGTAACAAACTGATCCAATAGTTGCCAAACTATTACAACAGTCACAATAGGATGGGATTGGATGAAGCATACCCCAGGCGCAGGGGCCACCGCGCGAACCCACGACCTGTTGATCTGCTCTTGGCTCTTCAAGAAATCTCCTACAGACATCAGAGATGAGGCTTGGTACAATTTTAGATGGAAGGCGCAGAGCATGAATCCACGACCTGTTGATCAGTTACACCACTTTTGCAACGGCAACGTCCTCCAAAGTCCCCGCTATCCGCAGGTATCTGGTCCTGTGCTGGAGGTCTCTGTGAGGCGTGACGGCGAGTCCTCGGGGTGGCTGGTAGCTTGTTCCACGCTGGGCGCCACTTCCCCACAGCGTGAGGTCGGACAACACTGGATTGGACGCGCGCCGGATATCACGTGTTACCAGATGGCCTGCTGGGTAATGCCCCTGTAGATTCCCCCCCCCCCCTCCGGCTGTGATGGGATTAGCACGGCGTGCGGTATCTCTCAGCATCACCCAGACAGTACTAACCCTGGCTGACCCCGGGTGTCGCAATGAATACGGTGTGGACGCCGACAGGTAGTCTGCTCTCAGGACGACTGCCAGATCAGATCAACTTAATTAACTAATCCTCGGATGTATTTTTGTGGGCTTTTTTAAGTAGTCTCTGTTGTCATACTCCCAACTTTTCGCTCGCCCTGGTCGTGGTAGACGTCTGGGATTATTAATAAGCACACTTTTCACTCAGCCGGGATATGAGGTTCCGTGAATTGTTTTCTCCCCGTCCTCCCTCTATTAATCCCAAGTTGATGTCACAAGTTATGACTTGTCGCACCGACCGCCGCTTCATCCCACATTGCCTAGACAAGTCTTCTGCTGCTCTCGCCCATTATGATATGTTCATTATGGGGCCGCGTTGGATGCGGATCTCTGCCGCTCGCCTATTATGATATGTTATATGGGGGACGCGTGAGATCCGGATCTCTCCCGCCGCTCCTGATTTATATTCTCCGCGTGGAGGCGTAGGCATATAATTCAGAGGTCAAGGTCGTCTGGATCAGTAGATTCATCGTGGGGATGAAGGACGCGAAGGACTCCGTAGAGCCGCCCAGGCATGCCGGACGAACACAGCTGACTATTTCTGGATCCAGTAAGCTGTATCCTGAATTCTGGATACGCTTGACGTCCTGACAGGTGGCGCATTTTTCTTTTTCCTCCCTCCATCTGGATTTGCAACACTTGAGGTCGACCAATAAAAAATGTTCTTGACGCGTCCGGATTCGTTGAGCGTGTACCCCGGGTTGCAATAGTGAGTGTACGCTGTAGGAGAGGGGTGGAGTAGGGGGTGGCAGTGGCGGAGATCCATAAAAGAAAGAAAAAAACAACACTTTAATGCACAATTGGGTTCCAAGCCATTAGACTGGGCGAATACAGGATTTGCCTCTTCCGGATTTTTGGCGAGCCGCGCTTCAGCACTGTGCCGGAACATGTTGTTAAGTTTCTTTATGAAGTTTCGATCGGAATGTCTTTCTTTCTGACCGTCTGGCCGCTGGCGTCTGGATCAGCGTGGCGGCCCCGCGCGTAGTGTGGGGCGGGGTGGGAGGAGCAATCTGGACTCAGTGGCACCGCCCGCCACACACAAAGGAGTCGCGTAAATAACTAATGGTAGAGTTGGTTGGTTAATGCCGCCGGCGGCCTCCGTCTCCCCCCCCCCCCTCCACACTCCCCCTGCCCCACCGTCTCCCTCCCCCTGCCCCACCGTCTCCCTCCCCCCCCCCCCCCACTCCCCCTGCCCCCCCAGCCCTGAGAAGGCTGGCGGTACATGTACTACGTGGATGGAGTTTTGTGAGTGTTGTGGCCGCGCTGGGGTCTGCGTTGGAATCTGCACGGCTGGCAGGCTGGGAGGCTGGCTGCCTGGTACCTGATGCTGCTGTTACTGCCTTGGCTGCCTTGTTGCGAATCCCGACGTAAGTCTCTACGCCGTGCAGTTGGCGACCTCGGCGTCAGGCGACCGAAGGCGTCCCGCCTTTGTCTGGAGGCGTACAGCGTACCAAAACGCCAGCATACCGGCGTACGGGCGTAACGGCGTACAGGCGTACCGGCGTAGGGCGTACCGGCGTACAAACGCGGCCAGCGTACAGCGTACCAACGCGCTAGCGTACCAACGCGCCAGCGTACCAACGCGCCAGCGTACCAACGCGCCAGCGTACCAACGCGCCAGTGTACGGGCGTACCGACGTACCGGCGTACGGACGTACCGGCGTACGGGGGTAGGGCGCACCGGCTTACAAACGCGCCAGCGTACCAGCGTACAGTGTACCAGTGTAACAGCGTACCGTCCTACCAGCATACCGTGTACCAGCCTCCCAGCGTTGCGTAGCAGCCTCCCAGCGTGTACCAGCGTTGCAAACGCGAATCAACGTACCTTTCACCCAGAGGATTAAACACCTGGTCGTGTTGGATAACGAATAACCACCAAGTTTCGACGCCAATTCTAAAGGATTATATCATTCGTCTTGTTGGATAACGAAATAGTTTCGAAGACTTTCGACTGGATTTCGAAGGGATAACCCATATAGCTACACTCGGATAACCTTTCGTGGTAAGTGGGGGTTAGTAGAACTTGGAAATGGCTTATGAATCATGGAAGTCCTGTCGACTTGCGGCGTATAGTGTTCACACCCGTCTGTCTGCTGGAGATAACGGGTAATTGCTGGTATCGTATGGTAGGTTGTTCGTTGGAGCTAGCGGCTCGACAGTTATGCTGGAAACACTGCTTGTGAAATGAAAAGGTCAGCAATAAGTCCTGTTGTCTGAGCGAACACTGGCGTAATGATGAAGCATCGGCGCTCTGCCTGCGAGCTCGATCAGTCCCACAATGCCGCTGGGTGCGTGTGTGTTATGGGTCCTGTGCAGGTGCGGATCCAGGGGGGGGGGGGACCGACCGGCCTCGCCCCCCCCCCCTTTAGGACCGAAATGTATATAATTTATACCATTTAACATATGAAAACCAAAACCGGCCCCCCTTTTCCAGCATATCTGGATCCGACCCTGAAACCTGCTCCCCCCCTATACAGATTTTCTGGATCCGCCCCTGCTGTCTATGTTTGTATGTATAGACGACGTGGCTGGTCCATCCATTGTGGGTGCTGTGTATGTATGTGTGTATAGGCCACGTGGCGGGTCCCATTGTGGGTTCTGTGTGTGTATGTGAGTATAGACCACGTGGCGGGTCCCATTGTGGGTGCTGTGTATGTATGTGTGTATAGACCACGTGGCGGGTCCCATCCATTGTGGGTGCTGTGTATGTATGTGTGTATAGACCACGTGGCGGGTCCCATCCATTGTGGGTGCTGTGTATGTATGTGTGTATAGACCACGTGGCGGGTCCCATCCATTGTGGGTGCTGTGTATGTATGTGTGTATAGACCACGTTGCGGGTCCCATTGTGGGTTCTGTGTGTGTATGTGTGTATAGACCACGTGGCTGGTCCATCCATTGTGGGTGCTGTGTATGTATGTGTGTATAGACCACGTGGCGGGTCCCATCCATTGTGGGTGCTGTGTATGTATGTGAGTATAGACCACGTGGCGGGTCCCATCCATGGTGGGTGCTGTGTATGTATGTGTGTATAGACCACGTGGATTGTCCATCCATTGTGGGTGCTGTGTATGTATGTGTGTATAGACCACGTGGCTGGTCCATCCATAGTGGGTGCTGTGTGTGTATGTGAGTATAGACCACGTGGCGGGTCCCATCCATTGTGGGTGCTGTGTATGTATGTGTGTATAGACCACGTGGCTGGTCCCATCCATTGTGGGTGCTGTGTATGTATGTGTGTATAGACCACGTGGCTGGTCCATCCATAGTGGGTGCTGTGTGTGTATGTGTGTATAGACCACGTGGCGGGTCCCATCCATAGTAAGTTCTGTGTATGTATATGTGTATAGACCACGTGGCGGGTCCTATCCATTGTGGGTGCTGTGTAGGTATGTGTGTATAGACCACGTGGCGGGTCCCATCCATTGTGGGTGCTGTGTATGTATGTGTGTATAGACCACGTTACGGGTCCCATTGTGGGTTCTGTGTGTGTATGTGTGTATAGACCACGTGGCTGGTCCATCCATTGTGGGTGCTGTGTATGTATGTGTGTATAGACCACGTGGCTGGTTCATCCATAGTGGGTGCTGTGTGTGTATGTGTGTATAGACCACGTGGCGGGTCCCATCCATTGTGGGTGCTGTGTAAGTGTGTTTTAGCTACAAGGTCGGTTACAAATGTGCGTTCCGCCGTCGCCTTCTCGTCAGCCCCCCCCCCCCCCCGCCACTGGGCCCCCAATGTCTTTCACTCTGATGCTGGAGAGTGGTGGGTAGAAGCAGGTTACAGGGCCTGACCCAGAAGGCCGCCCACTGACTGCTCACAGTGGATGTAACAGGCGTTAAGAAGCGTTGAAACGACACCAGTTTTATTACATTATACCTTCCCCGCGGTCAACGCCGTGCCAAACTATATAATACACATTCGGAATGCCGTCGCCCGTTTTTGCTTGCTTTCATGGCGCATAATTTATATTACCGGCATGCCGACGTTTGCAAGAAAAGCCTACCTGTTGTGGCTTTGATCTGGCACCTACTGTATCACGGGGGCAATTTTTCTGCGAACCGCAAACTGATATAAGTCGGTCGTTGTTGGTTTATGCCAGGGTCGTCTTTTCTTCTTTCGGTTCGTGGTGTCCGTAGTTTAGTGACCTCCGCCCCAGTGCAGATGGCGGGCGCCAAGAAGCGACTCTCGACTCTGAGGAGGCCGGGTCGACACTTCTGTGGCTGGGGATCTCAATGAGTGTCATGACGCATTGGTGAAGAAGCCACAATCAGGAATGCCCACGCAAACATTACATAAGTGCAAGAGGACCTGTTTTTTTTTAAGGGTTTTGTTTAGTTTAGTTTCCGTTTTTGGTTTGTATTGAACCATGACGGTCGCAGTGGCGACATCGATCGTTTTGCGGGTGTTGTATGGTGTATGTATAATGTCCGCCCTATTTAACGGGCGTTTTTTTATCTCAGTACCTTTGTGGCCGTGACGATTGCGGGGAACGGGGTAAGGGGATTAGTGGTGTGCGGGAGGGGAGGGGAGGGGAGAGGCGGGACAGTGGGCGGGGGTCAATGCGCGTCCTCCAATGAGGACCCACCACACGGAATTTATCTAGAGCATAGGTGACATATTTGTCGAGGCCCGCCGCCTGCCGTTGAAGAGCGACACTGAATACCTGGGGTGAGTAACGTGTTTGACGGCCGCTGCGGCTCAGTAGAAAGTACATGGCTTAGTGAGGGAGGGAGGGGGGGGGGGAGAGGTTAAGAGTCAGCCGTGACCCCATTTCCGTATAGAGCTCTCGAAAAGTAAGTCAGCCAAAGGACTTATAGGGAAAAAAATTTGAAAGAAGGTCGCATAAATCAAGGCTGCGGGATGAAGCAGACGACATTTGTCTCTTGTTCCCGCGCTTTCGCGCGGAGCCGCTCTATCGACCCACCACCGCGGTGTGGCGTCTCCCCGCCTATACCCTGGTGTCCACCCCGCACCTCTCCTTGTATGACCATCTACAGAATGGTCCAGAGAATGTCGGCACGTGCCCTTTCTCGTTGACTTAATGCACATAACGCGTGCCCATTACGGTTTGGGAAAGCCCAGGCTATAATTTGTGGGCCGTGGTATTTCTTCAATCGCGGAAAAAAATTGAATTTTAATTTAATGTTATAATTTGTTGCTACCTCCGATCGAACCAAAGAGATGTTAAGAATGGGATGTGTAAATAGATCCTTGATTGACATAGGCACTGCTGGGGGCTACCTTAAGTGGGTGGGGGGGGGGGGGAACTTTAAGTCATGTGGTAAGCGAAATGAACGGCAGGCAGCATGGTCGTGGGTTCGAACCCTGGCGCCAGCATCGGGGGCAAGTTTTATCCTTTTCTATTGCCCCGGAAGATTCCTGAGACAATGTAGGCTTCAAGAGCAGCAAAAAGGGCGTAAAACGCTGAACCGTTCATAAATTTGTATTGCTGACCTCGGACCTGACATACAGTGGTGATCCACGAATCTCGTGTTGGAGGTTCGAATCCCCTCATCTTCAGGTTGTCTATCACTAAAACGCAAACACCAGCATTTTTTTAAGAATTTGATATAGAACGACTGCCTTTCTAGCTTTTCCCGAAGCGAACACTGGAAATCACGCCTTGTGTATATAAACTCCATGTCCTTTATTACAGAGTACGCAATATCAGGCCGTTGGTGACCCAAACCTAAGGTTTAGTAGGATGGGTCCGGTGGGTGGGTAGGGAGGGGTGGGGGAGGCAGGGTAAAGGCGAATCGCCACGTCGAGTGAAAGTCCGCCACGGGCCTGGCGGTCGCTGTGAGCTGGGGTTCTGCCGGGTCGCCTCCTTATACCACCATATCTTCGCGGCAGGCAGCTTGTCGCCCTTACCTTACCCACCCCGACCCCACACGTCAAGCAGACCAGTCAGTCACCGGGCTCGACCAGCGAGAAGGCCTCCTCCCCGCCGCCCGCCCGCCTGCCGCCCGCCTACCGCCGGCCTGCCCGCTGGCGTTGTGAGTCGTTGGATAACCAACCAACCAGCCAACCCACCCTGCAGCCACATGGCCCGTTGCCTTTCCAGCGAGGTGGGCACCACGCGCCAACCCTGTGACCACCTGGCAGAACTTCTTGCCCGCCTCCCCAGAAGAAATTACACCTCTGGGGGTGAAAATTGGCCAGCGAGTGTCTTCAACGGAAAGACCTTTTACTTTACTACCGATGTGGAAGTAACGAAACCCCCGTGACCTGTATGTATGTGTGTAAGTTACATGAAACCGACCATATGGACGTGTGGGATGCGGTTGTAGCCGCAGGACTAGCTGGTCTGTTATTGGTCGCCCTTGCGTCCTCTATTCGTCACGGATACATGAACACTGGATAGTTGTGAACACTAGAGAGCTGTGATACTTGCGACAGCACAATATATTAACCTGGATTACTCGCACTCGGTATGTATGTATTCTGCGGGCATTCGTCACCCAAACACTCTACCATCGTTAGTGTACATTGATATATATATATACATTTATTATATATATATATGTGTGGAAGCCACGTTGATGATCGGTGGATGTTGTTGTGGTGAAGTAGTTACACCCTGTGAGTTTGGACCACTGGTAACGGCCGGCGATGATAAGGCAGGTCAATAATCTCACCTTCATTGCTGGTGATAAGAGTCAGTAAACTGACCTTCATATGACATATTAACACTGGTTGGTACTAGATGGCGGCTACGGTGGTAGGTAGCCGGGTTATCACTGCCCTGCCCTGGTTTGTGTTTTTCATTGAGTGCTATTCGAGAAAAAACAAATCGTTTATTCTGGAGTAATATGTATATTTAGGAGAGAAGGCGGTAGGGTGACGTCCTTTTGATCGTTGGGACATCTCGTTGCGGTGTGATGCGGCAAGAGCTGAGTGTAGGTAGATAGGTGGTTCCGATAGGTAGCCAATCAGAGCGGACTGCCGCCGTCAGTCAGCCGATCCCTACACCTCCTGGTATTCATCCGGAATTCGAACGTGAGTCTCCACGGAACCTGAGCACGTGAGGGGGCGTGGGAAAGAGGCTGAGAGTGGGGAGGGGTGGTGGGGGGGGGGGGGAGGGGGGTGAGGGAGTGTAGGGCATTGGCGTGGCCCTGGCGTGGCTTGGCGTGCTGGAACTGACGGGTGTAAAACTGCATCTCTTTCCGAGTGCTGGAAGCGATTCCTCAATCATTGGCAGGGTGTTGGGGTGCGAGTCGGTGGGGTGAGGGGGTCTGCATGGTATTTTGGTCGATCCAGGGTGAAATTAGTTGCCTCGAGTGCGTGTCTAAGATGGACCACCTCTTGTAAAGATTGGGAGTTTTATTTTCGCAGTTTAACTGCTTTAGCTTTGCCTGTTCAATACGCAAATCAACTTTAGTTGTGGTATGTTCTTTCGTTTCTATGATGGAGTTTTCTGTATTTCCGTATTGTGATATTGGTAGGTCAGGAGCGGAGGGTGTCTGGGGATGGTGAGGGAGGGTTGGTGTTTGGCGGGTCGGCAGCCAAGGGCTGAGCTGTCCCGTGTTGGGAGGTAAATTAAGATGTGCCATTCTTGTTAATCAACCTTTTTATGACCTTCCTGATTGGCTGATTTCCTGAATGTCTGGTGTTAATGACCCAAAACATTACAAACACGCCGTGTAGCAAACACAGCGGGGGTCTGGATTCATGGGGGGGGGGGGGCGGGATCCAGGAGGGGGGGGGGGTCTGTCTGGATCAAATCTGGCGCTCAGATCCTGAAGGCGTATACCTGGGGTTAATGGGTTCGCCTGAGAGACTCTATGTGAGAAACGACCTTCCCCTTCGCCGTCGGCCTTGGCCAAGACAAATAATGATATTATAACGCTATAATTAAGTATCCTCCTCTAATTGGGAGTCTCCAGGCTGGTAAGTAGGCTGAGCTGCGAATTAAAAGGTCGTTGGTTCGAACTCTATCTGGCGCCTGCATCGGGGCGCGTTTCATCTAACTCCATTTTGTTTTTCCGGGGCGGGTTGCTAGCCGTTCATGTGCGCAAAAGCCGCATTGAGTCCCAACATATCGTTGCATAAATTCCTTTTCTCCGTTCTCTGGGTGGTGGTAGGCAGTTGCCTGCCCCACTAGTGAAAACTGGTGTCGTCTGGTATTGTCCGCCGTCGGTCGCGAGGTAGCGTTTTTCGACTGTATACCAACAGGTTGCCGGTTCAAACCTCACCTGTGTCCCAGGCCGTTTCTGCGCAGGTTTAAACTCACTGGTTCCACCATGCAGGACGTGTGTAATACGTGAGCTAGGCCGAAGCATTGGTTCGCATTAACATGGCCAAGCGTCTTTAGTTGCAATGGCTATACTGGTACTGCCACCTTCCGATGGCTGACCACGTGGCGCGATTACGTCACTGTGCGGGGCGACGGGGGGGTGGGGGGGGGGTAAGGATGGACATCTGGCGTCCAGATTACCGGAGGTTTTTACTACTTAGAGTGCCTGACAGCCCCTGGAGGGAGTCAGCATGACTGGGTTGCTAAGATCTGTACTGATGGGCGGGACAACCCCTTATCGGACAGAGAGGGCGGGGGGGGGGGGGCTCTGGTGGTTAGAGGCCCCATGTTTGTGTACATGATGTTGAATGCAGCAAATAAACAGGTTTGCATATGAGAGACTTGTGGAGACAAGCGGATATTTCCAGTAGCGCTTTCATGATTTCATCTTTTTGTTTCATGCAAGTTACCCTTCAAATTTACTCTTCCAAAGCCCAATTGATTGAGCCTCATTGCGCCGGAGCGTTGTGCCAAGCCAGGAGAGACTCATGGCTTGGTCGATAATGTCGCCCTAGCCCTACCCTGACCTGGACGGACGTGCGTTCCGGCACACGTGCAGGAAGGCACGACAAACTTGTCCCATCTTTATCACTTATATCTTGTATTTTTGTTGATAATTAATTCTTGCGTTATCCTTATTGACATCTCATTGATGTTCGTGTCAGTTTCCACTCCGCGAAATAAAGAATTGGCTGGTGGCCCTGCACCCCCCCCCCGCCTCTCCATTGCCCTCTACACCGCCTTCCATCAACCCCCTTCCCCCTCCCCCCATCCCCCCTTCCTTCCACTGCCGACCTGACCTCCTCTTATGGTGAAGCACCCACCAAATGTGACACCCGTCACTATAC
>OZ025263.1:20256541-20470775 GCA_964019135.1 Arenicola marina
CTGAATAACCAACCAACCATCTGCCCTCGGACCTCTTGTCCGCGTGTTGTTTCCCCATCCCATTATCCCTCAGCTGTCCGCTGGTGAAACTTTCCGAGACCACCTTGGCTCCTACCCTACCCTACACTGTCATGCCGTGTCCTGTCGTCGCTGCGGTCCGACAGTCGGTTGTTTTGTCCTCGTTTTCCCTGCTCTCTGCTGTCTACTACTGATCCTCTCCATGTCCCCTATATCCTGCCTCCTCCGGCATTCCCTCTTGCGCCATCTACTCCCTATCCCACTTTCTTGCTCCCACATTGTACCCCTCCCCCTCTGCCCTTTTCCCTGGCCTTCCCCACCCCTTTGCATTCATGCCCTCCTTCTGCCCCCCCCCCTCTCCTGACCTCCCCCTGGCCCCCACTCCACTAACCCCCGCTCCTGCTCTTTGCTGAGGCGTCTCACGTCGTGGTAGGGCTGTACGTGTCAAACCCCACGTACCACCCCCCGCCCCACTCCCACCCACCCTCTGATAAGCTGACACCTGTAACCCAGTCATGATCCTAATTAAAAAATAACACATTGTACAAAGACCCCCCCCCCGTGTGTCTGCAATCAGTGGGCCGATAGGCCGAGATAATTGAAATAAGAACTAACCGCTGAGCTGTTCATATTAGCCTCCATTGGGCGTCCCCCATACTAACCGGATCCCTACACGAGAATAACTCGAGGTGGAGAAGGGAAAAAAACTTCTGATTAGGTCACATAAAACGGTGCCTTTCTACCACGTGTCGATGTCTGCACCTTGTCACCCGGCTGTCTGTCTGTATAGCGTGGACGGCTCCACTTAATACAAGTGCATTGGATCGAGGTTTTATCTAAGTAACTAGATCTGCTATGATGATTAATATAAGGCTGCAGACTACTGATTGTCTAGCGTCAGGATGTGGGGGTGTCTGTCTGTGCATGAAGAGTAGGGGGATTACCCCCAGACACATGGCTCCTCTCTGTCAGATGGATGCTTCCAGTTGTCGCAATGCGACCTTACAGGTCAGAGCATCTTACGTAAAACAATTAACCAGCCAATCGTGACTTTTGACCAGGTTTAGACTAGCGTAGACATATCTGTGTCTCGTGTAATGGTATAGCATGTGTACGTGGGTAAGTGTATGTGATCACCCAGCAGTGGATACACAGCATAGCGATACAGTCGGCTGGTTTCATTAGTATATTTCGTAAGGATGCATTCGCCCGTGTGATAACCTATCGCTTGAATGGGACGGTTGGAGGGTAGAGCGGAGCCATGTCCCGGGGGGTGCCCTCACTGTTGATAAAGACATGGGAGGGAGGCACCCGACGGCAGGTCGACCCGACAACGCCGCTAACCATTAGACCATTCGTTAACCCCTCGTGGTGAAAGGGGCCATAAAGGCAGACGCATGTCTGTCACCTGCCTAGCAAAAAAAGAAGAATAAAAGAAGTGACGTCTATAAATACATTGTTTTGCGTTGAATTGCGACTCCCCGCACATCGCAGCTATATATAAATACCTCAGTTATTATCTGAGACACATGAGCGGGTTGTGTTTTTGCTTTCCGTCGAGTGCCTCTTCTTGCTTATCGGTAAGTGGCCGCCCCGTTATTGTTGGCGGCGGTCTGTTGTCGACCATTGCCCCATGTTGGCTACAGGCAGCGCTAATTGGGGGCGACACCGGGGCACCCCCTAGCGATGACTCACACAAGTCTGCTGTCGACCATTGCCCCGTGTTGGCTACAGGCAGCGCTGATTGGGGGCGATACCGGGGCGCCCCCTAGCGACTGTGATATTTTTAATTAACCGAGGGTGGAGGCCTCCCTGGTGGAGGGGTTAGCCCACCAGGCCGCTGCTTCATTAGGTCCTGGTTTCGAATCCGGGTTCGGGCACCTAATCCGGGGGGGGGGGGGGGGGTCCGGTAGCTCAGTGGGCTAGAGCGCTCGCATTAAGTGCTCTGGCCACCTGAAAGCCTAACGGCACGTGGATCGGTGGTTCGCTCCCCGCAGTGGTCATATCTGTGTGGTCGCAAGATAAAGATCCCATGTCCTTCTTCGTAAAGAGTAGGGGGTTACCCCCCGGGGACATGTCTCCACTCTCCCTTCCTTCTCCCATTGACGCGATATGACCGAAAGTGGTTAAAGCGTCCTAAATAACTAACCAACCAACGAACCTAATCTAGGGCAGGCTTCATCCGTTCGCCTTTTATTGTCCCTGGATGTTGCTGTACTGTACAGAAAGAGAGTGGGCTGAACTGGCCCTGTCCCATTATTTACTATACCTGCAGTACCTGACTTGCTACTGTCACTAATATATATGTATGGAAACTCGCACAAAAAGCTCTGTACGTGACACACTACTGTCACTATAAACAGACAACATAGGGTCAGGGTGACGGGGGACTTGTAGCACCCATGTGGACTTGTCGTATTGACTGTTTTGACCACCTTATGATATCGATCGTACGTTCATACACAAACACCAATCAAGGGTATGCTGGGTGGCGGGGTGGGTAGGTGGGGGGGGGGTGGCCACTCGTGCCTTGAGGAACGCCCTGGTCTCTCGGGGTCATATGCCGGGTCAGCAGCTTATTGACGCCATATACACTCCCTCCCCCCAACTTCCTGCCATATCACCCTTCATTTGGTGTTCACGTCCCCACCCCTCTACCGACCCCTACCTCATTGCGAGCATGGCTTCACCACATCAATTCAAGATGGCCACCATCCTCCTGGCGCGGCGCAAAGTTCAATCTCGATCCCCGAGGGGTCGCTCTCACTCATCATTCGGTGCAGTACCATGAGGAGTGTGTAATCGCGGTTTGACGTCTTTATGACGTCCTCACGTGTCCACGTTGACTCGCGAGGTTACCCCTCCGCGTGCTTTGATATCACCGTCCGAGGCACACTCCAGAGGAGGCTTTCCGCAACCACTGGAGGCAGCGCTCACCTTAAGCTGAGGCACGGAACACACTCCAGCGGGTCAGGGGGCCTCCCTGGTGTAGTGGTTAGCGCACTAGACCGCAGATCAATAGGTCCTGGGGGCCTCCCTGGTGTAGTGGTTAGCGCACTAGACCGCAGATCAATAGGTCCTGGGTTCGAATCCGGGCTCGGGCACCTAATCTGGGGCATGTTTCATTCCTTCATCCTTCATCGTCTCGGGAGGTTCCTTGGCCCAATTTAGCTTGTATGTGCACAAAAGTGGCCTAAAACACCAACATTCCATTCCATTCCAGCGGGTCACTTGTTACTGCGCGATGGTTTGGTCTGGTGGTGTAGCTGCGGCGTCACCTCCGTTCGTGTGTGCGTGTGACAGTGTGTGTGTCAAGGCCCCGAACGTCCTGGGTTCGGAAGCGAGCCCGGGCACCTAATCTGGGGCATGTTCCATTCCCTCGTCCCTCATCGTCCCGGGAGGTGCCTGGGCCCAGTTTAGTCTTCATGTGCACAAAAGTGCCCTAAAACACGAACAAAATAAGGCCAAACGTCCTGCGGCCCGAACTGCCTGTTATGTTGTCCCCCGATGTGGACTGTCACAGGCATCGCGTGCTGATTGGCGTTTAGGCCATCTTTGTACCCCCCCCCCCCTCCCGCAAAAAAAGAACCAAAAAGGTTAGAAAGCGTCTACACAAAGTTACACAAACTGACGAAATGTGATAAGCAAACGCTGCCGTGTTACATATGCTGCTCCACTTGCCTTGCCATGTTGGTGGGTGTGCTGATTAGGAGGTTGTTTAGGATAGGATATATAGATCAGCCAGAATGGCATCGGCTCTAATCGCGTCTTCGACGTGGAACTGATAGTGGGTTAACACACCTTCGTCACCGCTGTCCTCACGTCACGTCCGTGCTTCAGCCCTACCGCAGTCAGCCAGTCAAACACTCGGCTAGAAGTCAGCGGATTCCAGGAGGGGTGGGAGCCGCCGTGGTCGAGAGGTAGCGTTCTGGGCGACAGACCCAGCAGGTTGCAGGTTCAAACCCCACCTGTACTGTAGGGCCGCTTAACTGCTTAACCCTTTGATATAATTCCCACGTGAAGTTTGTTGCCTGGGTTCGGGTCATGTGTGCACTGAGGTGGTCTAAACCACCAATCCATCTCTCTATCTATCACCAATGCAGGCTGAGACAAAACTTGTCCGTTGCTGGGGGTGTCAGCCTTAAGTTTTTAAGCCAATTCTTCTTGAACTCTTTGCTTCATCCAGCTACGATAGCGCCTGGATGCATGGGTCGTGGTATTTTTTGTTACGTTTTCCTTTTTTCTTGTCTGTAAACGTGCGATGATTTTGGGAAGTATGAAAAAGAAGAAGAAGAGGCAGAGGAAGAAGTGGTGGAGGGGGTGGCGCCAGCGACGGTATTAAAGCTTACTGAAGTACCGCGATGACAGGTAGCAACAGTCCCAACTCCCGAGAGGAAAAAATTAAAACGAAAGTGGCAAGTCAAAAAATGAACCTGCTAATCTCCGACTGGTGAGATTTCTAGGCCGTCGGAGCGGGGAGGGTTCAGGGACTGGCATCGCGTGGTTACCAGATTGTGCAGTCTTGGCCGCCGGAGCGGGGAGGGTTCAGGGACTGGCATTGCGTGGTTACCAGATGGGGCGGTTGCGGGCTGTGCTGGGAGGGGGGGCGATAATTGGCGGTAACAGGATGTGGATTCGCCTGAACCTTGCGTAAGGCAGTGCACTGAAGGACAGCTTGTGGAGGAAAGTTAGTCTGTTAGATGGTTTATCAAGTGCAGGTGTCGGTGAATGTGCCGATGATAGTAATGCTAGTAAAATTATTACTCACAACCAAATAGTACGAATATAATTTACCATATTATGGCACAGACATTAGGGTCAAATGCCATAATTCCTGTTGTTAATACTGGATTGGCCGCTTCTTGACCTGTTGAGTGTCCCCTCCCCGCCATCCACCCCACCCACTCGGCGCCTAGCGTATTATGCGGAATAATTACATTTATGAGATTGATAGCACCAAGACTGAAATCATGTAAATTAGTTCCATCACTCTTTGAAGGGTGTTTATTCCACGTGCGACCCCACGGGACTCGTGGCTTTCACCCAAGTCGGCCTGCGCCGGTCACCCACCCCCTCCCACCCCTCCACCGCTCATAAACTGATCAACGCCCCCAGGAGCAAAGTGGCTCAATGGTGTAGAATTGGAGGGAGGGGGGTGGGGGGGCTGATGAAGACCCAAGAAGCCATACCTGTAAAGCTCCTGACCTCCCGCTCATTGGAAGGTGGGGGGGGGGTGTAAGGACCCGAGCGTGACCCACGACGAGTCTTCTGACCCCCCGGACAGCCCCCACACCCGGCGGCCGAGGGCCCTTGATGTCTGGGGTGTGTGAGGTCTGACTGACAGGTTTTACGGACTCCAGTCGCGCGAGGTTCACGTAAGACGTCTAAATACATTGTGAGTGTCACTGTAGCGTGTGTGTGGTGGTGGGAGGGGGGGGGGGCTATTAGCGTGGTAATTGCGTCTTGTGTCGGCATTCTCGGCCAGGACAATCAAGGGGCCCAGCGAAGGGGGGAGGGGGGGTATCCTCGCCACGCTCCAATGATGGCACCCCACACGCAATCGTCCCAGGGACGTCTCGCACCAGATGCAGATATGGCTCGGGTCAAGTCCCTTTGCATATATGTATATCTATGTGTGTGTGTGGGTCTAAATTTATATATATATTAGTCTATATAGGTGGAGAATGGAGGTACTAGAGGGGTGTGGGGGTGGAAACGTGGGGTGGGGTACGGGGTTAATGCTGCCCCCCCCCACCCCCAGTCGCCCAGGCTGTCACTGTGCGAGGGTTGATAACTCTATGAGCCTTAAGTTTGACTAAGTGTGGCTGGCTGGCGGGCAGCCTGACAACATCGCCTTTGATAGGTAACACCTCTTATAACGGCAATGGTAGGCCTGGACCACACGGGAGGTGTCTCGGGGGCGGAAGCCTCACCCCAGGCCCCTCCATAGTCCACCTATAATGGTGCAACACGGGGCATTGGAAAACCCGGGCAAACCGCTTGTCTATAGGAATTGGATGGAAGACGCTGTGGTCTGTGTGTGGCTGGATGGCAAGCTCACCCCAGACCCCCCCACAGCCTGTCTGCGAACCAATAGTGGTGCAACCCGGGGTATTGGAAGCCCCGTGTTATTAAACGGCTTGTCTATGGGAAATGGCACGTCATGGCAAGGGATGTAGACTGTCTGTTCTCCCTCTGTAACGGCCCACACAGAGTACATCAGTCTACGGTCAGAGATGGACCCCACAGGATATGTGCTTCTGGAAGGGTAGGTAACCTGTGGAGACATACACCGGGTATTGATGGCTGAAAGTGTAATAGCGTGTACGTTACCTCTTAGCTATGTGGATAGATAGGACTCGAGGAAATGTCTGTACACCCCGATCTCATGTCATGTGGATATGTAACTTGAGAATACCTAAGAATTCCATGTGCACTGTGGATGCAACTTGCAAGTGGATTTCCTGTGGTCAATGGATACATAGGTATGTCCTCTGGTCGATAGATGCACGGTCTATTTTCTATGGTCCATGGATACTTTGCATTCTGGGAGACATGTGAATACCTGACAATATTCGCCCGTGGATTCATGAATATTCATGATGGCCGGCGCATGCATGGGTGTGACTGCTGAGTCGTCTTCTCAATTAGAGAAATCGGTCATTGTAGTAATGCTGGGCGTGAGTAATGCGTGAGCTCCGCTGAACCGGTAAATAGTTTGCCCTGACATGGGGGAGCAATTGACTGGAGACCTGGGTATTTGGTCACATACGAGTGCTTCCTTAGGCTACATCAGTATTACCTCTTGCTTATGAAGCAATCAACACGATATGATGGCGTAATTTCACCAGAACATGTCGTGGAAAGTTAAGAGCTCATGCTGAATGGCGTTTCGAGAAGTTGAGTACTTTTCGTTGCGACGCGGTGAGAGTAGCGCGAAGATGTGTCCTGCCTTCTCAGTTCGTATTCAAGATTCGGTGAACTGTTTACCGCCCTGTTTGCTGCTGCCACCCCCCCCCCCTCCACACCCCATCGCCACCATCGCCGCCACCACTGCCCCCCCCCCTCACCATCACCACCACCACCCCCGCCCACCATCGCTGCCCCTGGTAAACTGTTAAAGGGGACCAAAGTGGATACAAACATTTCGACGTTCTTATCGGCGCTAATCTGGAGTTGAGCAACTCATTCTGGAGGAGCGAGAGAGGGAGGGAGGGAGGGGGGGGGCGATGAGATGCTGGTACTATCGGGATGATCGGGAGGGACGGCGAGGGAGGCAATCCCACCCGTCAGAGATAGGAGGGAGGACACCATGGATCAGGCGCTGTCCGGGATCAGGGAAGAGGAGAGTGGGGCTCTACACCCTACTCCCCAGTGATATTCGTTACATGTTTTTTAATGCGATAACCTAGGGAGTACATCACTCGGTGAACTCAAGCTGTCGACGTGGGGAGGATACGAGGGAGGGAGGGAGGGAGGGAGGGTGGGTGCCAGGAGAGACAGGGATATGCATCAGTCCTGGAGGGATCGGGGAACGGAGTCCTTGTGGTGCAGCAGGCCTGGATTGACCCAGTGGGATGTGTTCCGTCCGGGACAGGTGCCGCGTAAGGTGGGTGCTGATATAACTGATCAACCTAGCGGGGGGGGGGGGGGGGGAGGGGCTCGAAGGGTCATGATGCCTGTGAGTGGATTTATTAGCTGCGGTTAGGGGTGGGTGGGTGGGGGGCAGGACCTGATTGACTGACAAGTTGTATACTCCACCCTTGAACTGTGTATACTATAGGTCTTGAGCTTGCACGCAGCACAACACGGGGCTCTGACTCGGACTGTGCTGGTGTTTTCTTTCGATTATTGTGGCCTCTGCGTCTTGGCCAGCTGTTAGAGCATAACATAGCCCTGGCGCAGATTACCAGCACCCCCCACCCCCCAAGGCCGATACAGAACCCCTTACCACCCACCCCCTCCCACACACCCTATTAACCCCCTAGCTGCGCCTGCAACGGAGCTGGTGCATGTCAGGCGTTAACTATTGCTGCAGGCTTGAGGCACGATCGATCCCCCCAGACATTGAATCAGATTGGAGGGTGTGATGTGTCCGGAGCGGAGGGCCTGAGGGTTAGGAGGGAGAGTCGCTCAGATTGTAAGATTATCATCCACTGTCCCTGACACCAGCCCCGCTTTTCTTCCACGAAACGTCTTGATTTTGTGTTTTAGTTTCATCGACACGGGTTGGTTGTGACTTCGTGCGGCTGGGATGTGTGAGGGTGGAGGGTGTGTGCGTGTCTCGGTGAGAGAGGGGGTGGGGGTGCTATTGTAGCAGTAGCTATGCTGATGCCATGCTCATTTCCCATGCATGAGATCAACATTGGTATGTTGTATGTTGAGAGGGAGGGAGCCTTGGCCAATGGCGTTAAGCTTGAAGAATAACAAACACGGCGACGCGTATCACAATAGATATTTCCTGGGGATTAGTACCCAGAATTCAATTCGGCATTCACCACCCGGCATACGATACAAAACTCACAACGCCGCGAAGAATCCAGTGTCAGTGAGCCCCACCCTCCACCCACCCCCTGCCCTCCCCTTCCCATGTGCTTACAATAGCCCCCCCCCCCCCGCTTCTCTATGTGTCAGTTCGGCGCGAAAGCAATTTTTGACAGCTGCGTTAAAATATATATGAATGTAGCTCGCGCAGTGGTTAGCTATAGTTCGCCGCGCGGCCGCTACCTCTACCCGCGTCGCCACCGGCGCCCGCGACAGTTTCCAAGCGAAGGCCGCGCGATCCTCTGACTTCGGTCGGTACCGAGAGGGGGCGCTGCGGTGGTGGAGTGGTGGAGAGTGGTATGCGGCGTTATGTGATCACTAGGACCCCGGGTTTATAGCGGGTGGAGCCGGTTGGGGTATGTCTGCCTGCTTCCGCTGGCGGCCACAGTGACAGGTATATTGCCAAGGCTGGTTATCAAACTGACATTTCGTGTGGTGTGGGGGAAAGCATCAACTCATGTTCTGGCTATCTAGCAGATATATCCCTAGAGCGTTGTATACATGTATATATATATATGTGTGGATGTGAATGGCTTCGGTGTTCGGGTGAATGTCTTGAGGCTGAGCGGGGTGCATCTGTTTGATATTACGAGTGATTTATAAGTAGGCCGGATATGACGTAAAACAACAATTATGTGCATGTCGTGGAATAAAATGGGTAAAAGGGTTACGTTTCGCTCATGCTTGAACGAGAAGTAAGAATTCAGCTGGCAGGTAAAACTAACTGGTTCAGCCATTGGGGGCTAGCGTGTTCTCTTAAACAGACCTTAAACAGAAAACGTAAGTCGTAAGTCAAGTACTGTGAGTCGATGTAAGGATAAATTGTGTTTACTAGAATCTCTCAGCGGGGAATGCTACATACGGAGATTCTAGTTGTGATTCTAGTATCTGGAGCTATGTTGACAGGATACACTTAGTCTTGGTGTTGTTATTAACCTATTTTCTGTACTTTGTAGGAGGCAGCCGCTCTCCACGCGGGACGACGTGACCGCGCGCGTGACTTCGCGAGACCTGAATAGAGAGCCCCCTATTAGACAGGCGGGGAACTGTCAGGAAATATCAATTTGGGAAATATCATCAGCAGATCACATCAGGAGATCCCACATCAGGATATCCCACATCAGGATATCACACCAAAAGGTGTAACGCCACAGTTATTTACGTTTGCCACTTTATTTGGAAGACACAGTGGATCAACTGCATTCACTATCAACTGCCTCAAGGATACCTGGACGTCATTAGGACGCTATGACGTCATTCCGAGTGTTGCGCCCTCTATTGTAAGCGGTAACATTTAGAGAGTTATATGGACATCCAGAGGCCGGCCACGATGAGTTCGATACCGCTGACATTCCGTCTGAGGTAGGCGGTCGGGACGTCGGGACTCCCCTCCCCTTACCCCCCCCCCCCCCCCTCTCCCCTGTCTCTGCCTGGAGCGATGGAAGGCGGCCTCCCCAGCGCCTCTCCCGATGGGCGGCCGGGATTCACTCCTATGGGATTCGGCAGCCTCCGCAAACACCGGATCCGGAAGCCGCTGAAGCTGGCTGACCTCCTCGGCGGCGCCCCCCCGGACACCCCCGGGACCACCCCCGGAGGAGGTGGCGACGCACCCCCGGGGCCGGCCTGGGGGGAGGACCCGGGTGAGCGGTCCCCCGCGCCCGCTGTCAACCCGTACCACACCTTACCCCGGGGGATGAAGCTGAGCGCCGAGGTGAGGTCTGCATCGGATGGCAGGAGTGCCTCCTCCTCCTCGTCCTCCTCCGTGGTTGGCCGAAGTGAGGGGCAAAGTGGGAATCCCTCGGATGACTTTAATAACAACTCTCCCAAGGTCACGAGGAGGTCATTCCGGTCCTTCCGGTCGTCCGGGCGTAACCATGGTGACTCACCGGCTCCGGAGAGGCAGCAATTGCCCGGGAGCGATGTGCGACGGGGTTACGATGGCAACGGGAATGAAAACGAGGCTAATGATAACGCTGATGAGGCTCAGCGGAAGTCGCGGTTCGAGCAAAACATGAGTTTCCATCGCCAGCAAAGTGCGCATGCGCAAGACGAAGGCGGCCGAGCGGTCGCGACGTCCAAGAACCTCGATCTTTTTGAATTGGACGAACTTTTAGCCAGTTTGAATGATTCGTCCAGCGGTCTCGCCGCAGGGGGCGCTAGTGACGTGACCGCGCAAGCTAATTCCAGGCCTACTCCCTCGTGGCAGCAGAAAGCCGCAGACAAGTATAGTCCGGTAGTCGCTACTACCGACATAACTGTCAGTGACGCACGGCGCTCACCTTCACAGTCACATGACATTATTGCCGGAGAGAAGAAAAATCTCTTCCGTACGAGACCAATAAGACCGTTGATGACCTCGGCATTGGCAGCCAAAGAAACCGACAATGCGGAGACGGTTGTAAGCGATAATGGGCGTGAACGGGACGCCGCTGGCGCAGTCTCCACAGACAGGGGGCGTTCGCCGGATAAGCAGCCTCCGCCGGTGCCAGCCAAGTCATCGAAAACAGCTGCGGCGGGGGCGGCGGCGGCGGCTGTAGCGGCGCAAGTGAGGTCGCCACCAGCGCCACCGCCTAAGCCGGTAGTCCTGCCGAAACCCAGGGCAGCCATCCCGCTGACCTTGTCATCCGACAACCTGATCGACGAGGACCCGTCTCGGGTCCGAAACCCCGAGAGCGGCAAGTGGCCCTTCCAGCGGGACATCTTCCAGGAGTCCGAGGACAACCCGATGGGCAAGGAGGCGCCGGCGCCGCCCAAGGCAGACGACGATCCGGACGCTTGTAATCTGGATCTGAGCTTAGACGAGATGCTGGCCTCGGCCGGGGATATCATCGACGCCATGTTGGCCGGCAAGTCTAAGGCCAACGGAAGCGCGGCGGCCGAGCGCGGCGCTGCGCATGCCCCCAGCGGCAGGATGACGTCACCGCAGCAACAAATGATGATGTCGCCACAGCAGCAAGTGATGACGTCACCACAGCAACAAATGATGACATCACCACAGCAACAAATGATGACGTCACCACAGCAGCTTCACTTCCAGGACGCCCGAGATCGCACGACGCCGCCGGCTTACGGGGAAGTCCTGCGCAACAGGGATACTTACCCCTCCCAGGGTAACTCTCATCTGGATCCCGCGAGACCCTCCAGCGGTTCGCTGATGTCTCCCTCGGCCCGGAGGTCGAGGTCGGACTCTCCGGATTCGGTGTCCTCGTATGGATCCAGCATGCCGGAGTCGCCCTCCCCGTCGCCCACCGCCGGATCCAGACAGTTCAAGTTCCGGCGACGCGCCGCCCGGAAGCCCCACATGATGTTGTTCGGGGAGGACTCCGCAGCGGAGTCCCAGTCGACCTGGGACCAGCAGCCGGACTCGACGGGATCCGGATATGTGGCGATCCAGAACCCCCAGATTACGCCGCAGGGGGGCACGGCGATGCCGCCTTCAGGATTAATGGCACCTGCCGTGGGCGGTCTGGGGGCGGTGCCGTATCAGGCTTCCCCGTCCCCCTCCTTCTCCTCCCCTCAGGGTGGCCACCCCCAGGGGCCTTACCCCCCAGGGATGTTGCTACAGCAGTCTGCCCCCCATCACGGCACCCTCCCGCTCTACGTGGATCCCGGCGCCTCGCATGGGATCCAGAACGCGTATCTGGCGCCGGGATCTCTGGCCGCGTCCGGGCAGCCTCCCGTGGCTCCCGCGGGGCTGGCGGCCCAGGGAAGCTGGCCCCCCGGCGCCCCGGGGGTCCTCCCCCAGGGTGTGTACCCCCCCTCCGTGGTGTCTCCCCCTGACCCTCGCGGCCTCGCATTCAGTCATCCAGGGATGGTCCCTGTGCCTGTACCTGTATCTGTACAGTCTGTGCAACAGCATGTACAGCAACTGGTACAGCAACCTGTACAGCAACCTGTACAGCAACCTGTACAGCAACCTGTACAGCCGCAACAGTTGCAACAGCCGCCAGCAGGCTACCACGCCTACCCGGCGGCGGACCCCCGAGTCACCCTACCGCTGGCCCAACGGTCGGCCGACCAACCCACATATCAGCACCAACATCAGCCTCAACATCAGCATCAGCCTCAGTTCCAGTCAGGTCCAGCATTACTATCAGCCAACTCCATCCAACCTCAACAGCATAATATCAATATTAATGGTGGCAATAGCGCCGTTCTACCTCAACTGAACTACGTTAACCCTCATGGGGCCCCGGCAGCCCGGGGTCTACCCCAGGCGTACCTGCCAGCCGTGACCCTGGGGGGTACCGGGGGGTATCCCGATGGGCAGACCCCCGGGGGGGAGTCGATCCAGCCAGGCGGTCAGTCGCTGGCATCCCCTGGGGTTGTGGCGGCACCCACCGCCGCGCTTCCCGCCGAACATACCGGACTCCCCACATCATCTACGTCCGGTAATCCGGATACAGGATCCGGGAGAAGCAATATGGTCGCCGCAGCTCCCGAAGCGGGCTCTCCGGACAGCTATGACGTCATCACCAGCGGGAAGCGAGCCAAAGAGATGTTGTATAGCGACGGGTACGCACCGGAAGTGGAGAAGGGTAATACGATGAGAGGCAGGCACGCTCGAGGTCAAGGTCACGGGAACGCGCCAACCCAGATCAATGACGCGCACGTGGAGTCTCATCTATTGGCGGAGAAGATAAAACAAAAGAATGAAGGTGACCTTGGGAAGATGCTGGGGACTGTAGGATCGCCCGTTAGACACGGGGATAGAGGTCAACTCGTTGACCCCGTTGTGACCCCAAACGCCCAAGGGCAAGCACCGAGTGACCTTGGGAGACATGACTACCACTGGAAGAGGACGGATATCCACGCGGACAAGTTGGGTTCCGGAACTGATGTGGATAGCAACTACTTGGATACTCCAGAAAAGGATTTTTCTGTACATTCGGGATTATCGGGACCAAACCAGTCGTTATCGCCGGATCATATCCGCATGGAGAGACATGTGACCAATCAGGGATCCAGGATGATTGATTCACCCTCCTCCGCCCCTTCTGCCCCTGTGCTCGCCGCTGGCGTCAAGACCAATGTTGCCCTGGAGTCTGAGAAGGGCGGCAATCTGGATGGGCCGGGAGCTTTGATCCAGAACAGCCACAAGGACTACCACTGGAAGATGACTGATATACACCCCGACAGTGCTGCCATTGAGCAACCTCCCGGGACACGCGACCCGGATTCCTCCCCCAGTGCCCTGTCCAGACATGGGCCGGATGCTGTCCAGGATAAGACCAGCTGGCCTGCTGGGATCCGGTCCGCGGAGGCCCCGGGTCGAGCGGCTCCTGGATCGTATCCAGACTTGTCTCACGGCCCTGCTGAAGCAGGTCACGTGGTAAGTCCTAGCCATCGGGATCAATCCGTTACTCAGGGAATTGTAGACAACGGTCGTTCTGGATTAAATTTTCAACAAGGGGTCGCTGCAATCCCGACTCCGGTTGTCGCCGATTCGTCAGGCGTGCCGCGCCCTGGTGGGGTATACACCCCCCAGGATACGTCGAGTTCCGGATTACACCCCGACGGTGAGGACCCGCCGCCCACACACGTGGTGCATAAGAGCACCGACCCGATCAAGTCAGTCGTGCTGCAACCGTACCCTGCCTATACCGAACCACCCTCCTCGCTGACCCCTCAGTCGCCGACCCACACTCTCCATAAGAACACAGACCCCGTCCCCATGGCCCCGGCCCCGGGATCGGGAGCAGGATCTAGTGGTGCCGCCGTCAGGGAACCCAGTCCCCAGCGCGCGGCCAGCGGGGTATCAGGGGTCGACCCCAGCGGGGGTGGGAGCCCTCAGCACCCGTCGCCCGCCACCACCGCTGCCGCCGCCGCCGCCGGTGTGCCCTCGACCACGTCGCCGGATATGATGACCATCCTGTACCCCAGCGTGGGCCGGAAGACCCGTCGCACTAAGTCGGCCTCCTCGGCGGCGACGTCCCAGCTGATGATGGACGACCTCAAGCGGGAGGTGGCCGAGAAGATCTGCTTCTGCGCCGCCAGCCACTCCCACGCCCAGGCGCCGCGCACCTGCTACTGCTGCGCCAAGAACCTGGACGCCATCATCATCCCCAACGCCGGCGGCGGGGATCTACCACCCCCGGCGCCGCGTGGCTCCTCTCCTACCAAGGCCAAGGCCCAGTCGTCGTCCCCGGCGAAGGAGGTGAGCCACGGCGACAAGAAGCCGACCGTCGCCGTTGGAGGTGCGGTTGAACCCGCTGGAGAGGCTAGCGACGCCCAGGGTGGGCAGGTAGAGAAGTCCGGAAAGCTGAAGGTGAAGATCGACCAGAGCAAGTACTCGTGGAAGTCGACCAACTTGGAGGGTGGGTTCCTCTCCCCTGGCGCTGGGGATCCCCCCTCTGCCGCTAACCGCCAGGGAGGTGACAAGGCTGGGGAACTCCAAGACGCGAAGGCGGAAAACGAGGGCGAAATGGTGAAGAAATCCGTCGATGTCCCGGCCCCGAAACCCGAATCCAAGGCCTGGTGGGAGAAATCCCCGTCAGGAGCGCTGCAGTCGTCCCTGCCGGGCTCCTCCCGCCGGGTGAACTCTGCCGGGTCGTGCCGGTCGCTCACCCAAGAGGGCGGGTCGACGTCCGGCGGCAGCGGCTTCATCAGAGGCACCTCGGACAGGAACCTGGTGCGGAGGCTCTTCTCGAAGAAACCCTCCTCCGCATCCTCGTACTCCGGGTCCTCCAGGCTGCCCCGAGCGCGCTCCGTGGACCGGGACAACGGGGCGGAGAGCGGGAGGAGCACCCCGGACAGCCTGAAGGGCGCCGACCCCCAGGTCAAAGTCCCCCAGTGGCTCAACAGCCAGAGGATCCGGACCTTGTCCAGCAGCAGTCAGCCCTCCGATACATCCGGGGCCTCATCCCCCGGGGCCAGTCCGGCCGCCAGAAGCAGTCGGGGCGACATGGTCGTGGACGACATGGTCTGGAAGCGGAACCGCCGACCCGCCAGGTCCCAGTCCCTGGATCGCGAAGCCGTCGCCGAGCGGAAATCCCGGGAGGAGGATTCCCTGGAGGCTGTGGACGGGCCGGCCCGGGATGGCGGGCTGGCCGTGTCGCCGTACGGGCTGCAAACAGAGGGTCTGTTCCAGGTGGACACGTCCTCGGCCATGCCGGACACGGAGGCGCTGGACGAGACCTTCGAGAAGCTGGAGCGCTACATGAACGCCCAGTACACCGGGACGGCCTCGGCCGACGTGGGCTTCGGGCCGGACAGCGACCTGGAGTACGCCTACCTCGAGTCCATCATCAACATGGGCATGGACCACTCGGATCAGAACGGCGCGCTGGCCACCGATGTGTCCCTGCGAGGAGTGGGGCCGGGCGCCGGGGGTGAAGGCGGGGCTCACAACACCGGAACCGGCTCCTCGCCCTATTCAGTCAAAGACCCGGCGTCGCTGGGCGCGCGGCCCGCGGCCCGTAGTAACGGAACCGGAAGTGCGCGGTCACCTGGATCGTCGCGCGACTTCGCCGTGAGTTCTCCCGGCGGTGGCCGCGCGGCGCTGCTGTCTCCGACCAGTGACGACTTCGGCCGAAGCGAGTCGCCGAGCTCGGTGGTCAGCAGCCCGGCGTCGTCCGAGCGCAGCTTCCGGCGTCGCTCGGCGTCCGTCGGTGGCGACAGCCCCGTGGCGAGGAAGAGTTTGATCCCCGTGCCCGCGTCACCCCACAGTGAGTATATGTGAAGAGGCTCAGGTTACAGGGTGGAGTGGCCTTCTCCTGGTGCCTGGTACAGGAAGCAAGTGCTGTTAAAACCGCAATCAAATTAAAATCCTCGCCTATTATGACTTTAGTCACTTGTGCAAAGATTTACTGTGCTTCTTATCTTTAATGGTGCGTCTGTTTTCGCACTAAATCGGCATATACAGTTCTGGATAAACCTTTACAGCAGTCTGCGACTAGCATCTTCTAAAAACTCGAATAAAATGCATATGACATTACATATGTTATTGCAATACCAGTATATGGCATTGCATATACAGCTTGGCATAGGGTATAATGCACCCATCGTACCAGGGGGGTGTCTCAGCACAACTCTCCTGCCATATGGTGCTGAGAGAGGCTGGTGCTGAGGTCGCAATCGAACCAAGGCTATATATACAAATCTTGGTGAAAACAAAAAGCTGCTGCAAAATGTTTGTTTCGTTTTCATTCATTAAAATGAATTTCTCACAAAATGCATCGCGGAAAAGTACCGAAAGCTTCCTATAGTGGACTGAAGACGGGAAAGGTTGCTCCGCGATGAAAGGAGTTCATACATGTAGCAGCGATTCATGTTCCTATCATTGAGGTTTCCTTGGCCAAACTTTGTGGGGTCGGTCCATCATTCACAGTGGCTACACACTACACCTGGTGTAAATTATGTTTGACTCCGGTGGTGTCGGGGAATATGATACCCCCTGACCAATAAACTAAGCCCCCAGTGTCACGCGGGGCGTGTATTGGGGGGGGGAGGGGGGTGAAGAAACACGCTGGCTCCGCAGCGCGGGTCCCAATATTTGATGTTGACCGATTTCATCCTGGCCGCATTAAAGTCGCCACTTTTCATACCGCGGCGCACAATGCTATCCGCGGCCTAGTGGGAGTCAAGATGGCCAGGGGGCAGGTCTAGCTATTCGCAACTTGTCAACTTGTGAGTGGGATCTGTTGTTCGGTTGGTGGGGGAGGAGCGGGCAGAGAGGGTGGGGGGGAGGGGGGGAGGCGCAAAGGCAATGGTGGGGTAGGGTGCTGTTGGAAGGTTGAAACTAGTTAATGCTTGTTTGTTTTCTCTGGTGGGTGACGAGGAGGGGGGAGGAAGGGGGTTTGGTGGTATGGGCGGCGTTAGGATAGGGAGATGGGTGTCTGGTGGGGCGATCGCGGTTTACCACCCTCCACATTCCTTCGCCCCATATCTCTTGTTGTCACCCATCCCTGACCCCCCAACTCTCTACCCTCACTCAGGCCCCGGGGTGACTCGATAGCGAGAGACGGCGTATACCCACCCCCACCCCGACCCCCACCCCCACCCCCACCCCCTGGCCGCGTGGCCATTGTCAGTCGGGGGCCACCCTGATTATTAGTGGGGGTGATATATATGCCGCCACCCTGTTACCAGTCAGTCAGGCGGCACTGCCTCACTGACACACCCGGCCTGGGTCAAGGTCGTTCCCGGGGGGTGGGGCGGGGTACAAGGGGGCGCTCCATTCAGAGGGAAGGTCAGCGACCTAGTATGTCATGGTCACCTGCCGCGGCGCCGTTCATGATTTAATGACCTCTTAATTTGGGGTATTTTTGGTATATCGCATGTCAATTTGGAGTAAATTAAAGGTCCGACTTGGGATTTTCTTTCTTCCGGCTGCGCAAAATTGGAATCGTCTCCATGACCTGTTGATATCTGAATGACTGGATTCTGTACTACTTGGAAGTTAAAACGGCTGGTCCACAGGCAGAGCGACGGGTCATGGTTTCGCGCCCCTGACCCCTGTATATGGGGCGTGTTTCCTCGTCCCATTTCCTCGTCCCGGGAGCTTCCTGGGCCCAGTTTAACCTTTATCTGCTCAACATTGGCTTTAACATTTCTTATCTGTTAATTCTCCTTTTTTTTTACCGATTAATCGGTCCCGTGTTTTAACGCAGTACCAATAATTTAGTCCTAGTGTAGATTGTCGGTGCACGTACACAAAAGGGAGCGTGGAGGCACTTATATGAGGCATTCAGGCGCCGGATTCATAAACCACACTTAGACCAGACGATCACGACAAGTATAAATTTGGAAACAGTTTTCCCGGCAAAGAACCTAAAACTACCCACTCACCAAAACCATTTTTAGAAAGAGGGAAGTAGCCAAATTATCAGTCGACAACTTCTTTGTGTCTAGCTTACGCCATGCTTATGACGATTACCCCTGGTCGTAGGAAATGATACGGTCCACCAGGAAGGAAATGCACGGAAGTTGCGATTAACCGGAGTACGATTAAGTGGCGCGCACTGTAACCATAATCTCATGCTAAACACACACACTTGTGTTTCTATTTCCCTTAGCATCAACTTCCTGGCTCGTCGGGGCCGGCGCGACAGCTCAGTGGGCTAGAGCGCTCGCATTGAGTGCTCTGGTCACCTGAGAGCCTAACGGCACGTGGGTCGGTGGTTCGAGCCCTGCTGTGGCCATGTCTGTGTGGTCGCAGGATAAAGATCCCATGTCTTTCTTCGTAAAGAGTAGGGAGTTATCCCCTGGGACCTGGCTCCACTCTCCCTTCCTTCTCCCATTGACGCGATATGACCAAAAGTGGTTAAAGCGTCCTGAATAACCAACCAACCTGGCTTCGTCACTGCCAAATTGATAACTAGACGGTTCAATTGGTCGTCGGCGGTTGCAAGCCTGCCAACTATAGTAATAGGAAGTGAAAACTTCATTTCTGTGTTTAGTTTAGGGCTTCTTTTCACGTCTGCGTTTAGCGGCCAACGCCCCGCCCAGAAAGGCTCCACTTAAGTATACACCGTTAAAGACGTCATACAGTTGTGGAAATATTGCGTTAAATAGACAACGGTAATTGTGTGACCGTGAGAACTGGCGAGAGGGAGACAATGCTGGTCGTTGTCATATCTGTCCTTCCTTCCCTCAACCTCGCCTCGCCTCCTCATCTTTTGCTTGAATTCCACGGCCCTGTTTGTTACAACTGTCAGGCTTGCCAACTTAGCTGCTGAGCAAGTACTGGAGAGGCAGTCCCGGTAAAACGTTATGGATCCCCAGAGAATGGTCGGCATTGTGGGGGGTGGTAATAAATATACTGTTGTCGGTGGGAGTTCACATCGTGGGTTTACGGCTGTGAGGAGTTAGTTTGTTTAAGATTCTGTTGCAAAAACTACGCGACATTGGTGAGGTGACGTTACGGGCGGTTTCAAACTTGAGCTGGTGTTTAACGCTGGAGATTGTTTCCACTGTTGCATTCTGGGGGACTGAACAACTTCTGACATGGTGTGCAAACACTCGGGCCAACAAACAGGCCTCTGGTGTAGCTATGGCGCTTTGCAAATTCACGGATCCCGCGCTTCAAGTACACTTGAGTAAGGGATTATTTAAGTTTCATCTGAATAGAGTTCTTAGAAATTATTGTATTGAAAATACTTTTTTAATTCAATTTACAAAAAGCATTACCTCGCCCAATGCTGCATAGAATACCTTGTTGCTCCTTTGCTTATAATATAGCCCATTAAATGACCAAATATTGGCGTCATTGGGAAATTTTAAAACAAGACGCGTCTCTGTCACTAGCGTGAGCCTGTGTAGGGCCATATACTGACGATAGCCGTATGTCTTTGGGATGTTTTGCAGTGGTATTCACCTTGTGTGTGTAGAGCTTGGGGGGGGGGGGGGGGTTAAATCTAAATATAACCTAAGATGATTGGTAGAGGAAAGATGCATTTGAGGTTGGACATTGTGTATCTATATATGGTTTAGCTACCCCTCCCCCCCCCCCCTTTTATGCTGACGCACGCTGCTGCTGCTGCACCGGCCAGACAGTATCTAGTGTTCTCCATGCAAACCACCATTACACCCTTCTTCACCTTCTACTCGTGTCCTAACCCCCCCGCGCCCCCCCCCCCCCCACCAATCCTGACCACCTTCCTCTCTCCTGCTGCTTCTCTTACTCCCCATTCTCAAACTCCTCCTCCTTCTCCCCTGCCTACCCCCCCCCCTCCTCCCAATCTGCAAAACCTCTCTTCCTCCTCCTCCTCCTCCTCCTACCTCCTCATCCTCTCCCCTCCATTCCTAGTAGCACTGCGAGCAGGTTGGTTATGTAGATCATTCCCTATATATATATATATATATATATCTGTAGGTGTGGGTGTGGGCGACCATTGTGAATGGGACCATGACCTGGCCAGTCCCGGGTCACATACGATGTCACACGTCTGTACCCTCCCCGTCAACCCCCCTCCCCTCACCATCAACCTCACCGCGTGAATGTTATAAATATATACCTATATATGTCTGTGAGTGTCCCACGCTCCATCACCTCACTCCGCTCCCACAGAATGCATCGCTGAGCAACGACACCCCCCCCCCCCCCCACTTCCACCTCCACCTCTCCCCCCCCCCCTCCACCTCCACCTCTCCCCCCCCCCCAGCCCCATCCCACCATCCGTGTGGTCTCAGTCTGTATGTACACCAGTCACAATGGAATAACGCTACGAGACATATTTGACCAGAACCAATTCAATTGGGGAAATGACCTTCTCCGGGGATACTGTTGTATCGCCTTGACCTGGACCGGTACATGTGTGTCCAGTTCTAGGTACGCCCTGCAGGTACCTCCAAGCAATGTCACATCGTCGCTATGGCGACAGTGAGTGGGGGTGACATGGGTATAGCAACATGGGGTGTGGGATATGATGGCTTCAGGTAAAGCAATGTCACATCGTCGCTATGGCGACAGTGGGTGGGGGTGACATGGGTATAGCAACATGGGGGTGTGGGATATGATGGCTTCAGGTAAAGCAATGTCACATCGTCGCTATGGCGACAGTGGGGGGTGGTGACATGGGTATAGCAACATGGGGGTGTGGGATATGATGGCTTCAGGTAAAGCAATGTCACATCGTCGCTATGGCGACAGTGCGTGGGGGTGACATGGGTATAGCAACATGGGGGTGTGGGATATGATAGCTTCAGGTAAAGCAATGTCACATCGTCGCTATGGCGACAGTGGGTGGGGGTGACATGGGTATAGCAACATGGGGGTGTGGGATATGATGGCTTCAGGTAAAGCAATGTCACATCGTCGCTATGGCGACAGTGGGGGTGGTGACATGGGTATAGCAACATGGGGTGTGGGATATGATGGCTTCAGGTAAAGCAATGTCACATCGTCGCTATGGCGACAGTGGGGGTGACATGGGTATAGCAACATGGGGGTGTGGGATATTATGGCTTCAGGTAAAGCAATGTCACATCGTCGCTATGGCGACAGTGGGGGTGGTGACATGGGTATAGCAACATGGGGGTGTGGGATATGATGGCTTCAGGTAAAGCAATGTCACGTCGTCGCTATGGCGACAGTGGGTGGGGGTGACATGGGTATAGCAACATGGGGGTGTGGGATATGATGGCTTCAGGTAAAGCAATGTCACATCGTCGCTATGGCGACAGTGGGTGGGGGTGACATGGGTATAGCAACATGGGGGTGTGGGATATGATGGCTTCAGGTAAAGCAATGTCACATCGTCGCTATGGCGACAGTGGGGGTGGTGACATGGGTATAGCAACATGGGGTGTGGGATATGATGGCTTCAGGTAAAGCAATGTCACATCGTCGCTATGGCGACAGTGGGGGTGGTGACATGGGTATAGCAACATGGGGGTGTGGGATATGATGGCTTCAGGTAAAGCAATGTCACATCGTCGCTATGGCGACAGTGGGTGGGGGTGACATGGGTATAGCAACATGGGGGTGTGGGATATGATGGCTTCAGGTAAAGCAATGTCACATCGTCGCTATGGCGACAGTGGGTGGGGGTGACATGGGTATAGCAACATGGGGGTGTGGGATATGATGGCTTCAGGTAAAGCAATGTCACATCGTCGCTATGGCGACAGTGGGTGGGGGTGACATGGGTATAGCAACATGGGGGTGTGGGATATGATGGCTTCAGGTAAAGCAATGTCACATCGTCGCTATGGCGACAGTGGGTGGGGGTGACATGGGTATAGCAACATGGGGGGGTATGATGGCTTCAGGTTAAGCAATGTCACATCGTCGCTATGGCGACAGTGGGGGTGGTGACATGGGTATAGCAACATGGGGGTGTGGGATATGATGGCTTCAGGTAAAGCAATGTCACATCGTCGCTATGGCGACAGGGGGGGTGGTGACATGGGTATAGCAACATGGGGGGGTATGATGGCTTCAGGTAAAGCAATGTCACATCGTCGCTATGGCGACAGTGGGTGGGGGTGACATGGGTATAGCAACATGGGGGGGTATGATGGCTTCAGGTAAAGCAATGTCACATCGTCGCTATGGCGACAGTGGGGGTGGTGACATGGGTATAGCAACATGGGGGTGTGGGATATGATGGCTTCAGGTAAAGCAATGTCACATCGTCGCTATGGCGACAGTGGGTGGGGGTGACATGGGTATAGCAACATGGGGGGGTATGATGGCTTCAGGTAAAGCAATGTCACATCGTCGCTATGGCGACAGTGGGGGTGGTGACATGGCTATAGCAACATGGGGGTGTGGGATATGATGGCTTCAGGTAAAGCAATGTCACATCGTCGCTATGGCGACAGTGGGTGGGGGTGACATGGGTATAGCAACATGGGGGGGTATGATGGCTTCAGGTAAAGCAATGTCACATCGTCGCTATGGCGACAGTGGGGGTGGTGACATGGGTATAGCAACATGGGGGTGTGGGATATGATGGCTTCAGGTAAAGCAATGTCACATCGTCGCTATGGCGACAGTGGGTGGGGGTGACATGGGTATAGCAACATGGGGGGGTATGATGGCTTCAGGTAAAGCAATGTCACATCGTCGCTATGGCGACAGTGGGGGTGGTGACATGGCTATAGCAACATGGGGGTGTGGGATATGATGGCTTCAGGTAAAGCAATGTCACATCGTCGCTATGGCGACAGTGGGTGGGGGTGACATGGGTATAGCAACATGGGGGGGTATGATGGCTTCAGGTAAAGCAATGTCACATCGTCGCTATGGCGACAGTGGGGGTGGTGACATGGGTATAGCAACATGGGGGTGTGGGATATGATGGCTTCAGGTAAAGCAATGTCACATCGTCGCTATGGCGACAGTGGGTGGGGGTGACATGGGTATAGCAACATGGGGGGGTATGATGGCTTCAGGTAAAGCAATGTCACATCGTCGCTATGGCGACAGTGGGGGTGGTGACATGGCTATAGCAACATGGGGGGGTATGATGGCTTCAGGTTAAGCAATGTCACATCGTCGCTATGGCGACAGTGGGGGTGGTGACATGGGTATAGCAACATGGGGGGGTATGATGGCTTCAGGTTAAGCAATGTCACATCGTCGCTATGGCGACAGTGGGGGTGGTGACATGGGTATAGCAACATGGGGGGGTATGATGGCTTCAGGTTAAGCGATGTCACATCGTCGCTATGGCGACAGTGGGGGTGGTGACATGGGTATAGCAACATGGGGGGGTATGATGGCTTCAGGTAAAGCAATGTCACATCGTCGCTATGGCGACAGTGGGGGTGGTGACATGGGTATAGCAACATGGGGGGGTATGATGGCTTCAGGTTAAGCGATGTCACATCGTCGCTATGGCGACAGTGGGGGTGGTGACATGGGTATAGCAACATGGGGGGGTATGATGGCTTCAGGTAAAGCAATGTCACATCGTCGCTATGGCGACAGTGGGGGTGGTGACATGGGTATAGCAACATGGGGGGGTATGATGGCTTCAGGTTAAGCGATGTCTTACATTCAATGATGAAGAATAAGCCGAAGCGCATGTTTGGCGTCTTTTTATCTTGAAATATCTGGATTATAATTCAGCTTCTGGTTATTTATTTATTTTGGAACTCTTTAAAGCTAATATTTGATTGTGATAATGCTTCTGGTAATCTGTGATTACCTGTGATAAAGGAAGCCTTGTTTATATCACAACTGGTAGTCTACGATTACCAAACTTCAAATCTTTGTATGATCCGTTTCCCGATGGAAATATGATAAAGTCATCCGATTACGAATACCGTCCGAACGCGATCTCACTCCTCGGTCCATTTTAACAGATCCATTTCTAGTTTAGCTACAAGTGCGTCCACCAGGTGAGCGTTATCTTAACCATATGGCAATGTAATCGTTCCCGAGCGCGTTATCAGTAATCTTACACGTATGATTCCAGCCAAGTTGGAGGCGCGGAATGTGTCCAATCTGTGTTAATTATTACATTTCAATATTCATGCAGCCCCCAGGAAACCATAGATTCCGACTAGGTCGACAGTGGGCGAGATCTCGTGAGAACTGACCCTGATCGCTTACAGAGACCCGGACGAGACTATCACGACGAACTTTTCTCTCATTGATGACGTCATTTTCCGATGTTTCAGAAAGAATGCCGTCTGCTGAAGTGGCGCGAAGTCCATCTTCATATCATACAAAATGTTTTTCTTTGTTTATTACAGTATCTTCGTTGTGCTGCTTGACACCCGTCCTTCTCCGTGTGAAAGACGACGTTTTTCACATGTTTCTTAATTTTAGTGAATCTAATTTCACCTGTGTCTTTGCTGTTCTTGCAGAGAAAGATGACACTGACTTCGCCAAGCCGGTGGGCGGCGTGCCTAAGGCCGCCCGCAGACTTGGCAGCGCCGGCTCTACCAGCAGCGCCACCAGCGGCGGATCATCAACACTACCCCGGAAGAGTGCTACCGCAACGAGGACGCCGTCCACGTCGTCGGGTGAGTGACGGATTCCGTTCTGATTTATAGGCCGATGGGTGCCATTTTCACCCTTTATCGCCCATCTATGGATACGACCGGGCATGCATTCTAGTCTGTTCTAATTGTTTGTGTAATACATATGTCTATTTACCGTTACAAGACAGGATGTGTTATATGCATTGACGTGTTGTGTGGTGAATGATTGAAAAGGGTTGTCATCACCTGGTGAATTGTCCAATACCTGTGACTGGGGTGTGCTGCCGGTAACTGCATGTGTACACCCTGAGATTATAACGTGTAAACGACGTGATTCATTGTAAGGTGATAGCTCTATTTGATTATCTGTCCACTCCCATGGTTTTCTTTGGGTTCCATAAGGTTATTAACTGTGTTCAGGCGTTCAAGACTACTGTGTAACAACTTTCAGTTCTTTCTACATGTCTTAATATTAGAATTAATGTGGTTCTGTGTGTTTAAAGTAGTAACTTGTGAAATAATGCGGAGGGAATTGTTTAGGATTTTTTCTAGATGTTATGTCCGTTGATCCAGATACTCGGTTTTCTTCATTATCGCCCATCGTTTCTCAATCCGGGTCTTTGTCCATCCTTCTGTCTGTGTCTCCAGGCCCTCAGCACACTCCTGTTAAAAGACAGGGGGTCGCTAGCAAGACCTCTAGCTCAGGTAGGAGCTTCCAACTGCACGCCTCCGTCATCATATGGCTATATATATGTATTCCGTGGACCATAACCTAGTTAATGTATGATAAATGCAGCCAAACTAGTTGCATGGCCGGTTTGGGTGAGGTCAAACCGGGGGGCAGCTTACGGAGGTGGCCGGTATGTGAAGGTCAAACCGCGGTACAGCTTGCGGAGGTGGCCGGTATGTGAAGGTCAATCCGCGGTACAGCTTACGGGGGTGGCCGGTATGGGAAGGTCAAACCACGGTACAGCTTACGGAGGTGGCCGATATGTGAAGGTCAAACCGCGGTACAGCTGGTACAGTGGTACTCATCATGTGCAAGGTCAAAGCACGGTTATGCACGTGACCCTTTCACCAGATTTCACAACATATCGATATCTAAAAACATGTTTGGACACTTATTCCCTTTACCTAAGTTAAGTACATGTATGTAACTAAGGACGTCGTGCGCCCCCTTCTACCCCCCCCCCCCCCCCGCCTTCCCTTCGTACCCCCAGACGTATTAACACTGCACTCCCCATGTTACTTCCCGTCGTTCACTGCATCCGTTTTATTTAACCTAGTTATGATTCTCAAACCCACACGACTGTGTTACTTACCTCGTAACCCTTCCACCGGCTTATTGGTTATCTGCAGTACCTTCCCCATGAAGTAAAGTAATCCACTTTGTTAGTCAATATATCGCCCCTGGTGGTGTTCCCAATTTAGCTGTTATTCGTTGAATTGTTTGGCTGTCTTCTGTTGGGATATCTTGCCCGTAATATCACTGTGGGTGTTGTTGTCCGTGTCGGCCTGGCATGATCCCTCAAGCTTGCCCCGCCCACCTCACCCTGTTCGTTTGAACAGTTGGTCCTAGCCTTGGGCCGAACAGTGCGTTCCATTATCGTCCGTTCGTCCCTAGCCAGGGTATGTCTTGGGTTGCGGCTTTATGTCCCATCACCTGTTCTCGTTATGAAAGCTCACCATGCGAGCGCTCCAGAATTATGCTGTGCTGATCTGTCTATGGCGTCAACATGCTGTCTGTTCTTATTACGCAGTAATGTACGCATTAGTTAGTTTCTAACACTGGTTACCGCTATGTCGATGTTACTAACAACGGTTACCGCCATGTCGATGTTGTCTATGTGAAGTACCAGTCCCTGCCGCCAGTCGCTGTGGGGTCGAGGTATCACGTGCTGTGATGACGTAGTTAATTAATTAACAATGTACGACAACTGCTAACATTGCGCGCCTTATTGTACCCATATTACCGTTCTTCAGTCGCCAACGATACCCTGGCGGCGGCTATACAACAACTGGTCTTCGTCTGTAACGCGCACTGATGAGCGTAGTTTCTCAATGATGATATAGATAATGCTATCTGCGCGACCTGCATCTACCGTAATCCTCGATAATTTGAAAAATGTCTTTTCTGAACTGTTATTCTTAAGCAGCTGTCACGTTAAAAAGTACACAGCCATAGTTAATTAACGATGTAGTTTACCCTCAGAAAATGGTTTCGGTTAATATGAGCGAAGCCTTCGCCTTCATTGTGTAATCTTTGGAAATAGTCATCATGCAAGCGTCTAGGACTTTAACCTGGATTCCACTTGTGCCCTGTGGCGCTACAATCACCCCCACCGTGCACCCCCCTCTCCCTCCTCCCTCTCCCCGTGTCTCCCCTGTCTGTACGTGGTGTCTGTGTGTGTTGTAGCGGCCTCGGCGGGAGCTGTGGACGAGGACTTCTTCCAGCGGTCCTACGAGGACGTCAACAGAGTCCATGTAAGTGAAAACACTGTTGCTATTCCTGGGTTTACGTCCCCACTGTCTCCATGAGCGCGCAGGATCATTCGAAAGGAGTTGGGGATTACCCCCCAGCACATGGTTTTGCTCTTATCTTGGTGCTCGCCATTGACGCGAAATCGCATTCTGATTCATGTCATAGGTTAAAGTGTCGCTTTCAAGCCAAGCAACAAACCAATCAACTGTTTCTCTGTTATTGTTTTGTTTGCATATAATAGAAACTATTGAGGGTCATACCTTTTTAGCAAACCGATGAGATATTTTGTTCAATAAAAATGTGTATTTTCGTACAATATTCTACTGTTTTGATGCGAATGCTTTCATCATTTGTAGTTGTTCTCCGGGCGAGAGCTGACCGAGCGCCTCGGTAAAGTGCGAGAGATGCTCGCAGACCCCTCACACGACTGGGAGAAACGCTGCGAGGCGGTAAGTCCCGCGTCCCTGTCCACCACTACCAGCTCCACCATCCACTGCCATCCGCCATCACCCCTCGCTCCCTGATTGCCATCACCCATCACCGGCTCCTCCACTACCAGCTCCACCATCCACTGCCATCCGCCATCACCCCTCGCTCCATGATTGCCATCACCCATCACCGGCTCCTCCACTACCAGCTCCACCATCCACTGCCATCCGCCATCACCCCTCGCTCCCTGATTGCCATCACCCATCACCGGCTCCTCCACTACCAGCTCCACCATCCACTGCCATCCGCCATCACCCCTCGCTCCCTGATTGCCATCACCCACCACCGGCTCCTCCACTACCAGCTCCACCATCCACTGCCATCCGCCATCACCCCTCGCTCCCTGATTGCCATCACCCATCACCGGCTCCTCCAATACCAGCTCCACCATCCACTGCCATCCGCCATCACCCCTCGCTCCCTGATTGCCATCACCCACCACCGGCTCCTCCACTACCAGCTCCACCATCCACTGCCATCCGCCATCACCCCTCGCTCCATGATTGCCATCACCCACCACCGGCTCCTCCACTACCAGCTCCACCATCCACTGCCATCCGCCATCACCCCTCGCTCCATGATTGCCACCACCCACAACCGGCTCCTCCACTACCAGCTCCACCATCCACTGCCATCCGCCATCACCCCTCGCTCCCTGATTGCCATCACCCACAACCGGCTCCTCCACTACCAGCTCCACCATCCACTGCCATCCGCCATCACCCCTCGCTCCCTGATTGCCATCACCCATCACCGGCTCCTCCACTACCAGCTCCACCATCCACTGCCATCCGCCATCACCCCTCGCTCCCTGATTGCCATCACCCACAACCGGCTCCTCCACTACCAGCTACACCATCCACTGCCATCCGCCATCACCCCTCGCTCCCTGATTGCCATCACCCACCACCGGCTCCTCCACTACCAGCTCCACCATCCACTGCCATCCGCCATCACCCCTCGCTCCATGATTGCCACCACCCACAACCGGCTCCTCCACTACCAGCTCCACCATCCACTGCCATCCGCCATCACCCCTCGCTCCCTGATTGCCATCACCCATCACCGGCTCCTCCACTACCAGCTCCACCATCCACTGCCATCCGCCATCACCCCTCGCTCCCTGATTGCCATCACCCATCACCGGCTCCTCCACTACCAGCTCCACCATCCACTGCCATCCGCCATCACCCCTCGCTCCCTGATTGCCATCACCCATCACCGGCTCCTCCACTACCAGCTCCACCATCCACTGCCATCCGCCATCACCCCTCGCTCCCTGATTGCCATCACCCATCACCGGCTCCTCCACTACCAGCTCCACCATCCACTGCCATCCGCCATCACCCCTCGCTCCCTGATTGCCATCACCCACCACCGGCTCCTCCACTACCAGCTCCACCATCCACTGCCATCCGCCATCACCCCTCGCTCCCTGATTGCCATCACCCACCACCGGCTCCTCCACTACCAGCTCCACCATCCACTGCCATCCGCCATCACCCCTCGCTCCATGATTGCCATCACCCACCACCGGCTCCTCCACTACCAGCTCCACCATCCACTGCCATCCGCCATCACCCCTCGCTCCATGATTGCCATCACCCACCACCGGCTCCTCCACTACCAGCTCCACCATCCACTGCCATCCGCCATCACCCCTCGCTCCCTGATTGCCATCAACCACCACCGGCTCCTCCACTACCAGCTCCACCATCCACTGCCATCCGCCATCACCCCTCGCTCCCTGATTGCCATCACCCACCACCGGCTCCTCCACTACCAGCTCCACCATCCACTGCCATCCGCCATCACCCCTCGCTCCCTGATTGCCATCACCCACCACCGGCTCCTCCACTACCAGCTCCACCATCCACTGCCATCCGCCATCACCCCTCGCTCCCTGATTGCCATCACCCACCACCGGCTCCTCCACTACCAGCTCCACCATCCACTGCCATCCGCCATCACCCCTCGCTCCCTGATTGCCATCACCCACCACCGGCTCCTCCACTACCAGCTCCACCATCCACTGCCATCCGCCATCACCCACCACCGGCTCCTCCACTACCAGCTCCACCATCCACTGCCATCCGCCATCACCCCTCGCTCCCTGATTGCCATCACCCACCACCGGCTCCTCCACTACCAGCTCCACCATCCACTGCCATCCGCCATCACCCCTCGCTCCCTGATTGCCATCACCCACCACCGGCTCCTCCACTACCAGCTCCACCATCCACTGCCATCCGCCATCACCCCTCGCTCCCTGATTGCCATCACCCACCACCGGCTCCTCCACTACCAGCTCCACCATCCACTGCCATCCGCCATCACCCCTCGCTCCCTGATTGCCATCACCCACCACCGGCTCCTCCACTACCAGCTCCACCATCCACTGCCATCCGCCATCACCCCTCGCTCCCTGATTGCCATCACCCACCACCGGCTCCTCCACTACCAGCTCCACCATCCACTGCCATCCGCCATCACCCCTCGCTCCCTGATTGCCATCACCCACCACCGGCTCCTCCACTACCAGCTCCACTATCCACTGCCATCCGCCATCACCCCTCGCTCCCTGATTGCCATCACCCACCACCGGCTCCTCCACTACCAGCTCCACCATCCACTGCCATCCGCCATCACCCCTCGCTCCATGATTGCCACCATCCACAACCGGCTCCTCCACTACCAGCTCCACCATCCACTGCCATCCGCCATCACCCCTCGCTCCATGATTGCCACCACCCACAACCGGCTCCTCCACTACCAGCTCCACCATCCACTGCCATCCGCCATCACCCCTCGCTCCATGATTGCCATCACCCACCACCGGCTCCTCCACTACCAGCTCCACCATCCACTGCCATCCGCCATCACCCCTCGCTCCATGATTGCCACCACCCACAACCGGCTCCTCCACTACCAGCTCCACCATCCACTGCCATCCGCCATCACCCCTCGCTCCCTGATTGCCATCACCCACCACCGGCTCCTCCACTACCAGCTCCACCATCCACTGCCATCCGCCATCACCCCTCGCTCCATGATTGCCACCACCCACAACCGGCTCCTCCACTACCAGCTCCACCATCCACTGCCATCCGCCATCACCCCTCGCTCCATGATTGCCACCACCCACCACCGGCTCCTCCACTGCCATCGCCACCACTCCCTCCACGACCAAACCCACACGTACACTAACATGATCAAAACTCCAATCCATCCAAACCACCCCCACTATATGTAGAAGTTTGAAAGATTAAATTACTGCTATATTGGTATGAGTAACTTTGCCATCAATGTCTTAGCGGCTGTAGCTTTAAATGTATAGTACAATGAAAATTACATATTTTGTAATCTCGACCTCTGATGGTCATCGATACCATACGGCCCACGTGTCACGTGTCCTTGACCTTGGTGTCGACAGCTCAAGGAGTTCCGTTCCATTCTCATCGCGGGCGCCGCTGACTACGACGAGTTTCCGCAGCTTCTCCGCCAGATGGAGCCTTGCATGGTGCTGTCCGTCAAAGATCTCCGCTCGCAGATCGTCAGGGAAGCCTGTGTCACCATCGGGTGAGGGAACTTTTCTTTGTTGGTGGGCCCCATGTGGGTCTCTGTTGCCGTGGCAACGTATCTTGCGCTCTCTTGCCATAGTAATATGTCTGGTGCTCTGTTGCCATGGTAAAGTGTTTGGTGATTTGTTTCAACGGCGATTTTAGATCTGTGGTCATGGCAACGTTTCTGTGTTCTTTGGCCATTGCGACGTGTCTAACGTAGTTGCCATGGCAACGTTTTGATTATTATTACTTCACATTCTGGCTTATGAGACCTACTACACGCTGTAGTCATCATACAATTAGTATGTTTTACCAGTCTATCTTATAAGGTGTGTAACATTTCTGTAACCTTTCTATCACGACAATTATTTTTCAAACGTGACCTGCAATTTGTTATATATGTATCTTTCTCATTCAGGTACTTGTCTCAGCAGTTGAGAAACAAATTTGATCACTTCGCCGAGACTGTTCTGCCTTCGCTGGTCAACCTGATCCCCAACAGTGTCAAGATCATGGCCACCTCTGGCTCTGTCTGCATCCGAGTCATCATCCGGGTGGGTGGATCAGGCCTCATTATCGATGTCACTTTATCATCTTCACTTGGCATCAACCACCCATAGGTTTTTCTGATAGTCAGGTTGTGTTATTCATACAGCGCACTAAAACGCAGATCAATAGGTCCTAGGTTCGAGCCCGGGCCCTTAATGAGGGGCATGTTTCTCCATTCATCCTTCAGCATCCCGAGACGTTCATTGTCCCAGTTTAGTCCTTGTGTGCACAAAAGCGGCCTAAAACGCCGACATATTATTTCCTTTCACACAGCACTGATTACACTCGAGGGGTGAGAACAATGAAAACCTCCGTCATTTATCGAGTCTGTTTCTCTCTTGCCTTGTAGAACACTTACGCGTCAAGACTTATACCTATTATCACCAGCGGTATGACGGCACGATCAAATACTATTCGACGGTAAGTACATGCAGAGTTAGTCAATGACTTTCAGCCGCTTTTTGTAAAAAATTATTTCAAAGAGTGTGGTGAATAACATTGGAAAAATACATGCTATTCGCCATAGTTGACTTGATATGATTGTGCGAGGTGGAAATTATTCAATATTGTAGGGAATATTCTGTAGATATAATATAATGTGAAATTCTTGAGGATATTCTGTTGATATAGTACATTCTGTAGATATAATACAATATGATATTTAAGGGAATATGCTGGATATATAATGTAATATTTTATTACGATATTTTGAAGATATAAAATTTAAATAATTTTATTTTTTAAACCCATGAACACTGGAACGGTGTGATGCTTACTATATAATGATACAGCTTCATCAGGCTTAATGTATAGAGATTTAAAGTAAAGCATGACGTATAATGCTGTGTTTGGTGGCTGCCAGTGAGTCGTGCGAGTTGCTGCATATCCTGCTGGGTGGCTGGCCTACCCAGACCTTGGAACGACACATTGCCATCATCCAGGAAGCCATTAAGAAGGGCCTGGCCGACTCGGACTCCGAGGCCAGGGCGTTCTCCAGGAAGTGAGTCAGCAGTGTCTTGTAGCCTGTAACATATGTAGCCTGTTGTAGCCCGTGTGGTCACCAAGGTGACGTACAACAGCAATCCTTCCACTCCGTAGTTATCGTAATATTAGGCTGAGATCCGCCCGCCTCCGTGACAGTCATACTTGATGATACGTCGCCTAAATTATGGACCGGAAGTTGTCAAAATAATCTACCTCCAAAACAGTGCGATGTAACAGGGGTCAATACGCTCAATGTTACTAGTTGTTATTTTCATTGTCTCCTAGAATTGCATTTTTGTATGATATATTTACTTGAATGGAAGGCCGTTTTATTTTCTTAATTAAATAAGCTGTAGCTAACTGTTGCTATACAGATTTATTTAATAGTGATACATAATAATTATGTACAACAACTGTGCCATGTAGTTGTTAACTGTCACCTTGCTATACGTTTATCGCTATACAATAATGATGTATTTTGTAACTTAATACTTCATCAACAACCAAAAATTAAATAAGCCCTTCAAAATGCGATCTTTGCTGTGTTGTCCTCGCGCAGGGCATACTGGGGGTTTGCGGAACACTTCCGGGAGCAGGCGGATAGCCTGCTTAACTCGCTGGAGCCCTCCAAACAGAAGATGCTGCAAGGCGAGCTGAGCAACTCCTCCAGCAACAACTCGCTGACCAACACGGGGGGCGCTTCCCGCGTCCCCAGCGCCGGGGCAGCGGGGGGCGCCGGGTCTGCGGCCAGCAAGGCGGCGGCGGCCAGCAAGGCGGCGGCCAAGTCACGAGTCCGCTCCATCAGCACAGAGCGCGGACAGCAGCTGTACAGGTAAGATGGGGTGAGGGGGGAGGCGTGGGTGGGTGGTGGCCGGGGTGATGGTAGGGGCGGGGGGATAGTTTTGGATGGTTGAGAAGCAAATGTGATGCCTTCACCGGTTTGCCGGACCGAATACGTGTAATAATTGGCGAGGAGAAATGCGTCAGATCGGCATAAAGGGTATACTTGTTTATCGAATCCTGTTAGATGCACACATTTGTGTATAATATATGTGTAGGTAGACAGATTTTTGAGGGAAAATTTGCCTTCTTCACACTGGTACTTATAAATTGCATTTAAAAGTGCAAATTTTGGCTATTTATCGAAAAACAGTTCAATGGTAAAAGCATTGACCAAGTTAATGATGGAAGTTGTCTTTTTCCTGTACAAGCTCCATGGCCTTACTGGGCCGCCGGTTGCACACGTAGTGATGTATTCAGCAAGCCCTACAAGGAACCTTCTGCCTCGCGTGTAATCTTAACCAAGTGGCCTCACAACAACTGGTTCCTTGCAGCCGGACCCTGACTGGTACCACGGCCTCTGCCGGCGCGCGCCGAACTCCCCTGGCGAAGGCCCAAGCGGCGAGCAACGACACTGCAGGTAGAGTGCGCACCAAGTGACGTCACACCCTCTGACGTCACAGCCAGTCTCCTCCTCCTCCTCCTCCTCCTCCTCCTCATCCGATGGTGATGATGGTGTACTGTGTGGGTCGGTCTCGGCCAGGCACTCACAGACTTTGTAGATGTTTGTTCTGTACAAATGCCTGCGATTTGCACCTTGGTAGATGAATCCTGCAACGGCAAACTGAGTAATTAACTTCTTAGCGCTAAGGGTGTTGCAAGATTTGTGCACTTTTGCGCCGTGTTGAATAATTCCCTTTTTAGCGCTAAGGGTGTTGCAAGGTTTGTGCACTTTTGCGCCGTGTTTGTTGATAGCTGTTCATGTAAACTTCGATGTACAGTTTTTTTCGATCGACTTTTGATGGACAACTCCCAAGATTATGTTACAATATATACGTTTCCCCTGTTGTATATGTTTATAACACTATTGTTACGAAACTTGCTGAGATTCTTTTTATGATTATGATTATTTGATTTTGATGAAATAAGGAAATTTTGCTTCTCGGCAAGTTTCGGGCAATATATTGCGACTTAATCGGTAACTTTGATTAATTGAAAAATTGTAGAAGATTGATTCGTTTATAGTTACAATTCAATGGACTACTTATTTAAGTTTCTTTTCCGTTACCTTTCGCTTGCTTTTCTTCATTGCATTCTTACTATATATATATTCATTACTTAATTAATAATATAAGCATTGTTCCATTATTTCCGCACATATTTCTCAATTGCCTTCCATCTGCACGCTACTGCCACCTGGTGATCGCCGCGGAAACTACGCGCGCCGTGTTTCGCCTCTCCCTTCGTGGTACTTTGCTGAGTTGAGTCTATTGCGCCTTTCACTCGCTAGATGGCAGCAACGGCGACGCCCGTCGGAGAAACGCCAGCGGCATCCAGCGCTCTAGTAGCGCCGTGGACCTGGCGGGGGGTGTGGGGGGTGGCCACCACTTCTCCCACAACCCCAACTACGCCCACCCCGGCGGCGGGTCCCGCCTGACCCACACAGCGGCGGCCCCTGGCGGCCCCTCTTCTAACTATAGCTCGCTGCGTAAGTTCTGATTCTCGCTCGCCACTCCGATGCCAATGGTAACATGCGCGTGTATAATGATATATATATGTATATATATAAATATATATAAATATATAGCTGAACGTTCGTTTACTAATGAGTGTGTGATTGACTCTAATTACTTAAAATCTTTAATCTCGTGACCTCGGCATGTAACCTCGCGTATTAACATGTGATTGCCGAGAGTTTGTGGTCGCTGGCGTTTGACTGGTTAGTCCTGATTGATCAGAATCTAACCCCTGGGCTCGCAGTCGTATTTCCTCAGCTGTCACCGACATCAAGTTAATTTGAATTTCCAATTATCCTTTCGAAATGATTTAACCTTGATGTGCACAAAAGTGGCATAAAACACCAATATCAAATAATTTCACGTTTTCATATTTTATTGAAATTGTTCTCGTATTGCCTTTTATGAGAAATAATGAAGTGACACGTAGGAGGTTATGCTGCAGTCCCAGCTCTGGTCAGTCACCACACAAGTGACGCATCTCGCCTGCACTGCTTGCCTGTAAGAACGGCGCAACTAACGTGTTTTGACCACGTGGTCGCCCTCGCACTTCCAATTAACCTTTCACTCAGGGTTAGTTAATGACTTTCCAGCGCACATTGGTGCCATGAAGTGACTATGACGACTGGCACCCCCCTCTATCGCCCGATGTTATATAACCTATACAACATATTAAGTCACATATTTCTTCAGTGGGTCGTTTAATTAGCGCCCACGGGTTCAATTAATGCTGACGTTAATTGAAGCCATTTGATCTTTGGTATCGACTACTCCTGCTGCCCTTCTGGCGTTGGCCATTCTCTGCACACTGCCTAACACGCTCTGTCCGTCTGTCCACCTCCTTGCCTGCCTGCCTGCCTGCCTGCCTGCCTCTCTGTCCACCGCGCTCACACGCGCGCCACACGCACGCACGTGCCGCTGGCGGGTGTAGGCTTTCGGAACTTGCGGCAGATGAAGGCCTTTAAGAGGACCAAGTCGGGCGTGGGTTCCGACGAGGACCTCTCGCGGGCCGAGGACCGCCAGAGAACGCTGTCCGCATCGGAAATCAATGTCCCGCCAGGCTTAAGTAAGTGAAGATGGGGAGTCTTAGAGGTAGCAGAGGAACTCAGACCCAACTGAGATGAGATGCAACTCTTTTTAATATTACATCCGTTTTAATTTTTTTTGCTGTGAGTTCTTCTTATCCGTGGAACGATTTTAGAATTGAATCTGTCACTTGCTTGGTTTCTCTTTGGGTGTGACATGTGTGGAGTCTACGTGAGCGTAAAGGGGATCTAGCATTGCTCTCCTCCCCCTCGCCACCATTTAGAAGTATGGTAGAGTTTTATTTATGCGCCAACTGCTTGCAAACATATTGAAATGGCGATGAAATTATTAGACAGGTTATTTGAAACCGCCTTTTGGTTGGGTACTTATATCGGACTATGGGACAGTATTCTTCATCAGAAATATGGAATCTGTCGATACCTTAACCCGCTTTGCTTTTTTAACAACTTGAACGCTTTCTTCCTTCATCGGCCCCACCCCCACCCTTCCCCCTTCGCTATGCCACCCCTTGCTATCACATCTGTGTCCTTTTCACAATGTGTCCCTGGGGTGGTGTCATGGTAGAGGGTGCGACTGGCGCGCGCAAAGCTATCCCGACCATGGGGCTCGACCTCTCCCGTAGTTATGACGAGAGCACGCTAGCTGCTCACCTCAGGGGCGGCAGTGAGTACAGTTGTCCGTGTGGATGTCGTCTGCTTCTATCCGCGTGACTGTCGTCTGCTTCTGTCTAATTATCGTCTGCTTCTGTCCGTTTCATTCTGTTTGTCGTCTGCTCCTGTCTTGGTATTTGTTGTCTGTTTCTATCTGTGTTTGTCGTCTATTTCTAGCTGCGGGGTGTTTGGATGGTGTCTCTTACTGTGTGTGGTTGACGTCTGGTCTCTGTGTCCTCGTCTCCATATGTTGACATCTGGTCTGTGAGTCCTCGTCTCCATATGTTGACGTCTGGTCTCTGTGTCCTCGTCTCCATATGTTGACATCTGGTCTGTGAGTCCTCGTCTCCATATGTTGACATCTGGTCTGAGTCCTCATCTCAGTATGTTGACATTTCCACAGCGTCTCAATACAATATACGGTTAGGATATTGCAAATGACGGGTGATGAAAACCGCCCCCCTTATCAGTTCCCAATATATAGACCCCCCCACCCCCGCCGCCCTTTCTTGTGATGTTAGGTCGCGGACGTATTCATGCCATTATTGCATCTACTACTAACGCCTTAAATCTTGCTTATTTAATACCCTGTTCACACTTTGACGACACCTTTCTATTGGATTATCAATCATACCAACACTGGTTTCTTGTGAAAGAATTGACGCTCTGTAGGTCACGGTAGTATCTGCAATGGTGGTCATCGTGTACATGATGTGAACAAAGAGTGTGCCGTTCGTGTTCTAAGCGTCACTTTTATGTGTAACTACACTGCCGACCCCTTGCATGTTGTGGCCATAAGAAAGACTCAGAATCAACGACTTATATATATCTCTTAGTATATGAAAGGAATTAATGTTCTATTATTAATCCTAGGACTTCCTGTATCGGATTTCACATAGTTCTTGTTGAAGCTTTGACAAAACGGTTCAGTCAAAATGTAAATATTCAGTTCAATGTTAATTTTGAGTCTTATGTGTTAGCATGAATCGCTTCGAATGTTCTGATATTTATTTTTCGCGAGCTTGTTTGGTGAACATAAAAGCACAAGAACGCTTGATGGCAACACTTTCACCCCTATTCATATCATAGTTGTCGTATATCGGATTGCATTTGTTGATGAAAACTGTTTATTGCAAGTTTTTATAGTACGTGTACTTATTGCCTTGAGAGATTCCTGCAGCTTGAATATTGTTGTTGTAAAGATTGCTACTCCGATTGAGGCGGCATAAATATATGTCTGCTGTTGTCAAAGTTATATCTCACCCTAAAAGTGTTCAATAATGAAGTGTTCTCACCGCTCTAATTAACAGAATTAACAGCTTAATATTAGAGCACATGGGTTTTACACAAACGTTGCGTCTTCTACGAAGGCGGTAATTTTTATTAACATCTGACGGATGTGTTTTTGTCGTGTTTTTTAAGTTTGATTATTCAGTTTTGTTTTTGATGAGTGTGGCTTTGTAGAGGCTTTGCCCTTTGTTGCTAATGACGTGGCTGTAACTCGGCGGACGCGACCAACAGTAACAGTTCTTATGCTCCTTGGTTCTCGGCTTACTTTTGTTTACATGTTCTGAAATGCGCTTACTCGTCACGACTGGAAACATTTGGCAAACCGACCGATTATAAAAAAAAAAATGTTTTGTGACCAGTTTTAACGTGGCGCAATTTTTGGGATGAAAGTAAGAAAAATAGAGGTGCACGCATCTCGCGATGAAACTTCCTAATGTTATTAAGGATTAAGCAATCGAAGTTTAAACTTTTTTCAAACCAAATAATTGTTACTGTCTGAGGTTCGCCTCCCCTGGGTTGCGCCACCACTCACTAACTTACACCACACGTGTGATGTCCCACGCTCTGCACTGCACTGCACTCAGGAGCTAGTCGGAGTACGACAGACCTTGTGTGCCACGACTCCCTCCCCCCTCCTCACACGCGAATCCCAAGGCATCATGGGATATCACCGCTGGCCGCTAGCGCCATCTGTGAGTAACAAATAAAATGGTTGTAAAATTGACTAACTAACCCGGTGACAGTGTTTCTCCCAGTCGGTTTCCCTCCGTCAACTCCTTCTTAGACCTTAAAACGTGTGTTCCTAAGGTTATAATGGAAAAGGTGACCGTTGCCAATGTACATAGTGCGTATAGTAGACCTGTCGTTCAATTTGTGTCAATTCTGTCGTTGTTGTTATTGAAACATATGCATTTTTTACAGTGACGTACCTGCTCTGAGATTAAATAAAACCGAAAATCTGGTATTTATAGGTGTTTTTGTTTTCTTTGTGGTCATTTATAATAACTCTGGACTGGAAACAGTGATGAAAAAAAGATTAATGTTATTCCTCTCAATATTTATTGAAAGCTGAATGTATTTGTTCTCTATTTTACTACGATGGATCCTATTTGTTGTGGATATGTTTCCCCTTATTTGCATTGCATCGGGTAATTGCAGTTGATGTTGTAAATTGTTAGATGATTTGTTTGCATGTGAATCATGCCCTTCCGCGTGTAGAGGTCTTGTTTCTCTTTGGGAATGATATATGTATGGTGCCATTTTGGGCCTCCAATTCACTTGTCATAATTGACATGGTTGTAAAATAACCTAACGGTGACTCAATCGGATTTCCCGTTTTCGTAGATCTAGAAAATATTATCTTACATAATCCTAGACCAATCAGACATCAATTTAAAAATAGAATCAGCAAATATTTGCACCATTTAAACTGAAGCTGTAATGCTTGCTATTATTAATAATAACACCCGAATAATTCGGTTTCTCCTAATTGTGTTCTCTCGGCATGAGGATAATATTTCAGCAGTGATCCCCAGTTGGGCCGCCAGAGGACCCCACTGATGGGGTCGCCACGGGGTCACGTGAGCGCATCCGGCCGAGGTGGTTACTGAGGTGTGTTTGTGTTTGCAGCACGTCCTCGGAAGAACTCGTCGGGGAGCAGCACAGTACAGAGCATTGTGTCTCCAGAACGCAGTCGATCCAGGTCAAAGATCGGAGTCTCACAGTCACAACGTGAGTCGTCCGCTTCTCAGGAATTTGGTTCGAGAGTTTGTTTTAAGATTGACATAACCCGGGTTGGTTGTGTTAGCGTCTTCATTTTGCTAAATCCGTTTTAGTTGTGGGCCGGCCAAGATGTGATTGTGTACTATTGGCGAAGCTGTATGCTATTAGCAGCCTCAATTTTGCATTTCAAGGTCATTTTTTGGGCGGAAGCCGCCATTGCTTTGGCATTTCAAGGTCATGTTTGGCCCACTTGTGGGCTCACTCCTTTATTCGGCGAGAATGGCCCAATTCAGCCTTCATGTACACAGAATTGACCAATATTTCACATCCTCTGATTGCAGCGAGCAGTCGTTCGGGTTCGCCCTCCTCCAGACTTAACTACATCACACACGTGCAGAACGCCGCCGCCGCCGCCACCTCGGCTGCCGCCGCACAATCGGCAAACTCCGGCTCCAGTCGGCCTCGCCGGAAGTCTGGCATTCCCCGGAGCCAGGGTGCCAGTCGCGAGGGCAGTCCCACCAGGATGCACGGTAACCAGCCCCGTACGCAGCCTTCCAAGTCCCGCCATGGTCGACCCTCCTGTCTTCATCTAAAACATTAGATACTCTGTAAAGATTTGATGAAATAACAGAATTTTCGGATCATTATCAAATGGTAACATTTCTGATCCTGATCAAATGTTACGTTTTCTGATCCGGATCAAATGTTAATTTGTTTTATCCTGATCAAATTTGTGAACGTTTCTTATGCGGATCAATTGTTGGAACTTTGAAATCGCGATCAAATTTTTAATTCCGTATCTACCGAAATGTCTCTGACACAGGGGAGCGCCCACTTTTCATTCATTTATTTGTCAAATTTATTTTTATCACTAAACGTAGCCACACAATGAAGTGTATTGAACTGTCGTTCTTTCGCTAACCGAATCAAAGCTGAAATATTCATTCCATCAAGGTATCTGTCTGTGTGTCCCGCAGGTCGCGAGAGGCGCATGAGCGGCCACAGCATGCGCGCACATGGCGCCGCCAAGCGGACGCCGCTGACAACAGGCGCCATCATGTCGGGGCAGACGCTGATGACGGGACAGGACGCGGAGCAGGCCATCTCAGACGCGCTGGTGAGTCCCCCCCTCCCCAAACTCCCCCTATTCACAGCGACATTCTGGGATCCCCTCGTGGCCTAGTGGGTAGCGCTTTCTGCTCGGGCCAGCCCAAGTGTTCGGTGCGTGGTTTCCTCGCAAAGAGTAGAGGTTACTGCTGGAGACAGGGCTCCTCTCAACCTTGACCCTGTATGACCTCCAGAGCTTAAAGTGTCCTACTTAACTCACCCACCACACCACCGACAGATAGGCGTGTATTATTACGAATTTAATATATTTAAACGGAAGTACTTTTCTCATATTACTTATAAAGACATTATCTTTGATCTCCCTTAATAAGCATTGAGTTAACTTGAATCGGATTCCTGATGTGTTTCTTCAATTTGTTTTCTGTCATATTTCAAACAATGCCTTGCCGTAACTGGTGCCGTTTTTTGTCGCCAGGCGGCCACCAGACGCCGCTTCGAGAGTGGAGAGTCAGATGACGCGGCCAGCGAGACTTCCAGCGTGTGTTCAGAGCGTTCCTACAACTCCTACGGCAAGACCTCCGAGGTGAGCGGTCCTTCCGCGTTTGCTTTCGCGTTTGCGTCTGTATTCGCGTTCGCGTTCGCGTTACCCCCCCCCCTCTCCTCTGAATCTATTACCCACCACATATGTACCTCCACCCACCTTCTACACCTTCTACTCTATATAATCACCATATATATCCATATATCCACCGCACTGAATGTCTGATATTATAGCAATGGCTCGGAATGTACGTGACATATCTATCATCTGTGCAAATAATACATACCATGAGCATGCTTTCTGGCGTGAGTTTCTTGGTCGCCTGCCTCTTGTTGTGTCATCTCCACGCATCGCGGGCCAAGCGTTGCGTGCTTACTATATCGCGTCAGCTACCATATGTTACTCATTTATTCCCTAACCAAACGTATTTATCCTACCACTTTCAAATATTGGCACGAATGGTGAAACGGTGATTCTAGTGAATCCTTTTCGTAGCAAATCTAATCTATTATTCTGGTAATCAATAGAAAAAGCGACAACTTTTTTTTCTCAATTATTTGAATATTATTTCCCTGCAAACAAAGGCGTCTGACATCGGCGAGCGGAGGGCGTCGTTACGACTATCTAAGGTATCCCGGCTGTTGTATCTGTGTGTCGCTGTTCAATCCTCTTCCTGCCCTCCCTCTGCGGTCCATGCACTGGACTTTTTTGGTGACCTTTTTTTGATCGACGAGAAGAGTTGTGAATTTTATTTTTGGTGAAATGTTAACGTAAAATCCAATGTGGATGTGGGCGACAATAAGGGGTATTCCTATGGCGGTTCGCTTCCTCATTACTTGATTCTGCAGGTTTCGGATTGGCTTGGTACTTTGCTGGATGGCCATTGTGAACAGTGTGGAAGAGGAATGTATTGCCGTTGTGACCGAAGCTTCATGAATTTAAATAAATAATTTCATTGAATGACATATGTCTTACAATCATTGAGGCGCGTATACACACTATCGATAGCTTGCCTGATAAATTCTTGTTCGCCAACGTGATGAAAAATATGAACTCTTGTGGATTTCCATGTTGTTTCTTTTTTTTGTGCGCGGCTTTCTCATTGAATGAGCTTCGTTCAATCAGCAAATCGATAGCAACTATTTTAGCAATATTGAGACCTAGTCTTTATGATGTTTAAGGAAAAGTAGTATAATCTTCTTGTGCATCCTATAATTCTTGTGCATATGGGCTTCTAACCACTTCATCATCTTCCTAATAGTGCAGATTTCTTCTATACTAACTGCAATAAAGATTCCTATTCAAATTGTAATGCAAGAACAAACATTGATGGCAATCTTGGCATGATATCGACTGAAGTAACGTCTGAAAGTTTGCTGCCCTGTTAAATAAGTTAACTTCTACTCTCGTGTCACTTCTACTAATTGCTCTCTTGCCTCTGCTTATTATTCTCAACCTGTTATTTCTCTGCACAGAGGTCCAGAGAAGATCTCCACCAAACTGGTGGCTTCAGCCAGGTATATTGCGCCTCCGTCCAGCTACTCCAAGCCCCCTTTGTCTCGCAACGCTACCAAACATGTGGGCGATAATAGAGGATTCATTATAAAATCTTGGTGTTGTACTGGATCGCGCTTCACTTATGTAGGCCTACATTTTTCTTTCGACAGATTGACCGCAACATTGACCTCTCAGAACCGTGAAATTCCTTTTCTTTCAATTTAATGTATCTTTCCAAGATAATATTTTCCCGATATAGCCAGCGCGGAAACGATATTTAGTATGACATAGTTGTGAAATGTACGCCAACCGAAGCAGAGTGTGAAGCAGGCATATTGAAGTTGAATCGTATCGCCCACTTGTCTTGTAGAGTCAAAGGCTGGTTGAGCTAGTATCCTGTAGCTCTCGATTTATGTGTGTGTGTGTGTGTTTATGAAGTGTTTGCATAGTTCTCGATGGGGCTCCTTCGATGTGCCATGACGACCAATATGTATCTTAACTGTATGTCTTCTTTGCTATACAACTTTGAGGAGCACTCCACAACTATAGCACAATTATACTGTGCTACTTTAATTTTTTTAACTTTAAGTACTTTAATTAAACTACTATGTCTGCATCTTCTAAGCGATTGTTATTCTTAAGCAAACTGATATTGGCATTTTAAATTCTTGAATGTTAGTGTGGCTAAAAATTACATTTATCAAAGGAACGATACATTTTCCTGTCAGAACTTCTACTTATTTATTCAACGTATGCTTATGCATAGGGCAGTCAGTAGCAGCAGATATTTCATTGCATCTAGTATATTGCTAGGTATTTGTTCATCCGGATCTGTTTGTGGATCTAAATACGTATCGTAGTAAACATCCTCGCATCTTCCTATTATCGTTTCGTCGTTGCGCACCTGTAGACTATATTTTCTTCACATGACCATCATGCACTCTGTGTGCCTCCGTTCTCTCCTCCTTGTCCTCTGTCACGTGACCAGTCGGATGAGCACCTAGCCCAGGTAGTCAGCTAGACGTATCTCACTGAAGTTAGGGTGTTGTAGCCACTGTCGTGGCCTTTAGACTGTAGTTACAAACCATAGCCGTTTAATGTCATTATCTTTTATGAATGATAAGGTTTTTTCTCATTCTGTCCTTGGTAACGACTCAATTGCATGTTTTATCGCCATGTTGTTGTCGTTAAAGTCGCCGAATGTATTATTTATTTCATATCCCAGTTGGGTTGTAATGGAGACGCAATTTGCAGCGAGCATGGATGTACGATATCAACTGTGAAGTTAGTTTGTGCCGCCATATGTAGTCATAGTTGCAACGTGACGTTGACCTTGACTGCCCTTGGGATACAGCTTGTGAATACTTGCGTTAAACAGTGTCTCAGATAATCAAAAGTTCTGCGGGTTTTTTCGCTGATGCAGTGTATTTTAGTATTAAGACACCACGAAAGGTTTGTGCTACGTATTATGTACCGGATTGTTATGAATACGAAATAGATCAAACGTGCTCTTTTTGGACTCTGGTAGATAATGTCACGAAGGTCGAATTCATTTTGTTGCCTCAGTATCGGTTTTTATCTTGATTGGGTGCTTTAAGCTTTTAAGGTAAATAATTTTTGTGGTGTTTGTCGCAAGATTTGTTTGCTTGTTTTGTACCGTAGATACATTCAGAGGCAAGCAGGGTGGAGATGGATAGTGGACGCTGTGTTTTTTTGATATAAGTTAGTTATCGCTACTTGGATTCCGGTGTGGTCCATGATGAACAGCATCATGGCAAGGACTAACATGCTATTTACATATATTGTGTACGGTAATTAATACTAATTAATTAGTACTAATTTATGCAAATGTCGTTTTTCAAGACTGATGACGTCATGGATCGCGATATTTTCCGCTTCAGCTCTACACATTTGTCGACTTTGGGATGATGTAACCCGCTGTTAGTATCTTTCTACCCTAGATTGTCGTAGAATATGTTCTTCACTTGGCCCTACTGGTTGGTTATAAGGCGTGTCAGTGTTCAGGGATGTACTGACGTTGCCGGCGTCTCTGTGTTTGCAGGACATGTCTGAGATCGTGGCCAACCTGTCGAGCGGCTCCTGGGCCGACCGGAAGGAAGGACTCATCGCCCTGCAGAACCTGCTGCGGGGAACCAGGCTGTTCAAGTAAGCGACCACAGCGTGACGTCATGACCGCAGCGTGACGTCATGACCACAGCGTGACGTCATTAGTCATTAATGGTGTAACCTGATCCAAGAGCTAGAAGGTCCATCTTCTGTGTTAGCATCCATGGAATCGAGTATTGTAATAAATGCTAGGCGTGAGTAATGCGTGAGCTATTCTGGAGCAACGAAACTCGCTCGCGTGGAGGAACGACCAACTCAAATGGGCATGCTTGATCAAGAAAGCACATGGTCAAAATAAATACCATATTCGCTATAGTATGGAATTAAAGGCTTGGTCGGGGCACTCTCCACTAAGGAAGCCAGTGGAAGTTTCCGGGAGTAACGATTTAGTTGTATCATCTATATTTGCCCCAGCACTGACGTAAACCGTTTCTGTCCTGAGCATTTAGCTGATAATTACTTATCACAACTGGTAGATTTAATGGATGACTTTTTTATATTACAGTCGCATTGAATTGAAGAAAATTACAGAAATATTCACCAGAATGTTCCATGATCCACATGGAAAGGTAGGAGAAGCTGGCCTGGAGATTGAATCCCACTCATTCGTACAACATTTAAGTTTTTGTTCTAAAATTTACCGTCAAATATCGCATGTCGGTGCTCAATATAATGTAATTTTAATTAGCCTTTCTTCTACGGTTTTAATATATTACTATGGATTATTTGGCAATTCTTCTTCCGGCGCTTGTAGGATGAAGTTGATCGTGTTTTCTCTCACGTGACGTGTTTTATTAGCCCAGTGTATCATTGGCCCAGTTTAGCCCTGCCGTGGACGCCGGTGACTCAGCACTAAATCCCCCCATGTGTCCTCCCTTTACGACAGGTCTTCAGCCTGTACATGGACACCCTGATAGAGTTCATCGCGGCGCACCGCTCAGACCTCATGGACTGGCTCTACGTCTGCCTCACGAGGCTCATCAACAAGATGGGCGCCGACCTGCTAGGCTCACTGCAGGGCAAAGTTCAGCGCACGCTCGAGGCGGTCAGGTGAGGATTCACAGTGAACAGAAGTAGACTAAAGTACAGCGCACGCTCGAGGCGGTCATGTGGGGATTCAGTAAACAGAAGTAGGCTAAAGTACAGCGCACGCTCAGAACGGTCAGGTGAGGATTCAGTGAACAGAAGTAGGCTAAAGTACAGCGCACGTTAGAGGCGGTCAGGTGAGGATTTACAGTGAACTGAAGTAGACTAAAGTACAGCACACACTAGAGGCGGTTAGATGAGAATTTAAAATGAAAAATGTAGACCAAAACAATTTCTTTACTAGAAAACTATATCAATGGTTTCTCACGCTGTGTTTTTGCTTGACATAGGGACTCTTTCCCGTACGACCACCAGTTCAACATCCTCACTCGGTTCATCGTCGACCAGACGCAGACGCCCAATCTCAAGGTGAGCCACTCTGACCTTCAGATGACATCGACACGCGGTGGTGGTGGACGGCTAAACATGACGTCGCTTTTTCACACCGAGTAACTTGCAGAGTTACCCGGAATAACTTAATTGATGTACTTTTATGAGCCTCCGCCTAGGGGTATAGTATTAATGCACGCATTGACACACTAAAGGCTGACACACGTATCCATGTAGTGTGCACTTTAACATTCATGGGGTAGACTGGCAGTAATTCACGGACACCAGGGCCAAGTGCTTTTTTCTTACAGGGCCTTTGCTGCAACTTTATGTTGTGCTTCAACTATTATCTGCTATTGGTAGTGTTAACAATTATCAATAGGATGTATTATGATATGCTCGTTATTGATTTTCATTTGAAGACAAACCGGCATTGCTCATATTTTGATGACTTATTACGCAAGGAAGTTAGGTTTTAAGCTTTAAAATTTGGATTTAAGCTTTTTCCTAATTGTTTAGAGGGGTTTCAATGGCTTAAATTTACATAACCCAAACGGATTTCACGGTTGGCTGTTCCAGTTTATCTAATGTAATCTTGCTTCTCTGTCATCTTGCTTTTATGTTCATCAACCACAGATAAAGGTAGGGTGTAATGTCTGACGGAGGCTAAGGGACACTTCATGCCTGTGTTCTTCTCTCACATGCATTAACTCTGGCTGTCTAGGAGGCTAGTCTATTGTTGTCCGTCGATAGCACTGCGTAGTGTCCTATCCAGCTTCACTGATTTCTTTGTGGGAGAGAAGGTCGGGAGGAGGCCGCGGTTGTGTTAAGTTAGTGTGTAATTTATATGGATTCACTCTGGTATGATAGCTATATTCACTGTAACACAATACGTTATTCCACTTTCTCCATTACCTCGGCGGGTGGGTTTGTAAATATCATTTTTGTGGAATGAAAGTAAACGTACAAGGTGTGAAGACGGCCAAAGGGTTGCTCCTTTTGATGTGTAGACATTGTTAGACTTCAATACTTGAAAAATGTTTTTTTTTTTTGATGTTTTTTTTTCTTGGTATATATTTTCTAAGAATTTTAATAACGGTTTTATGGCATTGAAGTTCGAAATTAAATGGTACGGTTGATGGGGCCCGGTGGGTCGGCTGTGAACGCTATGCATTTCGGTACTTCCTACTAACACAGTTACTGCCAGCTTTGGTAATGTAATCTTCAGCTTATCGTCTTCGCGTATTAAGATTCATTCAGGAGAAGCAATCTGTTCACGCCGCTTGAAGTACGATATCATAAGGCCATCATGCTATTATAAGACATAGTATAATATATCTCAGCTTATACCGCTAGTGAACGTAAAATAACAATAATTATAAGAGCTGTTTGATAACTGATTCTGCTGCGCAGCTGCTTCTGTACAGAACGCGGTACGAACGCCGCTTGTCAAATAGTGTTATCATGTCGCATATTAAGAGCTATAGGACGAACCGTCAGAAAATATGAACCACATAGAACAATTGTCATGGAAGTGACGGGCTTTTACTATGTAATGGTGTATATTTTCGTTGTGTATGTACTTCTTTCTGTTTTACTCAATTGCTTGTATCTGTTTCTTAATGTTTGTCTGCTGTTCGTTTTTGTTTAGTTTACACCTTGTGTTATCTGTTTTCAAAAGAATATATTTCTTATCGTCTGTCGCTAAATCGTTACACGAAGGAAAACGATAGACACAAATGTAAATTCCTCCTGCAAAGAAGTTTTATTTTAGTTCTGGCGTCCTTTATTTTTGTCGTTGCCTTTTTAAATTGCATTGTTAAACTACATTATTAATTTCAAAATCTGCTCTGTTGCTTGTTCGTTTTCCAATAGATAATAAAGATAGGTTTAATCGCGCTACTGAGCATGAACTGAATCTAAAAGGGAATTCCGCCCGCGTCGCCTTGTCAACCCTATTGTTTAGGACGACAATGTTTTATTGCATGAAAGAGATAAACATATGACTAAACACCGAAAACCACACAAGACAGACACACACACACACAACAAAATGTGTTGATTTACGAAGAGGAGAAACCCAATTGTAGTGTATCAAATGTATTGACTTTAACATTAACGTATCTTGAAGGTGAAGGTTGCGCTGTTGAACTACCTGCACGGTCTGGCACTACTCATGGACCCGGCCGACTTCGTCAACAACAGCGACACCCGATTGGCTGTGTCAAGAATCATCACCTGGACAACGGAACCGAAAAGTGTTGACGTCAGAAAGGTAACTGTCACACGTAATTGGAGTGGAATGGACGCTGGGTGTGTCTCACGTGATTGAAGGCATCACTGAGAATGACGTCATTCCCTGGTCCGTCACAGTTTATACTGTTGTATTTTCATGCAAAGACTAAATTAAATATATATATCTATATATATGTGAGTAAGACGATATATATATATATATTCTTATTTACAGTGACTCTAAATTTACTATGATGAAGTATCTGTGTACTATAAAAAAAGGACACCTTTAAAGAGATATTTGTTTGCAGGCAGACCTGTTGCAAGAGATATGGTACAAGACTTAACATTAAAATTCCATTCAATAATATAGAGAAACGGAACACCGTGTGAAAAGTGAGACACAATTATGATCCGCAGGAACGAGCCAGAAATGATATATGATAACATTTACGACAACGGCATGTTCGCAGTGTAAATAGCTCCCCCGCGTCTCTATGGCGACCACATGGTAGTCTCATCCGGGTTGTTGGCGTGATCTTGTAGAGCTTTCTAACCCGGGGGGCGTCCTCGGAACCACGTGACCATAACAGTGATGAGCCCAGTTATATGGATGTGAGAGAGGTAACGGCGACCTGGCCCCGTGCCGCCCGCCACCAGAGGGGGCTGCAGGCGCCCACGCAGTGACTTGTTAGGTCCTAGATTACGGGCTTTGGAAGTTTGATGTCACGTGTGTCGTATGCGTCAGTCGTCTCATCTCGTCTTCCTTTTTTTTGCCGCCACCTGATATCCAATATGACCTTTAAGGAGTGATTTAAATATTTAAAATTCGCCCATCGTGTTGATGTTTAATTTTAGGGATTAAAAGAAATGAAATCCGCTGTGCCCCCTTTCCCCTCCCCCCTCCTCTACCTCTCCCCTCACCCACTCCCTTCACGTGTGTATCATTTTATCTAATGTATACATTTTGAGGCTGACGGTGAGTTTATTTTGCTGCTGTACCTGTTCAACGTAACTTGCGGCCTTAATGACTACGAGCGCCACGGATTGCCTCCTAGCCCTCGCTTGAAATAGATGATACACATTCGCTGTTCCCCCAATGATTATGGAATTAAACAAAAGTGCGATAAAAAAGAACGCAGTTATGACTAAACTTATCTGATATAGAAAATAATGATGTGCCCCAAATTCTCCACTTAGGTAGGTTACTTCAGTGTGTAAGTGTGCAGGTTACTTTCAGTGTGTAAGTTTGCTACACTTGTTTTCTTTCACACATTTTATGCACATATTGCGCCAAAGAAAAAAAATAGCTTCACTTGCTTGATTACATTGTTAGTTAATTTCAAGGCGTGCACTGTTCTTTGTAAGTATTCCTATCCACACCAGTTCTATAGTTAATATCTACGCAGTCATTCTTCAAAATAATTTAAGGTTGCAAAAAAAAATTCAAGAAATGTAAATCTTGTAATAAAAAAATATGTTTCAAAATCTCTTCAATTATTTGTAGGTGAGATTTGAAAGCCATGTCCGATGGGTCTAACGGATACAGCTCCGTATATACTATACCGTTTTGTGCACAGTGGTATTTTGTTATGTTGCAATTATGTGTTGTTGCATGCTAGTCTTCATGAGTTCGATAAGGCGACTGTGTTGTTACACAGGGTAAGCTGTTGGTTCCTTCTCAGACCAGAAGTCATGACGCGGTAGCTAATTACGCGATGAAGTTGTTGTTTAGACGTGCGTCTATGTTCTGTAGTGACTTTGTCTTTCCCGCTCTGTTCCCAGGCCGCCCAGGCAGTTCTGATCGCCCTCTTCAACCTCAACACTCCAGAGTTCTCCATGATGTTGTCAGTATTGCCTAAGACATTCCAGGTCAGTGCCGTGCTATTCATCTTTGGATTAAAACATATGTGGTTGATATATTTCAACGTAAATATTAAATAAACAAAATGTAATAAACATTAACCTGTACGCTTACACAGCATAGTTTTCCACGTGTAACCTTATTTTCGCTTACCCCCCCACTCCCTCACCCCCATGGACTGCCACGACCTTCAGGATGGTGCTACCAAGATCTTACACAACCACCTGCGAACGTCCAGCCAGGAGTCTGAGCCCCTGTCTCCCAGGAACGTGACCAGTCCCACCGTGGGGTCGGCCAACCGCTACCGGCCCGCCCCCAACAGGTCAGTCACCGCCCGCCCTGCCCGCAAGACCACGGGCCTCCCTGGTGTAGTGGGTAGCTCACTAGACCACGGGCCCTCTGGTGTAGTGGGTAGCGCACTAGACCGCGGGCCTCTCTGGTGTAGTGGGTAGCGCACCAGACGGCGGGCCTCTCTGGTGTAGTGGGTAGCGCACCAGACGGCGGGCCTCCCTGGTGTAGTGGGTAGCGCACTAGACCGCGGGCCTCTCTGGTGTAGTGGGTAGCGCACCAGACGGCGGGCCTCTCTGGTGTAGTGGGTAGCGCACTAGACCGCGGGCCTCCCTGGTGTAGTGGGTAGCGCACCAGACGGCGGGCCTCTCTGGTGTAGTGGGTAGCGCACCAGACGGCGGGCCTCTCTGGTGTAGTGGGTAGCGCACCAGACGGCGGGCCTCCCTGGTGTAGTGGGTAGCGCACTAGACCGCGGGCCTCTCTGGTGTAGTGGGTAGCGCACCAGACGGCGGGCCTCTCTGGTGTAGTGGGTAGCGCACTAGACCGCGGGCCTCCCTGGTGTAGTGGGTAGCGCACCAGACGGCGGGCCTCTCTGGTGTAGTGGGTAGCGCACCAGACGGCGGGCCTCTCTGGTGTAGTGGGTAGCGCACCAGACGGCGGGCCTCCCTGGTGTAGTGGGTAGCGCACTAGACCGCGGGCCTCTCTGGTGTAGTGGGTAGCGCACCAGACGGCGGGCCTCTCTGGTGTAGTGGGTAGCGCACCAGACGGCGGGCCTCCCTGGTGTAGTGGGTAGCGCACTAGACCGCGGGCCTCTCTGGTGTAGTGGGTAGCGCACCAGACGGCGGGCCTCTCTGGTGTAGTGGGTAGCGCACCAGACGGCGGGCCTCTCTGGTGTAGTGGGTAGCGCACCAGACGGCGGGCCTCTCTGGTGTAGTGGGTAGCGCACTAGACGGCGGGCCTCTCTGGTGTAGTGGGTAGCGCACCAGACGGCGGGCCTCTCTGGTGTAGTGGGTAGCGCACCAGACGGCGGGCCTCCCTGGTGTAGTGGGTAGCGCACTAGACCGCGGGCCTCTCTGGTGTAGTGGGTAGCGCACCAGACGGCGGGCCTCTCTGGTGTAGTGGGTAGCGCACCAGACGGCGGGCCTCTCTGGTGTAGTGGGTAGCGCACCAGACGGCGGGCCTCTCTGGTGTAGTGGGTAGCGCACCAGACGGCGGGCCTCCCTGGTGTATTGGTTAGCGCAGTAGACCGGGGGCCTCCCTGGTGTAGTGGGTAGCGCATTAGACCACGGGCCTCTCTGGTGTAGTGGGTAGCGCACCAGACGGCGGGCCTCTCTGGTGTAGTGGGTAGCGCACCAGACGGCGGGCCTCTCTGGTGTAGTGGGTAGCGCACCAGACGGCGGGCCTCTCTGGTGTAGTGGGTAGCGCATTAGACCACGGGCCTCCCTGGTGTAGTGGGTAGCGCACTAGACCACGGGCCCTCTGGTGTAGTGGGTAGCGCACTAGACCACGGGCCTCCCTGGTGTAGTGGGTAGCGCACTAGACCACGGGCCCTCTGGTGTAGTGGGTAGCGCACCAGACGGCGGGCCTCTCTGGTGTAGTGGGTAGCGCACCAGACGGCGGGCCTCTCTGGTGTAGTGGGTAGCGCACCAGACGGCGGGCCTCTCTGGTGTAGTGGGTAGCGCATTAGACCACGGGCCTCCCTGGTGTAGTGGGTAGCGCACTAGACCACGGGCCCTCTGGTGTAGTGGGTAGCGCAGTATAACAGATCACTAAGTCCTGGGTTTGAATTCCGGCATGGGCAACGTATCTGTGACATATTTCATCCGTTCGTCATCATTCATCGTTTCTGGAGGTTCCTTGGCCCATCTTAGCCCCTGGGTGCACAAAAGCGACCTGAACACCGATTTAGTTCATTTCCAATGCGGATCCAAAGCTATGCTCGCTGGTAAATGCAACGTTCAGCGTTGTATGATGCTAAAGTCCTGTAATTTGTTTTCTATGGCATTCCGCAGTCGGTGCTATTGTATTTCATCTTTCATCTTTCCAAAAGCGCACCTGGTTTGTTTGCGCAAGCAAGATTGTGTGTCTTATCGTGGCCGTAACTTCTATAGAATGACTGAAGTACTTGCTGAGAAAAATTAATTGCTTATTAGTCGGTGAACTATAACTTGAACTAAGTCCACTGTGTAAGTTAATTGTGATGATTGTCTGAGCATTGTATGAATTGGTTGCCTTGGCATAGAGCGCATATGGACGATGTGGACACCGAGAACATGAACCCAGAAGAGATCTATAACTCCATCAAGAAGACCTCGGCCGACATCCAGAACCTGAGCAAACTGGACAGTCACTTCGACGAATTGAAGAAAGAGAAAGATTGTACCTCGCAGGATAGCGGCATTCAGGTCAGTGCCCGATTAAACACCGAACACAAGGGTTTCCGTAGGATCAAAAGTCGGTCTAGCGTGTCTGTCGCCCGCTAGACGGCGCTGTGTCCGTCGCCCGCTAAGCGGCGTTGTGTCTGTCCCCCGCTAGACGGCGCTGTGTCTGTCCAACCATGCTGCAGTAGGAAGCTGAACTACTTCAAATCCTTCAAATTAACTTCTAAAAGAAAACGCGCCAGAAATCAATCTTAGAAGGATCTCGAAGAACGATCCTTCTATGTGTTAAGTATGGACAGCTTCAAATAGATGGAATCTGTTCTTTATATGTGATAGGCGTGTGAAGTGTGATGCGTAATGCGAATCCTCCTTACCTGCTGCTGCGGGCGTGTGAGCGTATTCTGACGGCCTATATCTGTACTATTGCAGAGATGCCAAAGCCGGGGGGGGGGCGGTTATCATAAACAACACGAGAAAGAACATTATATTGACAAAATATGACTTGAACCATTTCAGTATAATGAAATAATAATGACGAACACAGATGTTATCTCATATGTAATGAAATAATAATGACGACCACAGATGTCATCTCCTATGTAATGAAATAATAATGACGACCCCAGATGTCATCTCCTATGTAATGAAATAACAATGACGACCACAGATGTCATCTCATATGTAATGAAATAATAATGACCACTGATGTCATCTCATATGTAATGAAAAAATGACGACCACAGATGTCATTTCATATGTGATGAAATAATAATGACGACCACTGATGTCTTCTCATATGTAATGAAATCATGACGACCCCAGATGTCATCTCCTATGTAATGAAATAACAATGACGACCGCATATGTCATCTCATATGTTATTGCTTACAATATGCGTGATTTCTTGGTATGGGCGCAGCAGGGTTCGACTCATGATCTTAGAGGCACCAGCCCTGACGCCGACCGCAGGAAAATGTACAACCCCAACTTCTACCAGGATGATGTAAGATACACGACTAAAAAAATATATATATATATATTTTATAGCTTTACACAACGCGATCATTTAGTGATTGGAAACTCGTATTTAACAAGGAAATTTAAATATTGAAGTTGTGCGGTTAATAGTGTTATATTGGATTTGATTTAAAATTGTGTTTGGACAAGGAAATTTGTATATATTGCTATATATTGTCTTTCCTTCAGGGGATGAACGGCTATAACAAGGCGGCCATGGCAGAGGCCGTGTTCGACGTGGATAACGAACTCTTTAACGAAGGTAACTATTCTCGGACACACCTCGCTGGCGGCCATCTTGTATTACGTGTACCACTGTATATGAACCTCGTGTCGTCAGTCAATGTACCCTGGAAACTGTCGGCGTACCCATAACACTGTGCGAGCAGTACTTCCTCCGCCCGAAATGTGCTTTGTGTCACTGTGGTCGGTCCATAAGACAAGCCTATCCCCCACCAACCTCTGCGGTGTCCAATCCTCCTTCACTTGCTCCACCCCCACCCTCGTTCACTCGTTCGCTTGGCGTTTTTCCAAACTGTCACGTGATGCTTATTTCAGTGTTGTCCCCGCATATCTGGACGCTCCAGTACCCCTGGGCACGGTCACGTGATCAAATCTTTTTCGGAAATAGAGGCTCGTTGCCATGGTCCAAGCCTGACGCATCGTCTCCCTTAGCAACCCTGAACCGTGGCATGGTTTTCATACTCTCCAAGAAAAACTGTTCTGTTACTTAAGAATCTGCTTGTGCTACACCCATGAATGCCCTGACAGAGGGGGGAATGAGCAATGCTTCCAGTTAAGTTGATGTGTGCCGAGTTTCTTAATATTAGTTAAGTTCATCCACCACCGTCGATAAGTAAGTTAACATCTAGTTAACTCGTCATGTGTTATCATATGATACAACTACATGTAGTTATCAATGGTAGCGTAGCATCGCATAATTTTTGTCGTTTAAGCTCCTAGTTTATCCATAATTACGTAGGATTATAGTCATAAGTTTAATAGAAATACTTAATAGACGTATCCCAATTTATGCAGCTTGGTTGTGACTGGGGCAGAGCGTTGGCACATTTCTCCGCTTCATGTATTGAATATTGATATTTTATCAACCATAAAGACATCTTTTACGTAATATGTCGATGTCATATTAGTAATTATGCCATGTTCGGGTGACTGAAGACCGATTGCTCTTCCTCTGCCCTTGTCACGCAGCGGTTTAATTAGGGGTCACTTATTATTTGCTATTTTAAATGGTGCTCTATAGATAAACATGTATATTGTTTTTACATAACAGTTAGATTTAGCCATATTCGTGTATTTAGAAAACCAAATAATTTCTAGTCAGACTGCTGTTTCCTGTATGAGGCTGAAGACTTCAATCTTTGACTTGTTGCTTTTGGAGAGTGTCTAACTAGACAGCTTTCTTCTTGGCTGGAGTATTTTGAAGTTTTTTCTGCGCGTATTTGTAAAAAGTCATTGGACTCTTCTGTGAAGCAGCTGTCTGACGCTGATCTGTGAGTTCCTGGGCTCTGTCTTGGTCCTTCCTATGACATCAGCCTGGATGTTTGGCGTCATTCGTGGGCATCTCCATACAATAATTTGACCATCCGAAGTCGACACTGTTAGTTAAATTAACGGGAAACTGATTTAACCAACATGGACGCGAACGCCTCCAGGCAAAAAATTAATCTTGAAAATTGAATTTAAGGCCTAATAATATTAAAAACGTAATGGAATTTGAAACCTAATGGAATTCAATTGAAAACATAATGGAATTAAAAGCATAATAATATTTAAAATTGAAGTGACATTTGAATTGACTTGATATTTGAAGTATTTCTGTTTATGAAACATTCGATTAAAAATTATATTAAATTGGACATTTAATTAAAAGTTAAACTGAAAATTTATTGCAAATTACATGAAAGTAAAGTGCAGTGAAAATGGATTTGTTCGGCCCGATTTTCCGATATGCATAGTTATGTCGCTGCAGTAAGAATATCGCGTCAAGTCATGATACAGTTCGAAGGCTCTGTCATCCCCACTGTTAACATATTTAAGCATTTATATAAATAATTAAGAAGATAAATACTAAGTTTTACCATCATCCCTCGGCGTCGCAAGTAAACAATCGTATATTACATAGACAGTATTTGCAGCAGCTGAAGCTTATATGCTAAATAAGATATATGCTAAATAGGCTAGCCTTCCTTGGACGATGGAATAACCAAATATCTGGGCTGATCTGCTGGCCTGTCAGTCTGCCTGCCGATCTGCCTGCCGGTCTGCGCGCCGGTCTGCCTGTCGGTCTGCCCGCCGGTCTGCTTACCGGTCTGCCCGCCTACCGCTCGCTTCCACGCCGTTTACCTTGGTTCATTGTCTTCCTTTTGATTTGTGTTTGGTTGTGTGTCGAGCGTTCTCATTGGCTGTCGCATCTTTTGCTGGCTTTCCCTTACAGCCGCCTGGAAGAACCTGCTGGGGATGCCTACCAATGGTGAGAGGAGGGGGGGCATAGAGGGGCCCACCTCAGCCCGCCTTCTATTCGCTAGTCCCGCTTTCTGTTGTCTTCTGTTACCTGTCGCACTCACACTCCCTCCCACCCACCCATCCGCCCCCTGTCCTCTTGTCTTGTGTGTTTGATGTCTATCTGCCCCATGGTCCGTAGGTGTAGAAAGCTTAAAGATCATACAGCCGAGAGGCTGATATTAACTAAAGCAGAAAGCACCATCTACCACTGGGGTTAAACCGATATATATCTGTGCTGATTCTTGGTATATTTGCATTCGTGCTCGTTGCGTGTGTGTTTTTTTTCATCAATATTTAACGTACTGTCGTTATCTTACGGATATCGTTATTTGGAGTCCTCAATGGCGTAATTTTACGGCCTTCTTACGAAAATAATGTTAGGTTACACGCTGGAGTTATTTTTACTAAGCAACCGTGTTGAGTGTTCTCTCTGGTGCAGATACTATCTAATGACTTTCTGAGTAACCGAATGTATTTGTTATTTAATATTGAATTTATTGCACACTTAATTGGTAAAGTAGTTTTGTTTTTTCACTTTATGCACATTTTTAATTCTCGTACAATTGTTGCCATTTTAATTGGTGCACAGTAAGATGTATATTTCTCGGCGTAACTTCGTGACGATTCAAATAAAGCTTCTGTTATCCTCGTTCAGTGGTGCAAAGCTGGGAACGTCAGTCCGTTTGCATGAATTACCAATAGCGGCTTCAGATATTGCATGCTGTAGTTATGAAACGGTAGCCGTTCCGTCGCCTTCAAATTCTGTATATGCTGAAGTCAGTTGGAATGTTCTTCCCTCCATTAGAAAAGCCATAGTATCTAAGAACAGTTATCGCGATATCTAGTAGTTCGCAACAACACGATATAAGTATCTTATAATATATGTATAATCCTGCTTTTGTTGGAAAGAGAGCTTTATTAGTTTTGTGTAACGCTTAGACAGTAGTGAGATTTTCGGGGGGGGGGGGGGTGTTTAGGATCTTTAGGATGTGTATCCGCTGTTGATAACATCGTTTGCCAAAAAAATTGTCACCTTTTTCTTCGCTCTTTTCTGGGACAACATATATGAGTTACATGTAGCGTTTGGACACTAATACCATTGCTCCCGTGTTATTCATGGACCACGCCTTTTGGAACAATGTAAATAATCTGTCCAAACCGTGTATTTCTTCAATTAAAGGGAACTGAACATGCTGACCAAAATAGCTGCCGGACAATTTTTTTACAATTTCTTTTGAGAGTACCCGTGTACAATAATTATGATATATTGTAAGTATAGATGCACAATTATCTGATTTCTTTTATCCATCGTTGTCCATCTAATCTCATCCAAAGGAAAAGGATTGTAATAAAAATATAATATCTATACTTCAAATATATCAGTGTATATGAACTACAATTCTGATACTACAAATACTCTCATGAGAAAAGGTTAAGAAAAAAGTCGTCTTGATGGTCCTGTCCAGTTGCCTTTACTCTTGGTGTGTCCTGCGTTCCCTCCACCCCTCCATCTTTCTTGGTGCTCCCTCTAGCATGCGGCGTGCCCTGGTGTCTAGACAGCCAGACAACCTAGTTGATACTGTAGTAATAAATGTATAAATTAGCTTTCCCGTTGCCCACGCAACCGCAATATGTGGTCATATATTAAAGATGGTTTTACTCCCGTTTTTCAGAATTTTCCGCCGACACTTCGGACCTAGTGGCAGCCATCCTGAAGGAATTATCCAATCATAACCAAAGGTATTTATTTCTCATGACCACTTTCTTTCTACTTTGATCTTGATGCAGTTATGTACTTGTATTTCTATGTATTGTGTTCCGTTATATTATGAACTTATTAATGGTATTTATTGTTTTGCAGTTTGATTTCATTTCTGTTCCTTTGGTCATGATGACTGATGTCTCCACCGGTTTTAACAAATACCTTTAAAAACGTCAAATTACGATTCAGATACGCTAGCTTCATATGGCGTGTCATAATATATGCGACTGCGATGATTTGATAATTGTGTGTTTGTCTTGCAGAAACGAAGAGCGAAAGAACGCCATGTTGAATCTGATCAAAATCACTCGCGAAGGCCGCAGCAAGGAGGTGTGGGATGAACACTTCAAGACCATCCTCCTGTTGCTATTGGAAACCCTGGGAGACGATGACGTAAGCAAGGTTTTTTTTCTACGTCATCAGGACTGGTGTGAACTGTCGCACAACGCCTTGCATTTGACAGCCTGCAGTGATTATGTCTGTATCGTAATGTGAAGGTGGAGAAGTTCGAGTCAACTGAATTATATCTCGCACCGAAGATGCCATAATCTCGCACAACTTAAAAGACCCTCCCTGGCCGAGACGTAAGATACTCGATTGCGTCCTGTGCTGCCTTGGCCCCGTGTTAGCACATGTGGGGACACCAACCCATCTACCATCCATCCACCCCCCCCCCCTCCTTCCTTCATTCATCATATGACCATGACCTGCCGTTGACCTTTTGACCTTGTATGGTAACACGTGGCGCGGCGTCCTGTTTGCAGGGCCACATCCGGGCACTGTCGCTGCGCGTGCTGCGGGAGATCCTGAAGTACCAGCCCACGCGCTTCAAGGATTACGCCGAGCTGACGATCCTGAAGATCCTAGAGGCCCACAAGGACACCGTGAAGGAGGTGAGTCCCTGAGCGGCCTCCCGTGGCGCCCCAGCCCCGTCCGGCTAGCGTCCGGTGTGCTCTGCTAGGCCAGCCCATGAGGGCGGTGCGTGGTTCGAATCCCACCTGGGTTCTGTGTCGCGATGTGACTAGTGTCGATATGGATAGGTCAATATGAAGATTTCTGTTGAACTCAAATGTGCTGCGATTGAAAGCTAACCAGCATGATTGTTCCGTAAAACATGGGTTCGCGACGCGGTTGATGGTGTAAATTGTGTTATATATTAAAGTCAAAGTCATAAATGCCGTAGCGTGTCGTTTCGGCCCATATTTTCCACGAATTTGTCGCGATCGCTCTAAAAATCACTGACGTAAGAAAGCAACACCGTGCAATTTTAATGATACCAAACTTACGTGTGTACTGCGATGTTATCCTTTTTTAAGACACAAACAATATTTCTCCATGCTGACACTCCATTGGCAGCAAACGCAGTTCCGCAAATATACTAAAGCACACGTCATAAAATAACCATGCCAAGTTGCCATGGCGCCGAACGTGCTCTGAACAATAGATGCTGTATATTAAGTACCAGCCACGCGCGCCATGGCAACTATAGAACATTTCATTTTCTGTGATTTAGTCTATTTGCGACAAAGTTTCTGTTGGCAATGGAGTGTCACCATGGAGAAATATTATTTGTTTCTTAAGAAAGGATAACCTCGCAGTACACACGTAAGTTTGGTATCATTAAAATTGCACGGTTTTGCTTTCTCACGTCAGTGATTTTTAGAGCGATCGCGACAAATTCGTGGAAAATATGGGCCGAAACGACACGCTACGGCATTTATGACTTTGACTTTAATAATGAGCTGCCCTGCGACTGGCAGCTGACCGACGTAATTGCTAATGTAACGTTCTATTCGAGACGTCGTTAATGATGTTGTAAATTGCGCTATCGCCTGTAGGTGTCGCGCGCGGCTGAAGAGTGCGCGGGGACGCTGGCCAAGTCCATCCACGCCGAGCAGTGCATCCGGGTCCTTGTGCCCATCATCCAGACCGCCGACTACCCCGTCAACCTGGCGGCCATCAAGATGGAGACCAAGGTACAGCCCCCGCCAACGATTGCCGTGTATCTGTGGCCTATTTCACGTACTTAGTTTAGCCGGCTACAGGGGATTTGTCGGCTAAAATCGCGCGTGTACATGGTAACTTTAGCCGACTAAGCTCCATAGACGCGTTCGTGAAATCCGCCACTGGGGATAGGTATTGTCTTTGGGTCAGATAGACTTTCAGGTTAGAATGGACAAATTGTTGCTAATTATTCTATGTGAGGTTCGATCATTGTAATGCGCTATATATAGATATGTGTAGATATTTTGTTGTTGATATTTTGTGCTAAGATGGTGTCTGTGATGTCTCCAGGTGATCGAGTCAGCAGATCGCATGTCCATTGACCGCACTCTAGTCGACATGATCCCTGGACTGGTTAAGGTTAGTGCTCAGCCATACAGTTACTGCTTGGGGTCAATGTCCTCCTCCCGGTCTTTTGTGCTACTAAGTGTGAGTTTCGCCTTCCATTGTCCGTGAAATCGATGAATGTAGTGCCAAGTGCTACACAAGTTTTGGTAACCGACATAGATGTGGCAGCCCTAAGCACAAATGGTTAATGTGGTGAAAATAATAACAAGATGGAATTTGGCATTTAAGCGATCCTTTCAATCGAAATATCTACGCAAGGTAATTTTTTTGCTGGAAGTTATTTTTTATTCATTATATGAGATAATGGAAAATGTTGTGTGAAACGTTTTTTTTTATATATTTGTTGGTGTATAGGGTTATGACAACCATGAGAGCAGCGTGCGGAAGGCCAGCGTGTTCTGTCTGGTGGCTATCTAACTGCTGATGCTTTATATATTTGTAAGTGTACAGGGTTATGACAACCATGAGAGCAGCGTGCGGAAGGCCAGCGTGTTCTGTCTGGTGGCTATCTAACTGCTGATGCTTTATATATTTGTTGGTGTACAGGGTTATGACAACAATGAGAGCAGCGTGAGGAAGGACAGCGTGTTCTGTCTGGTGGCTATCTACCTGCTGATGCTTTATATATTTGTTGGTGTACAGGGTTATGACAACCATGAGAGCAGCGTGAGGAAGGACAGCGTGTTCTGTCTGGTGGCTATCTACCTGCTGATGCTTTATATATTTGTTGGTGTACAGGGTTATGACAACCATGAGAGCAGCGTGAGGAAGGCCAGCGTGTTCTGTCTGGTGGCTATCTAACTGCTGATGCTTTATATATTTGTTGGTGTACAGGGTTATGACAACCATGAGAGCAGCGTGAGGAAGGACAGCGTGTTCTGTCTGGTGGCTATCTACCTGCTGATGCTTTATATATTTGTTGGTGTACAGGGTTATGACAACCATGAGAGCAGCGTGAGGAAGGCCAGCGTGTTCTGTCTGGTGGCTATCTACCTGCTGATGGGCGAAGATCTCAGGCCCTTCATACAGGAACTCAACGGAAGCAAGGTACACAAGGGTTACTCATTCAAGGGCGCGTCGTTCGAATCCCACTTGTGCCAATGTCTTACGTCATGTCTGGCTTCGCAAAGGCTAGGGGGTTAATCCAGGAGACATGGTTTCTCTCGGCCTTGACCTTTTCATTGTCGCGATGTGACCTATAGAGGTTGAAGCGTCCTACTGACATCCACCGATCAGTCAGTCAATCAATCAATCAGTACATTAATCAGACAATCAATAAAAAAAAGGTCTCCAACGAGAATATCGGGACGGGAAACTGAAGATAAAAACGTGACTTTATTATATGTTACATGTTAAAGTGACGGCTAGTGGTTGCCAAAAATATCGTGCGCTCCCAATATTTGTGTTGGTTTAACACTCCCCCTGCACCTCAAAATCTGGAAGCTTTATTCAAATTATTGTGTCAACAAAATCCAGATCACACTATTGGGGATCAATTCTATAATATAAGTCCACGTCTCGCGAAGAGGTGATATAGTCACGGAAATGATCTGTGTTTGTTTGTTTCTGTAGACTGTAGCAATGCGATCAACCCCACATCCTTAATCATGTAGGTCAGGTTCCACCCAAACGGCCGATAAAGTGATTTAGCAAGCAGATAAAAAGGTGGTTGCGGGATCAGTTGAGAATGGATATTGAGAGAGCATATGAATGACTATATTTGGACGTTTTTTGTTTGCAGATGAAGCTTCTCAATCTGTACATCAAGCGCGCCCTGGCGGAGAAAGGACAAAGCGGGGGCAGCATGTTAAGCAGCGCCGCCACGTCGAAGACAACCTCACCGGCCTCCACAATGGCCGACCTCGGGGCTTTGTAGCCATGGCAACGCGTCCTGCCTCGACAACCGCTTTTTTTTTTTTTTTTTTTTAACTATGGCATTTATGCAGATTTTCTGCATTGTAAGACTGTTTGAGTGAAGACGCGGCCAGAAACTGATTATTTTCTCATTATGGTTGTTTTATGCCTACGAAGGATCTTAGCAATCGGTGCTTCTTGCAAGTATCCAGTGTTCCCGCGTTCCCACGTCCCCGCGTCCCCCAGCACCGTGCACCATGCCGGCCTCCAGCCGTCACCGTCACAACAGCCTTATCACGTTTGCGCCCCCACTCCCTGTCCCTGCCAACCTGGCCCTTTTTTTACCCCGCAACGTCGTGTGGCGCGACTCAGAACAAACGGCTTACTGCCTCGTTGTCGTTTTTTTGCGCATGCGCAAGGCGAACTTCCCCTGGGCATCTCGGCATGGACAGGGAGTCAGTTGTGCTTAACAAGGTGCCTGCGTCACAGACGAGAGATAAGCCGTCTGTGGAAAAATCCCGGCAAAGTCGACAAAGTGCAGAATTCCCTAAGGAAGATGCGAAATACACAGAGGAACGCTACAACAACGCCAGCCAAGACGATGGGCGGAGAGTGTTCTGATCTTGTCTAATAAAACCTAGATAGCGGATTGTACTAGTGTGACTCGTGACGTCGTGCACGGGACAGCCCCTGACCCAGTGTGACCCCCGGAGCCGTAGTGTGTATCCCCTTGCAAACTATTAGTGTATTTTTATGCCGCACGTATTTAAGATGTGATGATCTTTGACTGGGCATGGGTGGAATTGAATCATTGACGATTTGCACTGCTTTGTTAAAAAGTGCGTACACGGTGTTGTGGTAACAAATGCCAACTGTGGCTACCGTTTTTTAGAATTAAGAAGGCTAGCTGCGTGACGTCAGTGCGTATATATTATATGCTTAGATCTGAAACGTGGGAGCCGTTAAGTCTTAAGACATATATAATTGTATTAAGTGTCACTACGTGTACGATGTCGAGGTTTATTCATTCTATACCGCGTCTCTGCGGCTGAAATGGGCGTCATGTAAACACGCGTCTTAGCGTCGCCCCTTAGCAACCGTTGTACAGGGTGTCACAATTAGTTCTGGTCGTTAATAATCGAGGATCCACGCGAACAAAGGGAAGTTTGGAGGCAGGTTTTGCCTCTCGTAGAAGGTGATATTAAAAAAAAAATGGTCTGATGATTAAGTTCAGGCGGCGTATAAGGTAAATACCAAGAATGCGAAATGTGGTTAATGAGTGTTGATGATAAGGTTGTATCGGACTTTCACGCCGCGGTAATAGACGATGGAGTTTGGAGGCAGTTATATCCGTTGTAACGGTGGGACGATTTACTTCAAAATGCTGTCGAAGATTGTTTGGGTAGTGGGAAGTGCATGTATTCAATACAATTAGGCAAATGTTTTTAGAGGAGCGTTCATTGTATGTGTCTGGTTGTGTCGATGAGAATGGATAGATTAAATGTTTTAGTGCCCTAACGGTGTATTTCGCAAGTCACGTCTTTGCTTCTGTCCTATAATGCCATGTTAGAGATCTCTAACGCTTTTGGGAAGAAAGTGGAAATTCAGAGAAAGCACGCATATGTGCGATTTGAGAACTGAGTTCTTTTATTGTTTCATTCATCGAACGGAATATAACTTTTGTGGAAAACAATGTCCAGGTGAACGAAATGTCGTCTGCGCGTGAATATGTTTCGCTTGATTGTATACTCGATCGAGTTTGAGTGACCGACCTAGGCCAGTGTTTTGGTACTGTTTACAGTTACCTATTAGGTATTTAGAACCTTTCAGCGATTGCATATGGGATGTATTCTTAACGCAAATCCTTCTCTTATGTTGCTCGGATTCGTTAAACGGTCGTCTCTAAGGAGGGCCACTTCAGTTTGTTCTTTCTTCCAGTCGCACAGCTTTTTGTGATATTTTGACGACTTCATTTAGTTTTCCAGCTATGTCACGGCGTTGTCGAAAGCTGTTGTACGTGGGCAAGGTTTATGTATATGTATATATATAGTGATAGATAAAGGCCAAACAGACTTGTACAGCGCGAGTGAATATCCAGTCTTTCATTTTTTTATAATGTAGCATTCTGAGCGTGAAAGATTTAGACAGTCAAACAGTACTTTCGCTTCGATGCATAGTGAGTAGTGAAGTCCTCTGTATGGGTTGCACGTTTTACTCGAGCTAATAATCTATTAATCGACAATCGTTTGTTTGTGACACAATTGGCTTCGGTAAAGGGTGGCATACACCCCCCTCCCACACACACACCCACATCTATGGCCGTCTACCACTACCAAAGGGAAATTAGGTTGAAGTCTGGTTTATCTGAGCGACGTTCTTTGGTTACTATGGCCTGCCGACAAGAGCAAAGAGATCTATCGTGCTTATTGTATATTATGGTCTTGACTGTGAGCTCGTCAACAAAACTGTGCGTTTTTTTGCCTGGGCCTCTCTGTAGACGTTCAACGTACATAATTTAAAAGTAGGTGAGGCGGAATGTGTACTTTTACAGTTTTCGATATTAAGTTTGCAGCCAAGGGCATTGCAAATGTCGAGTGTAAATTTTACTTGATTAATTGATTTCTTAGTTTACTGCGGTAATGAAGTCTTTATTACCGCCTCACGCTGTACGATACGGCCATCTGGACAGCGTCCTGAGCGAGTTTGTATATATTTCTAGCAGTTGTACAGCTTTTGTGTCAAGTCAAAATACGCTATTCTTACAGCTTTTGTAAACAGCTGCTTAGATACAGTTAGTTCTGTAAAGTAGTTTACTTTCAACGACATATGGCTTCAAAACTAAAAAAAGGTAAATCTTGGTTTTACTGGATAATGGCGCTTGGTGTATGTAAGGTTTTCATGTTTCGTCACGAGTAGATATACAACTATAACTGTTTTACTTATTTTAAATTGGGTTAAGTAAAGTCAGCTTCACCTTTGTTGGCGTCACCAATTAGTAACAGTGAGAACTGTAAATTATTTACTTTGCTTTGGGACCTGTTTTGCGCATGTTTTTCCGTGGAATGCCAACTTTTAGTAGCAAGTGCTATATGTGTTTTGTTTCATGGGATTAAGCATAAATTTGTTAAGGAGAACCTCGTAATCGAGTGACGAGTGGAGCTACGAATAGATAACGTGAATAGTCTGTAATGTTGTAGAAATAAGGTTCGTGGTAGCAATGTATGCCCACTTAAATTACATCGTTGTCTTTGTTTAATGTTACAAATGTGATGGTTAGTATTCATTATCCATGTGTCTTTGTCTACTCGTCACCCACTTCATCTCGCCCCCATCCCACCTACACTACCCCAAACCCATCCCACCCACACCACACCACCCCAAACCCATCCCACCCACACCACCCCAAACCCATCCCACCCACACCACACCACCCCAAACCCATCCCACCCACACCACACCACCCCAAACCCATCCCACCCACACCACACCACCCCAAACCCATCCCACCCACACCACCCCAAACCCATCCCACCCACACCACACCACCCCAAACCCATCCCGCCCACACCACACCACCCCAAACCCATCCCACCCACCACCCTAAACCCATCCCACCCACACCACACCACCCCAAACCCATCCCACCCACACCACACCACCCCAAACCCATCCCACCCACACCACCCCAAACCCATCCCACCCACACCACACCACCCCAAACCCATCCCGCCCACACCACACCACCCCAAACCCATCCCACCCACCACCCTAAACCCATCCCACCCACACCACACCACCCCAAACCCATCCCACCCACACCACACCACCCCAAACCCATCCCACCCACACCACACCACCCCAAACCCATCCCACCAACACCACCCCACCCCAAACCCATCCCACCCACACCACCCCAAACCCATCCCACCAACACCACCCCACCCCAAACCCATCCCATCCACACCACCCCACCCCTAACCTATCCCACCCACACCACACCAAACCCATCCCACCCACACCACACCACCCCAAACCCATCCCACCAACACCACCCCACCCCAAACCCATCCCACCCACACCACCCCATTCCAACTTATCGATGCTGCCTTTTGTCCTCTCCCGGTTGACCTTAATGACGTGCTTGGCGTTGATGACGTCATGGGTGTGCTTCCTGTGTAAACCATGTCCGCGATGCTAGAGTGTTTGCGTCAGTGGTCGCTTTTTGTCTTCGACTCGTCTTGTTCGCGATGTACAACTTATCATTACATGGCGTGAAGGCAGAGAAAACACAAAGTATACATGGCTTAGCTCCTCGCCTCCCCCCCCCCCTCCCTCCATCTTAGTGACTGTATGTAGAACTTCCTATTATGTGAATATGGCGTTTATCTCTGTATATTGTATTGTTCACATTTCGCCTCGTTTTCGTCACATCTGTTTGTTCAATCTGTTATAATATGTTGCACACTTGCCTGACCTGACGCCGTGACGTAACTGTGACGTAGCGGCGGGGTCTCAAGTGGGGAGACATTTTTAAGTGTATTATAGTCGGTAGGTTTATTTGTGCAGAACGGTAATTTTTATTTATTAACAGATACATTTGTTTGATTGTACATCATCATGCCTCAATTAAAAATTATGTATGAAAAAAACAATGGTTTCATTATGTTATATGTACTATTAAAAAACTAGCCGGAGTGCAGTCACCAAAAGAAAGCGCCAGACGCGATAACGTCTAGTGTTTTATTTAGGGAACGCACGGCATCGAATTCTTGGCTTTACTTCTGCCATGATTTGCGTGCTTCATTTTTCATGTTTGGACCCAGGAAACCCACTATTATATCAATTGCACTGCACCACTAAGACCTGAGTGAGCATAAGGGAAAGACCGGTTTGGCCATAACATGAAAGAAGGATCGAGCAATGCTAATGCACCAGTGGATGTGAAGCCCTAGGGGGGCATAGGGGAAGTAGACATTTTGACAATCTTGTTTTCTAAATCCCTACACAAGGGTCAAGTCGTCCCGTCGAACTTTAATAAAAAGCAATATTGGGGAATCAACGCTTTTACTGTCACGCGTTTTGTAATATTTATGATTTTTCCTGCGCCATTAAACAGCTGGTGCCATAACAACTTTAGCTCCTATTCTTGTGTTTACTCGCTTACATTTTATAACACCCCAAATAGTACAAGGGAACCTATTTTGTCCACTCATTTTCGCACAAAGTTAAATTATGGGAGCGAGTAAAGTGACTTCAACGAGTAATACAGACAGATTATCTCTGTTCATTGGCTTGAATTCCACGAAAAGCATTCCACCAGGAGGACAATACACGCCCTCGACACCTCGACAACATATGCCTACGCACAAGCTCACCTGTCAATCTTGTGACATCATTAGGGAATTTTCAAATAGCGCTCAGATGCAATGCTCCGAGAAATTAACCCACCGGACCTCAGTTTTGCTATTTTGACGAACGCGTTTATAATGATTTCGTGGAATAAGTAGGGGAACATGGGGCAAAATGACCACCTTAACTTAATTTGTATTTTTTGGGGAACAAGCAGTGCTATAAAAAGAGCCAAATGTTGGTAAACTAACAACAGTAGCATTGTGAATAACATAGCTTGGATACATGCGAGTGACACGAACACAATTTTTACTAGCACAAAAACATGTTTTATGTCACAGTGGGTAATTTTGTCCCCCTAAAGGGGCAAAATGGTCAGCACATTATTTCAGCATGTTAATGAGTGAACTGAACTCTCTAAGAAGGCAAACTCCTAACTCTCTGGAGCAGTTTGACCCAGAAAGATCACACACAGAATACAAATAACGGTTACGTCTGTGAGAGCCCAAAACGTCCTATATAACTAACAACAAACGAACAGTAACATTTGACGTTTCAATCAATCACAATCTGGCGATATGAAACCGCGATACGCTCGTTTTGTATCTCTTAGATAGCAATGTACGAACAACACCCAGGAAAATCTCGAAGGGGGGGGGGGTGGTAACAAGGCACGGAAAAATAGGCGTTAGGCATAGAAATAGGCAGTATTCTCTTGATATCTTTGCCCTTTATGGAACTTGTCACAACCTCCAGCCGTAGATCTATGAATTAAAACAAATTGTCCTGATCCTAGCCCGTTTTGGGCAGTCGGACGTTTTGGGCTCTCACATACGTAAGCAGAGACGGATCGGGCGGGGGGGGACACCCCCTTCCCCCACCATTTTTCAGTGCAAAGTTCATCTGAGGCGTAGAACTCAGCTTTCATGCAAAGTCCTAGTGTTGAACAGACGCCGATCGCAAGTTTTAAAATATTCGCTCCATAGGGGTATCTTTTTCATCATAAATGTCCGCTCTATAGGGGTATCTTTTTCAGGACAAATCTCCGCTCTCTCAGGCATCAAGGCACCCGCGGAACCCCCCGACCAGATTTGTATAATAGTGCTCCCCCCCCCCCTCCCCCCATCTGCGTCTTATCCTGACGAACTGCTGGAAGGAATGACCTTTAGGTGTCTCCTAGGTTTCTGACTTCTCGAAATCAGCCGGGCCTTGCCCCAGACGCTGCTGATGATGCTGGCGCGTTGGAGAATCTACCGGCTGTTGCGCCTGATAGCCCTGACGCATTGGACGAACTGTCCGTCAATGATACAGATACAACGGAACGCGCTCTGCCCCGCCGGTCGAACCTTCGCGGCGCGGGGCACCCCCCGAACCCATATGGTCTACCAAAGTTCGAGATTTCAGGGACGGGTCCCAGGCCCCCGACAGGACAGGACCGTGTAGATCCCCAGGTGTTGGCCAACATAAGCCAAACACAGCTTCTGTTGGTCCAGATGCTCGCCGGAGTGTCCCCTTCTCCGCACTATAATTAGCCAGTATTACGAGTATTTAGTTTATTGTTGTTATTAACTGCGCTTATGTAAATCTGTAAACATGTTATCGAGGACGACAACAGTCAAGCGGGGAAGTGTGTGACATGTGTTAACGCAAGCGCCGCCCATACAGTGGTTGTCAGGATTCGTGCCGTTTTCCACAGCGAGGCGTGCCGAGTCATACACAAGCGGGTCGTCACAACTGACACGTTGTCTGTTTACTGCCCACCAATGTCATTTTGCAAGGTAAATATTTAGATAACTAGTGTAATTAGCATCAAAGTTTATAGAGAAAAGTGTGTAGCTTGTACCACGTATATTTCACAAGGTATGTTATTATCAATTATATGAGTTATTTGGGATTTACTACACTTGTTAGCTGCCGGCATTGCCGAGTTGGTGGTGACTTCAACGGCCATGTGTTGTTGAGCGGTATTAGTTTATATTTAGTATGTCACGGTTTATGGTCAATATAATTATACTTGGGCATTATTATGACTCACTTATAAGTCGTTAGGTGTCGTTAACGCAGGATGCAACAGACATTTAGCCCGTCGCTTATAAATTAACTTTAAGTTGAAGTATACATCCAATGTTAACATTGAATAATTTATTCGCAAATGTTGCGGGGCAGCTGATTTAATTATTAAAGACATGACATAATAGGCTTCAACCTCTCTTTGCTTGAATATATTTATGTACAGGTGATATTTACTCCGAATCCGAAAACGTCTCATGGGGGTTAATGTTACGCGAAATGAAAGTCCTATAAGCCTATGCTTGAAATGGACTCTGAATATGCATGCATGTTACCTTAAGAGCTCGCTTGCGCTCGCTATAAAAATTGTATTTTGGTGCACCCGTTGCAACGGTCAGCTCGATATGCAACTTTAAATTTGTATGTTATGACCACAGTGAGGTACTGGGGCCGGTTTCATGTAGCTGTCATAAGGCAGTCATAGCGCAGTTTACGACCGGGCATGGTCATAGCGCCAAATCTCGGTTTTATGTAGCGGTCATAGCCGCTTACACTTGTTCATAGTGGCGGTCTTAACTTCTGAAAGCTGCCCCCCAGTCTTAACGACGCCATGACCGGGCACGAGCCAGTTGTTTAATAACTGGCATATTGCAGGAACACGATGTTGGCAAATAATACGTACATCGGTTATGCACATATTAGGGCAAAAGTAAAAGTCAACAATGTATTTTAATAGTGTGCCATTTAATGCATAGTCATAGCCTAGCAACCAGAGCCATAGCCCGGCGCCCGGAGCCATAGCCCGGCCCCTGAAGCCATAGCCCGGCGCCCGAAGCCTTACCCCGGCGCCATATCCCGGCGTCCGGAGTCATAGCCAGACGCCCGGAGCCATAGCCCGGCACCCGAAGCCTTACCCCGGCGCCATACCACCACGTTCGTACTGACGCGGCACTTCTCTGCGCTCCTTGGATCTATATAGGGGACGTAAAACCCACGGATGGTGGGTTTGAAAACCCACCGCTTGTGGGTTTGCATTCCCACCGCTTGTGAGTTTGCCTTCCCACCGCTTGTGGTTTTGCCTTCCCACCACTTGTGGGTTTGGCCTAGCTGGCCGTAACTTCCTCTAATCATCTTGAATATCATATTATTATGTCTCTATAATAACGCGTGCATCCGCACAACTGCTAAATTATCTAATTTAACTACCTAACCACGTTACGTACGCGCACATAAATCTAGCGTGTAAAGCGTCGTCTGCTTGTGACGTAGTCCGGCCTTGACCTTTACCTCCTTTCACCTGTCCGGGTCTTTCTTCTGCTGTTGCGTGGCTGGCGGCAGTTCGGTCCGAAATTCAATCAGATTTGCCTCTTTTATGGCGTTCCTCTGGGCTGACAATTTCAGGCCACATTGGACGTGAAAAGGGGGGCGTCCCGTGCGAGGGGGTCCGTCCGGTGTGTGTGCAAACGAGAGGGGGTAGTTGTCCTAGGGGTGCTTAAGGAGGGTGTGCTTGTTGTGAGGCGGGGGGACGGGGGGGGGGGGGGGTGGAAGTTCGTCCAGTGTATGTAGGATGGGGGAGATGGGTGATTGCATCCTTGGTGTACCGTGAGGGGGCGGGGGGGGGGTCTGTCCCGGGTGGTAAGATAGGGGGTCCGTTTGGGCTGGGTGTGAAAGGGAGGGGGGTCCGTTTGGGCTGGGTGTGAAGGGGGACGGGGTGGTTGTCCTAGGGGTACGCAAGGGGAGGGCGTGCTGGTATGTAAGAGACTGTAAAGGGGTGCGGGTAGGTGTCCTGGGTGTCGGTGAGGGGGGACGGGGGAATCATGGGCGTTTGATGGGGTTGGATCAGTCCCGGGTGTGTGAAGGGTATGGGGTGATTGTCCTGGGTTGTGCGTGAGGGGAAGGCGTTTTTCGACATATGATTCAACGATGCACGGTTGACACTTCAATTCATTTATTACAATCAAGGCTTCCGCCGTGTATCAGAAATTGTGAACATACTACAATGCGGTTGTCAGTTGTTGCCGATTTCGCATGGCGTGTCTACGAGACCTGTCGGTTCTTGCAGTCTTGAAATGTTGGCGCACAGTTTCAACAGTTCGATTGCCAGCTTTTCATCCGCGTTCAGACAGCGATTGTTCCTGCAGAAGTACTTTGCAGCGTTGTAAGAAATCTGGCTATTATTATTGCCGCCACGACAGAGGAAAGGATGCCTCATCCTGCTGTAGCGGTTGATTCATAGAACCAGTTGACAGGAGGCAGTTGTATCGTTAGTGGCGGACGTCAGGAAGACTAGATGCAGCCCGGAATAATCCGAAAACACCTTTCATCCGCTGTATATTAGCAGAATGTGGAACATTTTCACTCAAAAACAATTTTCAAGCAATATTCAATATTTTAATGCGGGTAAATGCAACACCGTATTAAGTATATAACTAAATCTGTGATGTAAAAAGTGTTGATCAGGCATAGCCATAAGTTTCCATGTGTCTTATGACTGTGTGGTCTGTTCTAGGGTCATATGCACCGCCATTCCACAAGCTTGGTTATGGTTAAGGCAAGGGGTTAGGGGATTAGAGGAGGTTAGGGGTTAGTGGATTATGGGTTAGGGTCAGGGACAAGGGTCAAATGTTAGGGTACGCAGAGCGAAGTAACTTAGCAAGTGGAATGGCGATGAGAGAAAATGGGACACAGACATACGTCTGCTCTAAACTTGCGGACACAATTATGGAATACATTGCCCTTTTCTTATTCGGTTTTTCACCGGCAACGGCAAAAAACAAGCAGCGTAGACTGTCCATATACAACGATTCTGAATTATTTAAATTCAATTAATATTTACTTGATAGATACTTTCACACCACACATCTCGTATTTATAAAGGGTTTACGAGGACTAGTTTTGACAGTATAGTCAAATTATACTCCCCTTCTAGTACTTCTCTTTCCGGAAGCCCGCATCTCCTGGTTTTCTATGACCGCAAGCACCTGCGATACAAGATGATCAATACGAAAATTAGAGCACATTCGACGAGTCTTTACCGGGACATTCCTTCACCGTCTCGATCGTTATGCGGATCATACCATTAAGATGATAAGCTCGTAAACTATAGCTGGATTAATTACTCCGTGCCATATATAATATACACTACAGCATGATCCATTACGTCATACGTACCGTATATCTGAGAGTACAGCATGATATTCTTACTGTCCTGATGAATCTCATTGAAAAATTGTTTACGAGCTCTATTTACGACTTTTTATTAAAAGCACGGGCACTCGCTTCGTGAGATGGAAGTCCTATGGCCTGTGTATACCCTATATATAACAAGAGGGTAAGCAAGCTCTGAGGCTCAAACCAAAACACCAAAATATTAAAGGCTTATTTTAGCCTTAAATGATGCTGTCACAATAAAACCTGGGTTTCTTCAGATGCTACACAGTCAAGTATTTATAAATAAATACTTTTTATCCATATCCATATGCCATTCATTAAGAATCAAAGATCTTTTGGTCAAACTTTTGGACAAATCCACTTTCTTGCAAGTCTGTGCCACAAACTGGACAAAGGTTAAGGTCAAGAACAAGTCAATAACTTCCTGTTCAAGCTATCTAGACATCTTATTGGCTGTAGAAAAAATGCATGAGGTCAGCTGACTTGGACAGGTTGCAAAGAAGTCAAATGTCAGCTGACCATATGTATTTAGCCAGTAGGTGTTTTAAACAGGAAGTTATTGACTTGTTCTTGATCTTAACCTTTGTCCAGTCTGTGGCACAGACTTGCGAAAAAGTGGATTTGTCCAAAAGTTTGACCAAAAGATCTTGGAATTCTTGATTAATGGCATATGGATATGGATAAAAAGTATTTATTTATAAATACTTGAGTGTGTAGCATCTGAAGAAACCCAGGTTTTATTGTGACAGCATCATTTAAGGCTAAAATAAGCCTTTAATATTTTGGTGTTTTGGTTTGAGCCTCAGAGCTTGCTTACCCTCTTGTTGTATATAGGGTATACACAGTCACAGGCCGTAGGACTTCCATCTCACGAACCGAGTGCCCGTGATTACAAGGATCCCCTGTAAGGCCTACCACCGCCGCAATATTCCAGGTCCTGGTCGATTTCGGCCGCTATCATCTGTAATAATGAAAGCACAATTCAAATATTAGTTCACATTCCACCATTCTTTACCGAAACATCCCTTCACTGTCTCGATCGTTATGGGGATCATACCATTAAGATTATAAGGTCGTAAACTACAGCAGGATTAAGATGATATTCTTACTGTCATGATGAATCTCATTGAAAAAAAATTATCTGGAACCAGGGAAACTAAACACACCTAAATATTAGGTGCACCAGATGCACTACCTGGGCAACTGGCGTGACGTCTTGTCCTATCCGGGTCGTCTTTTCTCCTTGGGTCGTCGGGATCTGAGCATAAAAAATGCAAAGATAAGTTTAAGGGAATGGATTGCTGCGCATATAGGCAAAAAGCAATAGATATTTAGCCTCATTGGCATAGATTAATTAAATATTACAACAGAGTATGCCCTATACTCAGTGACATCCGGAATATTGCTTGGTATCGAATATCACTAGATTGAGCTTGGAAAGTGATCAACACTCACCCATTCCAGGATGTGTCGCCATGTCCACACAAGCCCCGGCGGCTGCAGTCGTCCGCGTTCCCGGTCAGGACAGGATCTGGAACAAGGGAAACTAAACACACATAAATGGTGGGTGCACCAAATACATTACCTAGGCAACTGGCGTGACGTCTTGTCCTATCCGGATCGTTCTTTCTCCTTGGGTCGACGGGATCTGAGCGTAAAAAAAGGCAAAGATTAGTTTAGGGGATTGGATTGCTGCTTAAATGAGCAGTTAGTGTGCCAGTTAGTGTGCCAGTTAGTGTGCCAATTAGTGTGCCAGTTAGTGTGCCAGTTAGTGTGCCAGTTCGTGTGCCAGTTAGTGTGCCAGTTAGTGTGCCAGTTAGTGTGCCAGTTAGTGTGCCAGTTAGTCTGCCAGTTAGTGTGCCAGCCAGTTAGTTTGCCAGCCAGTTAGTTTGCCAGCCAGTTAGTGTGAGACTTCGAGTGAGACTTCCCTGTACGTCCTTCCACCTCCAGGCTGCGACCTCGCCGGCCCTATGTCTGCTATGATCGTGAACATATGCAATACCAAAAAAAAATAATAACCATGAATTCAATAAAATATACAGATAAAAACGATATCTAGTCATGAGAACAATAGATATCTTAAGTACACTGGAAGCTTTGTGTTAATGCTAATATCAATCTGTAGTTATATTCAACCTCAAAGGCACCAGCTCACGGCCGGGGGGGGGGCACATTGTCATGCACTGAATATAGCTATGACCAACTATCGCCTTACCTTAGCCAATGCTAAGGTAAGGCGATAGTTGGTCACCGATCCAGGTATGTAAAACAGTTAAGCGACATTGGGAGGAGGGAGTTTAGCATGGTATTACCGATCCACGTGGTTTAAGAGACATTGGGAGGTGGGTGGGGGAGGGGGGGGGGGGTGGAGACATGTTTTCATGGGCTGTATACACGTATGACCAGGGGTCCCCGATCCAGTTGGGTTAAGGGATATGGGGAGGGGAGAGGGGAGAGACACGTTGACATGCATTGAATATAGCTATGATCGACTAACTATATCCCCTTACCTTAGCATTGGACCACCGATCCAGGTGGGTTTAAGAGACATTGGGAGGGCGGGGGGGATGTTGTGACGGGCTGAAATTTATATCAGAAAACTCGAGTGTTTCATTCTAGAAATTCAAAAACCTGATAAACATCAACGTCTCGGCTGTGATGTGGCAAACGTGTCTATCCCGGGACACCACAGAACTCAGTCTCGGCCCTGCTACTTATACCAAAGCATCGCGAAGCACACAAACTTATGACGTTGTCCACTAGAATGAAAACTTGTGGTAAATTGATATCACGGTCAAGGCTAAGAGACTCCATTTGGCAGTCTGGCATGCGCGGAATATAGACGAAATAAATCTTGAATGATTCAAGGACTGATTCCTATTTGAATTTTGACCTCTTTAGTTTTGGCAGGAAAGAGCTAGATATGCAACTTTAAGCCTACATATATGCAAAAGGGAAAAGATAGACCCCCACCCATTGTGCCTGTAAGATCATCTCGGGTGTATAGTCGGCTTCGAAGAGAGGTATTTGGCTACACAATACATTTAGACATCATTTACAATAGAAATCATCTAAGATTTCTAGTTAATACCAATTGTCTGTTCGCGTCAGTGTCATGATTTCGTAATTATACGTTGAAAATTTGACGTTATTATCATATAGACCTACATGCATTTGTAGAACATTGCGAACCACGCATAAAAGCAATAAATATTTGTACTGACCTCACTCGTCGTAGGCTGCTGTCTCACTTCATTTTGTTCGTCCGCCTTGGTTGAAGAACTTGCAATGTTTGAATTCTGCCGCCGATGGCAGGTGTTAACAGCTTAGCAACATCTGGGTGTTACTGGTTGCATTCATCTAGTTTGTCTCGGAAGGTTGAACAGCCCTGACTTTTGGCGGGAAATTATAGTTCAGCTCTGCGCAAACCGTCCTTCGGTCTGCTCGTGTACCAATGTATTCGAATAGCTCACGTGTTATTCGCGCTGTACATTTACTAAATAATCCCAACATTGTTTTCACCGTCATGCAGCATGCCGCGCGCTGCTCTGGACGCGTGGATTAACTCACCCCAGTCGTGTCAACTCTGACTCAGGCGCCAAAAGGCGTATCAATGGTTGATAGCACGTGGCCTTCACCAGCGAAACAAGCAGTGCTGGATTGCCAGTCGCTGGATAGGGTATGGCGGGCTGACGACTTCTCTCTGAGAAGCCCCCTCACCGTATTCCGTCGCAGCTTTATCGCCAAAAAATACATTTGGTCGCATTTATTTGTACGAGGGATAGCGGACAACCGTGACGTAAACCTCAGACAGTTGAAAACAACTTGTTTACCATCCATTATTTTATTATAACATAATTCAACCCAACGTATACTTAAGTCGCCAAAATTGAAGAATATAAGGGGTGTTGGAGGTATATTCTATCAAACGCTTTCTAACAATCAACAGCAACACAGATAAATAAATGGCTTCAATCACATTTGCTTCTGTTACATACAAAATATTGGAATGTTATAATCAGCATTATTATAGTTCATAATCAACAGTTAAGAGCGATATGAGTCTCCGTTCAACTCATCACCAAGCTTCTACAAACAAAACATCCATCGGCCACCAACATCACTGTTCATTACGGTCAACAAGACGCCATACCAGGCCAGCGTCATCAAAATAGCTGGCGATTGACTCTGTGTGAGACAAGAAAGTAGCTATGGGCAATGCTGGTAAGTGATTAATTTCACCTGTACCGTGGTCCGCCGCCCAAGCGACTGGACACGAGTAGTTAGTTGTTCAATTGTTGCTCATTTCAACTTGCAACTTTGTTGGTTGTAGTCTGTATATCCATTGTGGCATTGACTCCATAAAAAAGCCCTCCAGTGGGCTAGAGCGCTCGCCTTGAGTGCTCTCGCCACATCAGAGCCTAGGCACGTGGATCGGTAGTTCGCGCCCCGCTCAGTCTCTTCCGCAGACTGCCGCTGCGCGGCGCTACCGCGGCTCCGCGTATACAGTCTGTTATTGTCCACCATTTTCTGTAAGGAATTCCGTACAACTACGTCATACGCGTCATAGCCCCCTTCTCAGCAGGGCGGTAAACAATGGCGGAAGATGGATGTTCCACAACCAGCCACTCGAATCACAAATGTGAGTCAAATGCTAGTTAAGATTGAGATTAGGTTAATTAAATATGGTAACGTGCACACATGTATCGTAAGCAAAGTAATTATGTCGAATTTTGACGCTGTCACTGTTGAAATGTAGCCACAGCTGCCGAAATAATCGCAGGCAAGGCAGCGGTTGGCGGTTTCGGCTGCCAGAGCAGAGGAAGCGAGGGGGGGGGGGGGGGGGGGTAGACGTGCGCCGTGCGGGGGGATGGGTTGCGAGAGGGATACCTGTGATCGAGGAAGCGAGTGAAGAGGGTCGCCTCTTTAGATGGCAATATAATATCTAAAAGGTATATTTTAATTACTGGTAATTAAACTGTAGGAAATTAATTTACTTTTGCAAGGGGGGTGGGGGTAGCCCTGTTTATGGCCTCCAGGCTTGTCCGCTCGCAAGGAGGCGGGCAGGAGGTAGGTGTTGATAGCGGCCTGTCAGATTTTTCCCGCATTAACAGCCATGAACAGGGCTAGGGTGGGGGTGGGGGGGGTGCATATGTGGCGGGTATGCATGGGTTGTTAGAGTGATAGATATACCCTCGAGGGGAGTCAAGATGTGCCTATTTAAGAGGGCAATAAATTTAATATCAAATAAATTAAACCAAAAAATGTCAGTCTAGATATGATAATTGTATTTAAATTATTTTTAGTTAATTTATTTCACAAAAAAGGAAATAGTTGCTTTTCAGCTAAGAAATATACAACAATTTTCAAGCTTCAAGGGAGCAATTATACTGCCTGCAATTGTGGAACTGATCAAACAAGTCTATAGTCTGCAATAAGTTGCATAGGAGATATATGTATATGCTAGCCTGAGTTATTTAAATACTGTAAGTGATTGCCGTTGTTGAATAGTGTAGTTCATGTCCAGTCAATGGACTTGCATTTATTGAGTTAATTCAAGAATTGAAACATTTCTAATTTTAAATTAGTTGTAACTTTTGAAATGTAGCACTACTAATTGGTATGTGAAATATCCTAGATTAATGGAATATTTTGTACTACCGGTATTCATAATGAAGTGGCTGGGAAACAGAAAATCATAATCTTTTGCTCTATTAATACTTCTTTTTTTCCACATGAAAAAGTAGTCTTGCTTGTATGTTAATTGTATCACACATTTAAATTTAATGTATGTATAGATTAAAGAATTAAGTGACAAAAAACACAGCTACTCCAGGATTATATTGAATAAAGTCATATCTGCATAAACCACATGAATTAAAAGTTGGTTCTACATCATTGATATGTGTATCATCAGTGTTTATGTTTGTGATGCATTATAAATGTAAAATAATGAAAAATAATGATTCCATTCAAGACTTACTTTATTATTTACTTACCATCACAGACAACCAATGCCATTTACTACATCAATTAGTACACTGTATTGTAACAGCTAATACAGGGCAAATTATTTAGGTCAAGGCCCATTGATAAAGATGACTGCCTGTGGTATATAAGCCCATTCCATTGGAAAATTATTTTCTTGCAGGAAATTCATATGTGAATTATGTTAGGGCCAATTAAATATTCAGATTCATTCTTGAGAAGGACTGGCTCTTCACTTTATTCTCCTGTGGCAAATCCTGATTATAGAAAACTGTTGCTCAGCTAGGCCATTTTGGCAAATAGTTTACAATCATTCAACCAACTTCAATACAAGATCATACAGGTGCATTGTTTTGGCTATCTTTGTCTTACATGATTAGCCAAAATGACCAAGCCCTGTTAATTTTGAAGAATTTAGTCTTGAACATTGAGCTAAATTATATCTATAATCAATTTTAGGCTAGCATTACTCCAGATATGTCTTCATTTATAACACACTTGATTGGGGTAGTGATGGGGTGTAGGATTTATACGTTTAATTGGACTATATTTCTTAATAATAAGATTAATTTCAGTATTCTTATCAAGTCATGCAGCTGTTTTTCTTTTAGTTTACATGAATCCCAGATTAGAATGAACACATTCTATCAAATTATTAAAGAGTCTAAACATGTTCGTGGATGCCTGTACCTTTTGTTCCCTGTCTGTGTCCTGTTCAGGGGCGGATCTGGCTGGGGGGTGGGGTGTTATGGGGGTTGCACCCCCCCCCCCCTTAGGAATTTAAGCATACACTGTACAAGTCAGGCTTTCCAACGACATACATTGAAAAGAGACATTTTGTAAATGCAACCCTTAGGCGGATTACATTTTCAGCCCCCCCCCCCTCCCCGCGATTTTTTTTAGTGAGCCCCCTCTACCCTCTGTCGCAACCCCCCCTTTCCACAATGTTAGACCCTCCCCCGCTGTTACTGTTTGGTTAACAGATTAATGCGATCAGCTGATCAGTTTGGATTCTCCTTTGCCGTTAGCTTTGGTCAAGGTAGTGGCTGTCTTTCAACGTATCGCCGCACATGAACACTGTCATTTTGTTTTAAATACATGAAATGCATGCTTAACTCTCGATAGATCGACATGTGCAAGACAATTCTGTCCAAGATACAATAATCCCAAAGAATTTCTTTCATTTGTTCAGCAGTGGCAGTGTTTACTTTTCGTCTGCACGATACTTTCGAGAGGGCTTCTCCGGTAAATATAGCTCAGCCAATGAGAATGCGCGATATGGCGGGGTCTCCGATCTCGGCCCGCAGCCAATGACTGCCTTGCACAAATTGGACAGTGACGGACTCTCCTCGGGTGAGGGGAGTTCGTGGAGCAGACTAGCGCCCCGCTGTGACCAGGTCTGTGTGGTCATGGCTGTTTATTGAGGACGCTTTAACCATGTTTGGTCATATCGCGTCACTGGGAGAAGAAAGGGAGGATGGAGCCATGTCCCCGGGGGTAACCCCCTACTCTTTACGAAGAAAGACATGGGATCTTTTTCCTGCGACCGCACAGACATTGCCACAGCTAGCAGGGCACAAACCACCGATCCACGTGCCGTTGGGCTCTCAGGTGGCCAGAGCACTCAAGGCGAGCGCTCTAACCCAATGAGCTATCGCTCTGGCCCCCATTGTCTGTATTGTCGCAGGATGAAGATCCTATGCCCTCTGCCCTTGTCCTAGGGGGATTACCCCCAAGGACAAGTCCCTCCCGGACAACCCCCCCCCCCCCGGGCAACTCCCTTCCGGACAACTTGTCCGGGGTGGGGGGGGGGGTGGGACTTGCTCGAGGTGGGAACTTGCTCGGGAGGAGGACGTGCTTGGGGGGGGGGGGGGGCTTGTCCGGGGTGGGGGGAATTGTCCGGTGGGTTGGGGGTGGGGTGGGAGTTGTCCTAGAACCGGCTCCACTCTCCCTTCCTTCTCTCATTGACGCGATATGACCAAAAGCGGTTAAAGCATCCTGAATGTACAACTATATTTTGCACTTATATTAAAATAACTAAGCAAATGGAAGTCGGAATTTGTGTAATACCTTCTTACATTTACGTCTCGCGTTAGTAGTATTATCAAGAGTAATAGCGAGCGTAGCGAGCTCTTTAGATAACACACACGTAAAAAACTGACAAAATCTGTATCTCAATCCCATACTGTAAAGCGCGAAAAAAAATCAACGGGAAGTCGACCCCCAGTGGTGTGACATGCGCATGCGTTTAAATGCATTCTGGGAAATTTCATGTTTTTTTTTTTGTCAAAAACTTATATGCAGCCCAGGTATGCAGCCCAAACCCGCACATTCACAAAAGAATGTGCATAATTGGTAGATAATTTACATACAAAAACATAATTCCAACTGATGAAGCGCTGATCATAGCGACAACATGCATGTTTCCTCCTCTCTCCTGACAGAGGGCGCTCAACACGCGCGCGCGATGCATTCGCTGGGTGGCAGCACAAGTCGAACGCGCAGACGACAGTTTCAGATCTCTCAGCAGTTTACCAGACTTCGTTGATGTTACAACATTTTAACGTCTAGTCTAGCTTTTGTAAATTTATATCAAGGTTGGTGATACATTCAAGTGCTAAGGTAACTTATTTGTGTAATATTTAGATCTAGCCTAGGAGGCTAGGCGCCAGTGTAGGATCCATAGAACAGTTTTGACCCTGACCAGGGGACCATTTGACTCTTTTAGCTAATGTTTACTGAGCCTTTCAGTAACATAGACTTCTAATTGACTAATATAGATCTAGCTGGAAGTTAAGTTAATGTAGGTTCCCTAGATCTAATTTAGTTTAAGTTGGATCTAAGCTTTAAACAATTTGAGGCAAAAATTGCTTCGTTAACGGTAGGAGATCTAAGCTTAGGCCTAGATCCAGATCTGGATCCGTTAGGTCTACAATCTAGTTCAGTTTTTGCAAATATAGATCAAGGTTGGTGATCCAAAAGGTGCTAGATCTAACGTCACATTTAGGCTAAAATCATATGACTTTCAACACTTATTTGTGTCACATTTAATTAACTGGGTTATTTGGCAGTTCATCAGGTATCCGTGCAGGATCCGCCAAGAAATTTTTACTGGTTCCTGGACAAGCTAAGGGAACCATTTGATTGGGACAACCGTCTTTTAGCCTTTCATTAAAATAAACTTCTAATACAGATCTAGCTGGAAATTAATTTAAGACTTACTAAGCTTAAGTTGGATCAAAGCTTTAAAAAAAATTGAGGCAAAAATTGCTGTTTAGCGAATTTTTAACAAAACTTTTAATTAAGCTTAGTCTACATCTAGAGATAAGTTAGATCTATTAAGATCTTCAAACATCTATCCATTGGCATTCTTTAATATAAGCTTACTTTAAAAAGAAACCTTACTCTAATTATCGAACCAAAGCAACATCTGTGTTCATTGAAGTGGGTTGTTTGAAAGTTCATTAGGCGTCTGTGTAGGATCCGTCAAATAATTAACTTCTAATATAGATTAGCTAGAAGTTAATGTACAAAGCTGGATCCAAGCTTTAAACAATTTAGCAAAAACAATTTTTTTGGGGTTTATAACAAACCCTTCAGTTAAGATTAGGCTATATACATCTAGATATCAGTTATCAAGATCTTCGAATATCTATATATTAGCATTCTTCATTATATTTAAAAAGTAGTACAGTAGTCCAATTATAAAATCAAAACAAGTTGTGCTCCCCTTCTTTAGTACATCTACTTCAAAACTAAAAGCTTCTATCACAGCTGCGTGTCATTTGGGATCTCTGTCTATCGTAGACTACTTCTGGCTGGTTTTGCTACGTTGAATAATGGCGGACCACACTTACATAAACAAATATTCACAGTACTTTGCTTCACACTGGGTAACCGTAACACAACCCAGTCAACCAGTCGCCCAGTTTCAAATTCAAGAGATCTTGAGCATAATTACTCACGCTCATTACATGAGCTGAGTCCTGAAGTTACAAATCCAAATCAGGGAGCAGGAAGGCAGGAACATAATTATTGCCGGCCACATCTATCTGACCATGGCACTCCACCTACACCCTGCAATGATCCCTCCCCACAAAACACGGCACTTTTAAACCTTGAGAACGAATATTTTCGGTGAGTCAAATTTTTTCATTGCCTTAGCCTATTTTTAGATGGCAATTTCTCTAGAACAAAACATTACAGATCACAAATAAAGCAACCTAGGGTAGATCTCGAACAAAACATTACAGATCACAAATAAAGGGCCCCAGAGGGGCTTTTTCAACACGGCGACACGGCGATTTTTAAAATCGACAACGCGACATTGGGGTGATCTTAGAATCGACATGCGACATAAGACTTAGCGGCACGCGACATGGAACTTTTCTTAAAATCAACACGCGACATGGACCTTTTCGTAAAATCGACACGCGACATGGACCTTCTCTTAAAATGGACACGCGACATGGCTACCCCCCCTCAGGGGCCCTAAATAAAGCAACCTAGGGTAGATCTAATAGGAACCTAAACCATGGCAGATTTTGTCAGGGGCAGGTCACTTGACTACAAATCAAATGTACTACTAGACTACTTTTTCAGTACCAAAACTTTGATATTAAATATACAAAATAGCATAATATGATAATATGTAAAACTTCACCTTTAAAAAGAACAAGTCATAAGGTTATGAGAAACAGTTTAGCCTAGTTATCATCAGTGGGAGTCCAAAAAATTGCTTCACAACTAAGTCAAAGGCTACGCTCGCCTTCTAGGTTTTACCTACAACATATTATATGTATATATGGATTTTCGGCTTGCCATAGTTTCTGCCTCCCGCGGATCACGATGGCATATGAGCACGAGTGGGCGCATGTCTTTGGGCTAGGTTCGGTATCCCGCCTGGGACCCCCACCCGCAACACGTGACAGGGAACTTCCGGGTGTGCCGACATGCCTATTCCAATGAAATGCGCAGCCCGTTCACATCCGGTGCACGTAGGGGTACTGGAACCAACCTACCCTCATCACCTTTCAATCAGCCGCCATCTTCTCCCGAATGTCTCGTGCTGTTTTGAATGGGACACATCGGCATACGGAATTAATGCCCGCGCATCCACACCCGGGTAGAAAAGTGTCGGGCGGTTTACCGATGCGTAATGTGCGTATTCGGGTTACCGCAGGATTATACAGAGCTACCAAAGAAATGCGCCTAATGACTCGCCCTTCGACTTGGTAATTCCCGCTCGGGCTCAATTTTTTTGACTTATTCTACAATGTTCAGTTTGTAGTTGTATTTGTTAAGGATAAAAATCTACGAGTTTGCTCATTATGTCAGTCGGTCCAATATTGAAATTTGTTAAGGCAAAACAATTTCTGTCTGTCTGCGTGAATGTCTGCGTGAATGTGTATATGTCTGTTTGCAATGTTTCGCAATAACTATCCAACGCCTTCAGATATAGACTTCTCAATTCACAAACAGATTCCGCATGGTCATTGTGAGGGTAAGTTCTTATAAGGGCCATGTAGATCAAAAGTCAGTCACAGGATTTTTTCAAATTTGTTTAATCATTGAAAGATAGGACCAAAATGGGGATTGATACAAAGTATTTTACATATTGGGCAAATGCTCAAACTTTAAAAATGAACCCTACGAGAACATTTTGGCGGGAATATGGCCTCTTCAATGTTTCTATCAAGACAACCGGTGTCAAACGACACCGCACCAACACATTGGTATTTGGGTGCTGATGACGATATTGATCAAGGTCATGTGGCCAAGATCAATGTAGCAGCAAAACTCAAGGTCATATGAAGGGTCAAATCGAGCTCTGAAGCGTACAAAATCTGACCCTTGACGGGTTAATCGGGATACTAGGGGTCTAGAGTCCAATCCGGATCTGAGGGCTCAAATATGGATCAGTAGGGTCAAATCGGGATCTGAGGAGTCAGTCCGGATTCTAAAGGTCAAATTTGGATCTCAAGCATAACCTCTACGAGTTTGCTCTACGATATCAAATCTGGATCTACAGGATCAAATCGGGATCTTAGCGTTCCGGATCTGATTGGTCAATCCCGATTTTAGTGATAAAATCGGGATTCTAAGGGTTCTTAGGGATCAATTACGGATCCTAGGAGTCAATCCGGATCTTATGAATCAATTTCGGATCCTAGGAGTTAATTTCTGATCTTAGGGGTCAGTTCGGATAGGAGGGGTCAAATCAGGTTCTGATGTGCTAATCTGGATCTTATGGGTTAAATCGGAATACTTCAGGTCCAATCCGGATCTTAGGGGTAAAATCGCGATCCACATCAAATTGGGATACTAAGGATCGAATCCGGATTAGACATCTAGAATCCGTGGGGGATATATTCAAGATCGGAGGGATCAATATGGATCCTAAGGGCAATCCGGATTCTAAGAGCAATCCGGATTCTAAGGGCAATCCGGATTTTAAGGGTCATATCTGGATCATAAGGTTCAATCGGGATACTAGGGGTCGAATACAGATTCTAGAGCTCAAATTCAGATTCTAGGTGTTTAATCCGGATGTGAGAGCTCAAATATGGATCAGAAGAGTAAAATCGGGATCTGCTTAAGGTGACGTTTCGGCCTATAACTCGGCCGATAGTGTAAGTCGTCGTCGGTCTTGTTCAATGTTCAAGTTGGACGCTTGACGGTCTCGTTAAGACGAAAATCTACGATTTAAAATATAGGACCAAAAATAAGATTGTTTTGTCACAGTTTTAATTTCATCATGCTGCAAATTCTTTCACGTATTAGGCCTAGATGTACCTTGTATGCAGTCTTTACATTTTGCAAATCGCCCACTTTTCATGCAAACAAATCCCACATTTTAACATGGGACCATAAGAGTATTTTGGCGGAAAAATTACTTCCTCAATTTCTCCATGAAGGGGGCAAGTCAGACAAACGACACTTTGCGTAAGACAACATTAGTATTTGGGCGCAAAAGGACTATATTGATCAAGGTCACGCATCCAAGGTCAAGGTTACAGCAGAGTCGAGGTCACGAAACAGGTTTTCCCATAACACCGTTAATATTCGGTCAGGGAGCTATTGTTTATTCGAGAGTATTCATGCAGAGACAACCGGAAAAGGGACATTGACTCACCCTTTTCCGGATACCGAAAGTTTCTCGAGTAATCGGCCAATGAAAGTTTAGTGTGTGAAAAATCGCTGTGACAACAAGAATGCAGCTGGTAACCATATGCGGTGGAATATGTACCAATGTAGTTTCGAACCAGTAGTTCGGATGCAAAAAAATAACAATATAATAATAATCACACTTAACATGGTCAATCCCATTATAAAGCCTCGGTACGGCAAATCACTGACGGCGCGGCGACGTTTTGTCCTATAACCCGGTGTAACATGACCAGCCGTCCCCTCATGACAGCGTGCCCCCCCAGTTCGGGTATACGCGCGGAGGAGGGCACTAGTTATGGGGGGATACATTGTCATGGGCTAAATATACCTATGACCAGGTGTCCCCTTAGCTTAGCACGGGATTACCGATCTATGTGGGTTAAGAGACATGGGAGAGGGGCATGCTCTCACGGGTTAAATACAGCTATGACCAAGTGTCTCCTTACCTGAGCATTGGACCACTGATCCAGGTGGGTTATGGGACATGGGCAGGGGGGGAGGGGGGGGGGGCATGCTGTCACGGGTTAAATGCAGCCATGACCAAGTGTCCCCTTAGTTCAGCATGGGAAGGATGTTGTCATGGGCTGAATATAGCTATGACCAGATGTCCCCTTAGCTTAGCACAGGATTGCTGATCTATCAGTCCATGTGGGGACCTGAGGAGGGTGGGGGACAAGCTGTCACGGGCTAAATACAGGCATGACCAAGTGTCTTCTTAGCTTAGCGATGGATCACTGCGATGGATCACTGATCCAGGTGGGTTAAAGGGACATAAGGAGGCGGGGGAACATGTTGTCATGGGTCTAATATAGCAATGACCAGGTGTCCCCTTAGCTTAGAACGGCATTACCGATCTATGTGGGTTAAGGGACATGCGGAGCGGGGGGGGGGAACATGCTGTTAGATGCAGTGGAATGGGTGCCCGGGAGGGGGGGGGGATACTTAATGCATTGCTATGTTTGGGGAGGTTCTGCACAACTTTCACCGCCAAAATCCGCTCGGTCGTGGCGTTTTACCGCCCAAATTCGTTGTCGGGGCGTTTCACCGCCAAAATCCGGGGTTGTGTGGATGCCTTGATGCCTGAGAGAGCGGATATTTGGGATGAAAAATAGAGCGGACATTTATGATGAAAAATAGAGCGGACATTAATGATGAAAGAGATAACCCTACGGATCGGATATTTCAAAACTTGCGACCTGAGGGGATGGGGGGTGGGGGGACTGAAAATGTGCGTTCATAGAATGGGTTGCCGCGAATAACTGCCACTTTTGAGTATATTTTGGCGGTAAAACGCCCCGACCGAGCGGATTTTGGCGGTGAAAATTGTGGGGCTTTACCCCAAACACAGCAATGTATTAAGTACCCCCCCCCCCAACACCCCGTATACACGAGACCCACAGTGTTTTTGCATTTGCGCCGCTGCATGTGTCGCAGGGTATGACGCTGGCTTGTTCGCTTTCGAATAATTACGGGCTCGTACGTCGTGAAGCCAGCTGTTTCCCAGACTTATGGGGGTTTTCGATTAGTGTTTTCAATTAGCAGTGGGGTCTCTTAGAGACCGGACATGACATGTTGTCAGTCGAAGGGAGTCACAAGGGCAGCAAAGTTAGCCCTTCAGACGTCCTACTAGATCTGTCTAGAGCTGACCACAATGACTGACCTCGAAGAGCGGTGGACCGGCAGAGGAAGTGCCTAAGGATTGAAACCTACAAATAAGAATCAGTCCTTGCAATGAATCATTCAAAAGTTTTTTTGTCTATATTCCACGCATGCCCCCCTCCCTCGCCCGGTCCCTTATCCAGCCCATACCCGGGATATCAATTTACAACAGGTTTTTTTTTATTTGTTTTATTTCACCATAAAAATGCGGATAAGATATGAATAACAACACCAATATGGTGAATGCACAAGTGCACCAATCCATAACAGGTTTAGGTCTAGGTACTTTGGGAGAGGGGGCTAATAAGTTTTGGTGAAGCGTTTCTATGATGGGGGGGGGGGCGGGCGTTATGATATGAGTGACTTGATACTGATGACGTGTGACCGGTATCAGCCATCGACCAGTGGTTCCTGGCCAATACCGGCGTCTTGGTTAGTCAGGGGGTTCTATAGCGATTACTGCCCTTAATCTGAAAGGGAAACTGATTGTACATAGTAGGTCTGTCTAGAGCCAGGTCTTTTTGTCTTGAAATTTGGTCAGGAAGTCTGGGTACATGTAGGCGTAGTAAAAGTCTTGCTGGATGCGGGAAGTGAGTTTGTTGTGCAAAATAATATGGGTAGGCACTCTGCATCCATCTTTCTTAATGTTGCGGGAAAGCCAAAGGGAATATTTGAAAAGCTTGCATAAATAATGGATGGTGTTCAGCGGGATTTTACTCTGGCTTCTGGTTGTAATTAAATAAGATGTTGTACATGCTGAAAGCCTGGTTATGCTTTGTGGTGGTTTTAAAAAGTGGAGTAGAGTAGGATTTTTGTTCTAGGACGTGTAGACATTTAGTGAAACAGTGAATAATAGTTTCCAATTGAACTGGGCCGTATATACAGTGGGGGTTATCTACTATCTTCCAGTTAAATAAGAATATGTTGGTGCGTAAGATTTGGTGATAGCATGACGACATTGATTCAATGTTGAAAATCGGGTGGAAACGTCGGCGAACGTCGATAACGTGGATTCAACACAATTTCAATGTCCAAATTTCTACCATCATTAACAACCCTGGGGACTGACCGATGTGAACATTGATACAACATTGATCCAATGTCACACTTTCAACCATACGGTATCCTAATATAAAACGATATACCAATGTACGCAAAACAACGTTTCACGAAGAAGCTTTTCTTGTGACAACCATGCAACTAAACAAATAATTGGATTAATTGTAGCGACACCTATTAGGGAATGGTCCATTGTTCTTTCCTCGTTCAGACCGTAAAAGTTCCAAACATTAATAAATTGGCAATCGTCGTAGTCGCGGTGTCGCGTTGCACGCGGGCTGGCGTTAGGAAGGTAGGTAGTTCGAAACAACCAGTGACGCAGTTTTGTTCTATGTATGTTTGTTCCTTCCTAAGAAATGAGTAACATTCCATGTAAGTAATGAAAAATTGTTGCTGTGGCGGGCAAGCAAACGGAGGTAGAAGACAATAGACCATTTTTGGGGTATAGAATACTGCTATGAACCGTTGAAATTCCGTTGAAATAATGTTGCAATAGCGTTGAAATGCGGTCATTTACCAACATCGAATCGACATTTTTTCAACGAGCAAAATTAACATCTAATCAATGTTGCATATCGACATTTAATCAATGTCCGAAATAAACGTTTAATCAATGTCGAATCAACGTTTTTAAACTATCTGGGTAGAAATCTGATAGTTGTATGTCGAGTGTATTTTTGTAGATGTTTGAAAATCTGTTCTCTATATCTAGTTATGTGTGACAAACTTTCTCCCAATTTGTGATTGGGATAGGCATGTGTTGTGTGGCTAAAAAGTGACACATGTTCTTTGTGATGAATTGGTGTAAAGTTAAAGTGTTGTCCTCTGATGTTTGGATGTAGATCGATGGTGCGTTGGTTGGGCCTTGAATTTTCTGTGTTAATTCCTGTAACCATTGTGGTGGTATTGCATGGGTGATAATGTTGTAAATGTTTTCTACTTAGCGGTACGCTTGATCGGTTTGGGTCCTTCGCGATGATTCGCTATAAGTATAGCATTGCCGCGAGTTCTGCGGTGTCTCAGGATAGACACGTTTGTCATATCACAGCCGAAACGGCGATGTTTATTAGGTTTCTGAATTTATAGAATGGAACAATCGAGTTTTCTGCAAATTCTGATATATATACCGCGTGTAGGCGTACCTGAATGATTTAGATAGGTTATTATATATGTTATAAATGCTAATCTTATAGCAGCAATGTTGAAAATTTTATATATGACATGTAGGAGGTTAAATATACTCACTTAGTGTAACTTAATTACCATATTTATAATTGTACACATATTTTTGCATAAACTGACATAATTATATATGTAAATTATTTATAAATAAGTATTGCAACATAAGAGTTAATTTAAACAAGTTCTCTGTAAATTTAGTTTTAATAGATTTGTTTTATTTCGGTATTTATTTATTTGCTAAGTATATGCCTATTATTTCACTACAGGTTAACTAAGATTCATCGTATCAATATAATTATTCTTTGTGTCAAGATTTCATGTTGAAAGGAAAACTGTCTGGCAGAATTTGAATATCACATACCATTTTAGATATAATTACATGTATACTTTATTAAATTTATTTAGAATATATTATATTTATAAATGAGGTTAGATCAAATCATTACTGGGCAGATCAGTATATATGGTTAATCTGCGCACCCTTTATTCTAAGGCATGTCTTATATAGTTGCAAGAGTGTGTAGAACTTTTTGATAACATCCGATTTATTTGTATCCATTGCACTGCATGCATATGGATAATCAAACCTATATATGATGGCTGGATAAAACTACTTGCGATAAAATGGGTGATAATCAGTGACTGAAGTAAATAACATATAATGATAGTAATATAATGTGTTGGATAAGGTGGCTCCATGACCATGTGAATTAAGAGCTGCTGCTATAAGACATTGCAAGACATAGGGCGGACCCAGGAGGGTGGTCCAGCCAGCCCCCCCCCCCCCCCACCACCATTTTGGGGGAAAATGGAATTTTTCAATGCAAAATTTAGGCTATCTGCGGCGTGGACGCAAGGTTTCATTGGTAGACCCCATGGTCGCAAATTTTTATAAGCCGCGCCCAATCGCAAGTCTTCAATAGACCCCCCCTCCCCCCACTTTGAAGAAATATCGTTCGAACGCTATTTGAGGCATAATCCAGCTAACGAGTTAACGCCGTGACAATGTTTTTTTTGGGTTTTGGTTGATATAACATGAAAATGTATGAGTTTTTTTACGTTGCCCGAACGTTTTCAGATAACGTTGTCCGACAGTTAGTCCCGTATTAAAATTGTGCCTTCCGTGAGAAACAACTGCGTATATGATGAATTAATCAGAAGCATGATTGCCAAATACAATCAATTACATATTGTTTCATGATGTCTAATTTTTCAGGTAACGTTGTCCTAACGTTGGGAAAATGTCCACTCTCGATTTCTCACCATTTTGTATTTATAACAGCTGCTACACGCAGCCAAGTTTTATTAATCACTACACATGGCAAAGGTTTTATTTCTATGGGATAAAGGCTAGAAAATATTATTTCAATGTTTGCGACGAATGTAACAACGTTGTCCTGATGTTAAGTTTGAGATGACGTGATTACAACCAAAAACCAACGTGTGCGAACGTTGTGATACCACCCCGCCACCCGGTCGCAATTTAAGGTTCAATGGACCCCACCCCACCCCACCTTTCAAACTCCTGGGTCTGTCCTTGTACGATATGTCCCTCTGCTGGTGGTGAACTTGGACGTTAGCATGTTAGTCATGTAATATACACATTTCATGTAGAGATTCCAAGCCAGCAAGCAGCCAGGCAAGTCTTCGGTGCTGCTTATGGGTTGACCTGCATACAGAGGGTCATAAGCTTGAACTCAAAAGGACAAAACACACACTTTAAATACATTACACGAGTTATATACTCACCTATCAATAGATGACAATGACACTTGATCAGATAGACATATTTCCAGGTAGCTGTGATCTCCAGCGTTACTCTAACGCTGGAGTTCACAGCTAATTTCCAGGTGACCTTGTCATCGACAAGTCACAGACAAGAGACAAGTCATAGACATAGGGTATAGCCTAACGTCACTCGTCAAGTTCTTAAACATGCATCCACCCCCACTTTTAGCAAAAACGAGAAAATCGACTTATCGCTATATCATCCCGCTTTCGGACGATGACGGCATTTTTCGGTCTTCAGACAGCCGTGGTTTTTACGTGGTTTGCAAAACTGGCAAAGCGAAGTCAAAATTTTCCTCTATTGGCTCTTGTACCTAACCAGCTAACGATTACCAGTTAGTTGTTTGTCGAGCTGAAGTTTGCGTCGAAGTAAACTTTAGTTGGAGACGCCAGTCGTTCAAGGTAAATATTGGGCTGCACACAGGGGATGCACAACGACGCAGTTAACTGGCAGACACTGGCACACCGGCCGGGCTAGGCTAGTCCTGCAAGCAAGCCGCTTGCTCGCTTCAACCAGTGTCAACAGCACAGGCACAGTAAATAAGTGGAGGCCAAGGGGGGGGGGGGGGGCGGTGGCACAACGTATACTAAACACACAAGGTGTCCAACTCCGGGTGGAACTGAGCGACAGGCACCCGCTTACATAGTCTAGCCACAACTGTGTGGCCAGCTGCCACAGGCTAGCCGGTAGGCCCTTACACTGTTACAGCGAAAAGACATGTCTTTTCGTGACAAGACAGTCGTCCGCAAAAAGACATTTTTGCGAAAGCCACAGACGCGGGTTCAGCTTTATTTTTTGCTGTACATTACTTTATAATACTAAATGATAATTAGGAAGAACAAACATCCAATTTAATCAATCGTATATCAACTTAACTGTGTGCATGGGCCAACGGCTTCTGTAAGCGTCTTTTCACAAGTGTATCATAGCGCAACCGTGACAGCCAATTTAGAATACAAATCCCCAGCCTTCCGTTAACGACTTGCCCATGCGATAACGTAAAACAATGGCTCACTGCTTCTGTAATCTGCATATATCCTGGTTGGGCATGGCTTCTCACAATTGATGTTAACCGAAGCCAAATATTATTGATGATATAACTTTGGTATCTGGCCTTTCATTAGCCGTTAAACATGTCATTTCGCAAAGAGATAGTCGACCGCAAAAAGACATTTTTGATGAAAGCCTAAGACGCGGGTCCAGCTTCAATATTTATTTAAAGTCCATGGTGCGGATTGGGGGGTAACTTTGGCTATTTGTGAAGCATTTTGGTAACTATTCAATATATTTAGATTGTTATATTTTTATCTCCATCATAAAAGGCGAAAAAAAAATTATTTTCAATACTTTGCCGCTTCGGCCTCAAAACGTGAGGGAATTCCGGGGATTCCCGCGTGACGCGGGTCAAGGCACTCGTCTGGGGAAGCCCTATTAAGCATGTTAAGATGCCATGTCAACATGGCTGCGGCAAGGATCAGTTCCGACGATTCAAATTCATTCGAAACGAATAGCGACAGTGAGTCTCACTCAGACGATGATTTAATGAAAACGACGTATCAGGGGTGTTACCGTTCATGTTTGAGTTCCCTCGCCAAAACAAGACAGCGACTGGGAAGGAAGATGTCGGCCCAAACACGCTGGCACCAGCTGTGCCTGTGGCAGATTCCCGGGGCCCTGGCCCAGAACGTGTTGGGAACATCGCATGGTGGGTTAAATCTACAAGTGTTTTGCACATAATATATGTATATTACTGTCGCTGGCCGCAAATGTTGCAATTGGTTAACATCATGGATTAGTTTATATTGCTTGTACAGGTCAAATTATATGATAGAACATGGATATTGTTTGGAAATCGTGGGACGCTTTGCGGGCGATAATTAGGAAGTTAGCCGCGCGACGAAACGGCCGCCGGTGTACAGGCGCTAGGTTCATGGAGTGGAAGCACAGGCACAGTAAATCAGTAGAGGGAGGGGGGGGGGGCGGGGGGATAGGGGGCAAGTTTACTATACGTTGTGGCCCTACAGAAACAGAATGTAAATGTTGCTAAGAGATTCCACAGGTCTGGGCAAAAGTTAAAGAACTGCAGGAACTGCAAGTGCAAACAGGCAAACCTTCTGAAGTGATCTGCATAACACAACATCCAGGTGTGGAGGCATTAGGAGGCCACATAAATTGTTTTATATGTAAACCTATACATTTACAGAATTTACAGAGTGGGGATTCACAGGTTAAAAACTTTGTCCCTCAATCACATAGACTTAGATGTGTCCACCTTCCTTGGAAGGTAATATGCCAGCAGAGCAGAATACAAATACAGATTTACTGTATTACCAAAATTGTATTTAAAAAAGGTTATTGTTAGTATATAGAAAGGGCAAATTCCATTGATTAACCATCTGTTATTTGGCAATCCATTGATTAAAATTGTTGTATATGGTAAAAAAACTGACCTACTGAGCCCTCCTCACGCTAAACCCCAATACGGCATAACAATCAGACTATGTGCAGAAGAACGACCGTTTAGTAGGACATATATTCCCCTGCCCAGCTAGAACACGGAGGTGAAAATGAAACCCAAAGTGCCAACCTGCAAGAACATTTCTGTGGCGCTTTGGTTCAGTGCTCGCCTCGCACGCCGCGGGCTGGGGTTCGATACCCGTGGTGGCCGATTTAAGTTTTTGCTTTGTGTGAATTCAAAGATAATATTAAATTTACACACGCAGGATCTCTGTCCCCGCAATTTTGCAAACGAACTTTTTTTTTTACAATTTACACTTACTTAAATAAGAATTCCGACAACTATACACCACACAACGCTTCACCATTCTGACAAGTTTTTATGCCACAGACGCAGCCTGTGTTGCATGTAGGTCAACATGCATGTAAGGTTAAAGAAACGTCTGCCTCGGTGTCCAGAGGTTGACTTGAGTGACGTTACAGAATCCAGACACGGCCGATGGCCGAGGAACAGATCCCCCCCCCCCCTCCCTTCTATGGCTTATGGTAAACCGTGGCCAAAATCGGACAGGGCCCATCCATCCTACAGCCATAGAACTAGGGCTTGGACCTGTGCATGTGTGATTTTCTTTTATTGACCGATTAGGGAACAAATGCACTGTGTGTACAGTTAAGTAAGAGTTTCCATGGACCAGTATTTAAACCCCCACCACAAGTGATGACCACCAGCGAGCCGTTCATAACAGTGCGTTAGTAGGTAAACCGCACGATGTGCGAGCAGCGTGCGGGCGGGGTGCCTCGACTGACGTCACAAGGACTGAAACTCGCAATGTAAACAAAAGCACGTGTTTTCACCGCGCAGCGGGACAACCCACGAAACGCCAGTTTTGAATTGAAAAAAATAATACTTCCCTGCTTTGATAATTTTTTTGATGGACATATATGGGGAGATTAAGCATTAATCTATCAATGTCCACTGATGAATTAAGGTTTTAATTAGTAGCACCTTGCACTTTAAGGGTAAAGTAATAAATGATAATTAGGAAGAAAAAACAAAATAAATGAATGCTGGTGAATCAATCAGATCTTAGGTCTTTTCTTTTCACAACGTACCAAGTTATTCAGGTATATCATGCAATATAATGCAACCTACACCTCCTAACAAGCAAGCAACCAGTCTATGAAAATCTAAGTTATCTGAATACTTTGTAACGAAAAGAAAATCTTGTGGTACAAGGCATAAAATATTTGTAGCTGTTTATTATTTATCTGAGCCATTAGCTCTCATTCTCCTGTCTTTTCGCGAAAATACCGTCTTTTCGCAAAAAGACATGTCTTTTCGCTATAACGGCCAACCCCAGGTTAGCTAGCGGAGTCGTCTAGCGGCTAAACGCATGAACGCGCTTTTGTATTGGGAATGATCGCGAGCAACATATCTGAAATCACAATGTCATAGCTTGCATGAGGGTATTTACTGCCTTATATCTTACTAAATAAATGTAAATTTACTTTGCGGCATATACAATAACAAGTCAGGAACAGCTGAGCCCAAAGCCTGAGTGTCAGATGGTATACTTGTCAATCTGTATTTTAGAAGTTTATCTACGCGGCCTTGACGTTCATATAGTGCTATTGTAACGATAAATTTGATGGGCTGCATGATAAAAATATCGCAGAACTTTACTGATGTCGAATTTCGCTTTCAATTTACGCTGAAACGAAAGCTAAGATACCATTCTACCGGCATATATATTTAATGCATTCATTTGAAGGCTTAAATTAAGGTAACTGACCAGCTTATCTCCTGACCTGAGTCAGGTCAGAACTTTGGCGCAAGTGCCCCCAGGCAAGCCCACTTTTCTGAGCGGGCTTGCCTGGGGGCACTTGCGCCAAGTCAGAACTCTGCTAATGGAAAAGACTAGCGAGAATATTAAACGTAGGTGCGCGACATATCCAAGTTGGGAGAGGACCGCATTTAATTTGTTGAACTACCGCTTCAACCCCCAATATCGCACCTTGACCGCGCTTGACGGGCCCCGTAAATGCCTAAGTCTGATTTCTAAGTAATTTATTTATTTCATCAATAAATAAACGAGACTTGTACTGCTGTGTAGTCGTGACAAATAAAGAATTATGCAATGACAACCAACTCTGGAACCGATTGAGCAAACATGGCTGACATCGCGAGAAATCACCTGCGATGCCGATGGGTGCCTGTCACTCAGTTCCAGCGGCAGTTGGGCACCTTGTGTGTTTAGTATACGTTGTGGAGCCCCCTACCCCCCCCCCACCCCCTCCCCCCAGCCTCCTCCCCCCACTGATTTAGTATGCCTGTGGTCAACAGCGTCTTGCTTCCAAGCTCACCTGCCTCATTAGCAGAGTGAAGTGACGACAAAACCAGAGACATTTTGCATCGCTTAAGTGAATCTACACATTGTACAGCGTTCTCCAATTTAATTTGCAGGAAAAGCTATTAGCGTTAATTTTCGCATGGTAGAATTGTTGTCAGGCGCTCTAGAGTGCGAGAAACAACAACTTTGCACCAGTATCCATGGTAACAACCGAAAATGAACCAAGCTCTGCCATGTTTGCAGTACAAACTGTCTGCTCGCTGTAGCTGAAACTTGCGCAATGCAAGCTTCGTGCTACTGGGTCTCCATTATGAAATGGGGGTTTACTTTTCTTCCAGTAATATTTTACTTCTGAAGGTGTATTTTGATCAAAAATATCTGCTCTATAGCCCTAGTTCAACAAAATAAACGCGGTCCGCTCTCAACTTGGATATGTCGCGCACCTACGTGGCCACACAGAGTTTAGTGTGGCTGGACTATATAGCCCTTTACCCCCCCACCCCCCCCAACGCGGGTAGATCCACGCAGGTAGTGGATCTGCCATATTCGATTGTGAAATTGAAGTTGATCTTGTAGGTCAACATTTAAATCACACATATATGAATGGGATAAACTAACTACAGTGGGACACTGAACAGCTTAAAGGTTATATCCCGGCCCAGAATAAAAGCCAGCTGACTATCTAAGCTGGAATTCAATTTCCGGCAGTTTCCAAAGGTGGATGCCTGTCTCAGCCATTAACTCCTTTGGCGAGGAAGGGGAATACACCAGATGACAAATTATTGTCTACCCCCCTTCCCCTGTATGTATCAAGTTTGGGAGGTGGGGGAAGGGAGGCAGCGGAAAAAATTTGGTGGATGGCTGAAGCTGAAAAGAGTCCTCCCATTGAACCAAGAATTGCACAAGCAACTTGCCGGATCCATAATAATAGTCGAACAAAATTTCCAGAATGCTAATTGCAGAAATTGAAAAATTTGAAACAAATGGTGACTAGACCCATATCGGCTAGCTGGCCTTCCCTGGTCAGGTGTCTGTTTAATTGTTGCTGACCTAGTATATATGAGTATAGTATAGACCCTTCTTAATATTTTCTCAGGAATAATCCAGAACGAGCTACTCTTGAGGCGGTCCTGCTGCATGCGTCGCAAAAACATGGCAACTCTTGGGTGTTTCTCATAATCCATCCGTTACCAGAGTCGAATGTTACTTTTTTACCAATCTTGGCTTTATTACATTTACATTTGAGGAAGAATATGTCAAAAAGTGTAGTAAAGCCTCAGGAGATACCCACACCAGCAAAGCCAAAGGCTACAAGTCATTCAACGAAGTTTATGTTCATAACATGAGAGGCAAGTTTGTTTCCTTTAATGACACTTTCATCAAAGCAAGCCTTGGCATATTCCAAAACTGCCCAAGATACCCTTCAGTACATGGAGCTTGGCATTTGAAAATGTTCACTGAGGCTGATGATAACAGCGTGATCCAGAAGCTTGTAATGGAATATCTAGAATCTGGAGGTCATTCCACAAAAATATGGATCCACGAAATTGTCTATAAACATAGACCTGCAATATCTAGATAGGATACCATTTGGCCTTGCCAAGTGATACTTGTGTTATGTGTTACTGTTAGTGACTGTCCAATGTAGCGTCAGTGCTGTAGTCCAAGTAAACTAAATTTTAAGCGATAGATTTGACTATTCTCTTCAAATAACAGTGGCAGTAAATGGACAATTACCTAAAAATTAGGTCCACCATTACTTCGGATCATTACAATCCATTCTTGGCATATTTTTTTGTCCATTGAGCAAATGGTGGAAGTTTATTTCAGCTAGCATTAACACAATTGGGAACACATCAGTGCGCCATGTTGCCACAGATGCTTTGCATTGCTGCACTTGTGGCCTCATACTGATGCTGCATGCATAAATGTTGAGAAGGGCCTATAGACTTCGTAAATCATACCGGTAGTTCAGATTATTGCTGCTCCTTGCAGGGCATTTTCCAGTATATCCCTTTCATTTCCCAGGCCTCTTGTGTATTTTTTCCTTTCATTTCTTCCTCCCAATTCTTGCTTAACATACCGGTACTCCTCACTTTATCATAGTTTCCCTTGTCGTGTTTGAAACGACTGGCAGTTGGTGGTGGTTGGGCAATAGTGCAGTGGTATTGGAATAACAACATCAGATGATCGCTTGCCCCCCAGTGGGTACCATAGATCAGGTCACTCACCATGCCTTCTTCATTTGAAAATATGAGGTCCAGCAGGTTTGGTGTTCGGTTTAGTCTATATCTTGTTGGCTCTGTCATATGTTGTATAAGGAAGGCATCCCTGGTGCTCTCCAGAAATTACATAGATGTGATATATTGGGGGTACATAAATGTAATATATTGGGGGTACATAGATGTGATATATTGGGGATACATAGATGTGATATATTGGGGGTGATGCGATATATTGGGGGTACATAGATGTGATATATTGGGGGTACATAGATGTAATATATTGGGGGTACATAGATGTGATATATTGGGGGTACATAGATGTAATATATTGGGGGTACATAGATGTGATATATTGGGGGTACATAGATGTAATATATTGGGGGTACATAGATGTAATATATTGGGGATCATAGATGTAATATATTGGGGGTACATAGATGTGATATATTGGGGGTACATAGATGTGATATATTGGGGGTACATAGATGTGATATATTGGGGGTACATAGATGTAATATATTGGGGATCATAGATGTAATATATTGGGGATCATAGATGTAATATATTGGGGGTACATAGATGTGATATATTGGGGGTACATAGATGTGATATATTGGGGGTACATAGATGTGATATATTGGGGGTACATAGATGTAATATATTGGGGGTACATAGATGTAATATATTGGGGGTACATAGATGTGATATATTGGGGGTACATAGATGTAATATATTGGGGGTACATAGATGTAATATATTGGGGGTACATAGATGTGATATATTGGGGGTACATAGATGTAATATATTGGGGGTACATAGATGTAATATATTGGGGGTACATAGATGTGATATATTGGGGGTACATAGATGTGATATATCGGGGATACATAGATGTATTATATTGGGGTACATAAATGTAATATATTGGGGGTACATAGATGTAATATATTGAGCTTAGAAGCCTTCCGGGTTCAGATATGGGTCAAGTCACCAGTAAGCATTGGCTTGGGCCAGTTATAGGTCATTCCGACTACAGCATGCTTGGACTGTAGTTGATTCTGACTACGCAGTAGGGTAAGGGTTAGCCCAGAAACCTAGGCTGTGTGGGCTGAAACACAGCCTAGTCGCATTCCATAGTAAAATTCTGGTCTGGAACAACCCCATTTCAGGGTTGTTTGATTTTGAGCAAGTGTAGCTCTGATTCTCCTTTTCTGTGGGAAAAGTTTGATAACAGAAACAAACCTTAATCCTTTTCTTAATACTTCCTGACAAGTAATGACTAATCAGATAAGTAACCTTTCTTAAAAAGCAAAAATAATCCAGTCTGTCACCAGAAATTCATATGAAAACATGTGTTTTCACTGACCCAATGACTGGGTCCCTGAACAATAAACCAATTAGCATGGCTTATAATATCATGTGATGACCTTGCACATGTGCAGTGATCAACTTCCTGTAAAAAAAATGGTGGCATGTTGTTGTCCATTTTTATGCCAGTAGGCAATTATGGCTCCTTTTGGAGAGTTCAACAACCTTGGAAGAGTTCACACATCAGTAATTATATGTAGAAAAGTACTTTTACATTGTTGAAACTAATTATGAAAGCTGTAGTTAAACAATTCAATTTGTCATGTGAAGTTGATTTCTCACTATAGAATGCTACATGGCTATGATTCTTCAACCATAGCCATGGATTCATGGCTAGGTAAGGGTGTGAACTAGGACCGTGAGCTATAGGCTGTGGCGAGTGGACAGTGAGTGTGCATGCAAATTATTGTAGAATATGTATCTAGATAAGAGGAAACACAGGTCTGAGTCCGTACCAATTTGTAAGGTTTGGATTAGGGTTAGGAATAAATATCTATTTTAGGTATAAAGTTACAATTAGGTTTAGGCGTAAATCTAGATGCTAAAATTAGATTTAGGAATAAGCTTATATAATGATTTCATAAAGAATTCAGGCGTTGGTACCTCTCGGTCGAGTAACGATCAGAGGCCCAGATTACTCGGGGCTCCCTTAAAAATGTTAAACGCTACTTAAATGGAACACTTTTTGAATACCGTAATTTCCGGTGTACAAGTTACACCTTCCTCACGCCCGAGGGGTGCGACTGATACACCGGTGCTACTTATATATGAACCAAGTCCAAGCTTCTTTCTTGGGACCCACCCCCCCTTCCTGGCTACTCTCCCCCCTTACCTGCTTGACTGACCGGGAGATGGGGGGTCGTTCTTCCATCATCCCCATCTGTCATAATCCCATCCGGAAAATGAAGCCAATTACTCCGGCGCCAATTGTAGAACTGCTGTCTCGTCGCGCCTACACGGTATCGTGTTTCTGTCTGACCCACTTAGTCTAAGACGGCAGCTGTATCTTGTTACACCATCGACTGCCGCTTCCTGAAACAATGCCCCACCAATCTAAAAGTCCAAGTCAAAATGGGGCACCCTGCCAACGATGACAATGGACCCCTGACTCCACTCTGCCTACAAGTACGACACTGCTTCACCGACCTCGCGATGCGTCATTTATCTGTACAAACAATACCTAAGCAGCTGGATGTTAAGCTGGTGCCGCGGGAAGTGTCAAAAAAACACACCTCAGTCAATTGTTACGGCCTTTGACAACAAACATTAGCACAAAAAGCAACTTGCTGCCCTAGGCCATTGTGATTGGTATGAACTCTGTAATTACGGGCCATAGTTAACAATGGTGGGCACATATGGTGGTATAAATAGAGATGCTATAAATTCACTTTCAGAATGTGTTTATCCCTCAATGGTGCCAATTAATATATGCCTCATACAAAGTGAAAATCTTATACAACCAGCTTAAATCTATTTCCAGAGCAGCGTCATACGAAATATTTCTCAAAATCGGCGGGTGCGACTTATACCCGGACATTACGGTATATACGAAATATCTAGTAAGGCAAGCCTATACCTGTCATGTTTAGATGGCACATTTCATTTGCAAAATGCCATAAGAATTTTAATCTTATACAATGCCCTAAACAAGACCACCTCTACACTGCCTGATACTGAATAGCTCAATCAGCCTGCATCCCCTCCTTTCTGACTATCGGGGCCGGCGCGACAGCTCAGTGGGCAAGGGCGCTCGCATTGAGTGCTCTGGTCACCTGAGAGCCTAACGGCACGTGGATCGATGGTCCGAGCCCTGCTGTGGCCATGTCTGTGTGGTCGCAGGATAAAGATCCCATGTCTTTCTTCGTAAAGAGTAGGGGGTTGCCCTCGGGGACATGGCTCTACTCTCCCTTCCTTCTTCCATTGACGTGATATGACCAAAAGTGGTTAAAGCGTCCTGAATAACCAACCAACCTTTCTGACTATCATACCTATATACTACTTTAAGGCATAGGGATCTTGCACTGGTCAATGGAACATTGACAGCTATGACTGCACTATGAAAGTTTAACGATAAGCTCTTACATTATGTGCATTTTTTGCATTATAGGGTCATCACACACGATGGAGGAGCCACTTGACCCAGGATCTGACCATGAGGACAACTTCAACTATGGCTACAACTTTGAATTCTCCGAGAAGACCATCCGCCTTGGTGCGATCACAGCCTGTCATGCTGTCTGATATATTAGCTTTGATATCTAGTCTTTCCTGTTCTAATGTATACCCATGCACGATCAGTGGTAATTAATAATACAATCATAACAAACAGGGATTTGAACACCAATCTAGGCTGTTTCTATTAATTAATGTGTGTGACAAGGAATAAAACAGATACTGTCATAGTCTATCGAATAGCGGCATGTTACTTCTGGATGAATACTGGCCCACTACTGTCATAACTATGTCGTTGCCGGTGATTTAGATAATGGTTTATGGCAATAACTTTGCATTTGCATTCTTCTTATGTCCTTCTGACTGATTCGGTCATGTGGTACATGTATGCATTTGATCTGTATATTTTACGAGTCCTGGCTCACATGATATGTCTTACATTATGATATTTCTATGCACTTCCAGGCTTCATCCGAAAAGTGTACTCTATCCTGCTTTGCCAGCTATGTGTGACATTGATATTTATTGCGATATTCTTATTCGCGTAAGTGTGTTTTTTTGGCGCTCATACAAATTAAGTTACCACATATTCAAATTTAATTGGGTTGGGCCCCATTTGTGAATGGTAACTAATATACTTTTTTTAGCAACATATGCTTAAATGTTTAAATGGTTTAGCTGAAGACATTGCTTTCCGCTAGTATGTAATAGCGTAATATGTAAAATAGAATATAAATATATCATACATGTTGGTACATTTATGATTATTCTTGTATAAGCACCTAAATAATATTGTGGATTTGTCTTTTACTGCAGGGAACCAGTCAAGACCTACTCCGCGGAAAACCCCTGGATGTGGGGTGTGGCGATGTGAGTTTTAACTCTGGCTCAGGTTTATGTGTGTGACTAGGGATAAGGGAACCAGGGGTACAAAATATGCTGTAAATCCGGTGTCGATGGATTTTCGGTCATGTAGGAAATGTGTGGTTTATTGTATAGCCCAGGTGTCCTACAATGCCAGGCCATATAACGATACATTGCAAGGGGAAACCCCCTTTTTCATAAAAACGTCAAATGGTAATTATTGTCCAGTTGCATTTTACGTATTGCAGGGCGGTCACGTTCATCTCGCTCATAGCGCTGGCCTGTTGCCCGGATGTGAGGAGACGCTCCCCAATCAACTTCATCATGCTCGGCATCTTTGTAAGTGTCTCACGCAATGATGTCCCGTGAAATGAAGAATGAGATTATTGTGCTCTCGGTTGACACAAACGTTATCATGTGGAAAGGATCCAGACGAAAAATGTCCTTGAATTATTCAGTTAGATGTCCTTGATGGATCTGACAGTTGTAGTATTGGATATCAGTATAAATATTATAGGGAAACTAACGATATTGTTATTGAATCAAATAAATGGCATGTGTGGAATAAATAGTCGCGAGACGTGCATCTGATTGATGTACCGTGTGTTATGTTATGGACTTAATAAGGGTTTTATGGATAAAACAATTGTCATCTATAACTGGCTTTTCTGATTTTATACCAATGACATATTCAAGTGTTCGGACTTGTTCTTTATGATTTAGACACGTCTTTAACTTTCTGCGATTGTCGTTAGTAATTTCGCATCTGACATTTTGTGTAATTATTTTTCAGACGCTTTGCGAATCATTTTTGCTTGGGGCTGTTGCAAGGTATGTGTAACCGACCAGCTCTGTTTCCCCAGTTAGCATCACAAGAGCCAAATTATGGAATTTCACTGGCATGGAAGATACTATGTACACAGACTGTATCCACTGTATTGTACGTATTTGTTGATGCGGCTTCAATATATTAGGATGATACATCCTTTTAAAGTCAAGGAGTTGTGCTCCTCTCTACGAGAAAATGTGTTTTGTGAGGTGGCGCTTTGGTTATTGTTTTCAGTTGCTATGACAAGGAAGAGGTTCTCATGGCAGTGGGAGTGACGGCGGTATGTATAACCCGCGAGACATGTTCTACGTGTCGTGATGCGTGTCGGATCATTTGTGCTGAGTTAGGATACATTTTGATATATTAAGTGGCTTGCCAAATTATATATGTTGGATAACTCCCATGTCACTCAGAATAAGAGGAAATAAATGAATATGAAGGTAAAAATGACATGTATTTAGTTTTACTTTTTGTTTGCAGATCGTAGCTCTGGCTCTGACTATATTTGCATTCCAAACTAAGGTATGTCCTTCTTGTATGGTTTACTATGGTATATGTAAGAACATCCCGAGAACACCTTCAGCTGTATTGACAATGCCGCCTCTTGTTTTGTGACAGATTGCGTTCACAAGGCATTGTGCAGGGTCTGTATTAACAGTTTACAGTCTGAATCCTTCACTTCCGTGACGTCAGTGGAAGTTCACAATGTTAGCAATTTACAGTCTGAATCCTTCACTTCCGTGACGTCAGTGGAAGTTCACAATGTTAACAGTTTACAGTCTGAATCCTTCACTTCCGTGACGTCAGTGGAAGTTCACAATGTTAACAGTTTACAGTCTGAATCCTTCACTTCCGTGACGTCAGTGGAAGTTCACAATGTTAACAGTTTACAGTCTGAATCCTTCACTTCCGTGACGTCAGTGGAAGTTCACAATGTTAACAGTTTACAGTCTGAATCCTTCACTTCCGTGACGTCAGTGGAAGTTCACAATGTTAACAGTTTACAGTCTGAATCCTTCACTTCCGTGACGTCAGTGGAAGTTGACAATGTTAACAGTTTACAGTCTGAATCCTTCACTTCCGTGACGTCAGTGGAAGTTCACAATGTTAACAGTTTACAGTCTGAATCCTTCACTTCCGTGACGTCAGTGGAAGTTCACAATGTTAACAGTTTACAGTCTGAATCCTGCACTTCCGTGACGTCAGTGGAAGTTGACAATGTTAACAGTTTACAGTCTGAATCCTTCACTTCCGTGACGTCAGTGGAAGTTGACAATGTTAACAGTTTACAGTCTGAATCCTTCACTTCCGTGACGTCAGTGGAAGTTCACAATGTTAACAGTTTACAGTCTAAATCCTTCACTTCCGTGACGTCAGTGGAAGTTCACAATGTTAACAGTTTACAGTCTGAATCCTTCACTTCCGTGACGTCAGTGGAAGTTCACAATGTTAAAAGTTTACAGTCTGAATCCTTCACTTCCGTGACGTCAGTGGAAGTTCACAATGTTAACAGTTTACAGTCTGAATCCTTCACTTCCGTGACGTCAGTGGAAGTTGACAATGTTAACAGTTTACAGTCTGAATCCTTCACTTCCGTGACGTCAGTGGAAGTTCACAATGTTAACAGTTTACAGTCTGAATCCTTCACTTCCGTGACGTCAGTGGAAGTTCACAATGTGAACAGTTTACAGTCTGAATCCTTCACTTCCGTGACGTCAGTGGAAGTTCACAATGTTAACAGTTTACAGTCTGAATCCTTCACTTCCGTGACGTCAGTGGAAGTTCACAATGTTAACAGTTTACAGTCTGAATCCATCACTTCCGCGACGTCAGTGGAAGTTGACAATGTTAACAGTTTACAGTCTGAATCCTTCACTTCCGTGACGTCAGTGGAAGTTCACAATGTTAACAGTTTACAGTCTGAATCCTTCACTTCCGTGACGTCAGTGGAAGTTCACAATGTTAACAGTTTACAGTCTGAATCCTTCACTTCCGTGACGTCAGTGGAAGTTCACAATGTTAACAGTTTACAGTCTGAATCCTTCACTTCCGTGACGTCAGTGGAAGTTCACAATGTCAACAGTTTACAGTCTGAATCCTTCACTTCCGTGACGTCAGTGGAAGTTCACAATGTTAACAGTTTACAGTCTGAATCCTTCACTTCCGTGACGTCAGTGGAAGTTCACAATGTTAACAGTTTACAGTCTGAATCCTTCACTTCCGTGACGTCAGTGGAAGTTGACAATGTTAACAGTTTACAGTCTGAATCCTTCACTTCCGTGACGTCAGTGGAAGTTGACAATGTTAACAGTTTACAGTCTGAATCCTTCACTTCCGTGACGTCAGTGGAAGTTCACAATGTTAACAGTTTACAGTCTGAATCCTTCACTTCCGTGACGTCAGTGGAAGTTCACAATGTTAACAGTTTACAGTCTGAATCCTTCACTTCCGTGACGTCAGTGGAAGTTCACAATGTTAACAGTTTACAGTCTGAATCCTTCACTTCCGTGACGTCAGTGGAAGTTGACAATGTTAACAGTTTACAGTCTGAATCCTTCACTTCCGTGACGTCAGTGGAAGTTCACAATGTTAACAATTTACAGTCTGAATCCTTCACTTCCGTGACGTCAGTGGAAGTTCACAATGTTAACAGTTTACAGTCTGAATCCTTCACTTCCGTGACGTCAGTGGAAGTTCACAATGTTAACAGTTTACAGTCTGAATCCTTCACTTCCGTGACGTCAGTGGAAGTTCACAATGTTAACAATTTACAGTCTGAATCCTTCACTTCCGTGACGTTAGTGGAAGTTCACAATGTTAACAGTTTACAGTCTGAATCCTTCACTTCCGCGACGTCAGTGGAAGTTCACAATGTTAACAGTTTACAGTCTGAATCCTTCACGTCCGTGACGTCAGTGGAAGTTCACAATGTTAACAATTTACAGTCTGAATCCTTCACTTTCGTGACGTCAGTCGAAGTTCACAATGTTAACAGTTTACAGTCTGAATCCTTCACTTTCGTGACGTCAGTGGAAGTTCACAATGTTAACAGTTTACAGTCTGAATCCTTCACTTCCGTGACGTCAGTGGAAGTTCACAATGTTAACAATTTACAGTCTGAATCCTTCACTTTCGTGACGTCAGTGGAAGTTCACAATGTTAACAGTTTACAGTCTGAATCCTTCACTTCCGTGACGTCAGTGGAAGTTCACAATGTCCAGTGGGATTTTTGATAGTTGAAAATCATTGACTTTCTTGGCTTCAGTGGGATTTCACCATGTGCAGTGGAGGGTTACTGGTCCTACTGGTTATCTTAATCTGCTTTGGCCTGATGTGCGCCATCGTTAGGAACCACGTAAGTACTTTAAACTTAATCCTTTATAATTCAGTAGAACCCCCCTAACTCTATACTTCATAGCAATAGACATACTTTCCTCCGGCACAATTTGCTAGAATTCCTTGGTGTGTATGTCTAGCGCTGTAAACCTGGATCTCTTTATATGGGTGGGGGGGGGGGGGGGGTATCGTGTTCATTAGCTATATCCTTGCCTCCGGCACAATTTGCCATGATCGGTCGACTTGCCATACCAAGCGCTGGGAATTCTAAGAAATTGTGCCGGAGGTAAATACGCAACCCCTGTTATAAAGGGCCAAGTCTGTTTCACCGTTGCCACTGTCACCCGTTTCTGTATCTTCCTTGCATTGGTTAACAAATAACAGATATCTGGCAACTGGCGAAGGTGGTGATGACTTACATAACAGAAATTGTAATAAACAAATTAATCTTATATGGAAAATAACTGTTTTAAATCGAATCCAGTGATGTATCATTATAAACAACTCTCGCTTTCATCAAATTATTTTTTATTAAATTTATCTTTGCGCTGTTTCAGTACGCCAACATGGTCTATGCCTCCCTCGGTGCGCTCATCTTCTCTATGGTAAGTTACCTACACCACCAGCTCATTATTCGGGGTCACTGTAGCTCCGTTGGTATGCAGGCTGAGCGGCAGGTCGTGGCTTCGATCCCTGGCACGCTAGCACACGTTGCATGTTTCTTCCAATCTCATTACGTTTGTTCCCGGGAGGTGTTTCGTAGCCCACTATGAGGCCTCTATGTGCACACACGTGATCATTCACTGGTAAGAATTTTGGCGACATTTTTGTAATTTCCAATGACCATTCAGAAAGCGCCCCCCCCCCTCCCGCCCCCCCCCCCCCCATCCCGTCCCCGCCCTTGAATCGGAATAGGGTATACAAAGGCGATATAGCGGCGGCGAATATCTTTCGCTATGCATAGGCTGTGAAGTAAGTGTTATTTTGTTGTATTGCTATGTGGAGACGGGCATCTCAAGCCTAGTGCGTAAGCAGTTTGCGCCACAGATCTACGGGTCATGGGTTCGCGCTACAGGTCTACGGGTCATGGGTTCGCGCTACAGGTCTACGGGTCATGGGTTCGCGCTACAGGTCTACGGGTCATGGGTTCGCGCTACAGGTCTACGGGTCATGGGTTCGCGCTACAGGTCTGCGGGTCATGGGTTCGCGCTACAGGTCTACGGGTCATGGGTTCGTGCTACTGGTCTACGGGTCATGGGTTTGCGTTACTGGTCTGCGGGTCATGGGTTCGCGCTACAGGTCTACGGGTCATGGGTTCGCGCTACAGGTATACGGGTCATGGGTTCGCGCTACAGGTCTACGGGTCATGGGTTGGCGCTACAGGTCTACGGGTCATGGGTTGGCGCTACAGGTCTACGGGTCATGGGTTGGCGCTACAGGTCTACGGGTCATGGGTTCGCGCTACAGGTCTACGGGTCATGGGTTGGCGCTACAGGTCTACGGGTCATGGGTTCGCGCTACAGGTCTACGGGTCATGGGTTCGTGCTACTGGTCTACGGGTCATGGGTTTGCGTTACTGGTCTGCGGGTCATGGGTTCGCGCTACAGGTCTGCGGGTCATGGGTTTGCGCTGCAGGTCTACGGGTCATGGGTTTGCGCTACAGGTCTGCGGGTCATGGGTTCGTGCTACAGGTCTGCGGGTCATTGGTTCGCGCTACAGGTCTGCGGGTCATTGGTTCGCGCTACAGGTCTGCGGGTCATTGGTTCGCGCCCTGACACCTGCATCTGATGCTGGGACATGATTCATTCAACCCATTATATCGTCCTGGATGTTTCTTGGTCCCCAAGTTGGCATGGATGGGCTCAAAAGTGGCTTATCCCCACCACCGCAAGATTGGTGTGTTATAGCTTGGTGTTTGTACTTGCAGTACCTGGTGTTCGACACCCAGATGATGCTGGGCGGCAAGCACAAGTACTCCCTCTCCCCCGAGGAATACATCTTCGCCGCTCTCAACCTCTACCTGGACATCGTCAATATGTTCCTCTTCCTACTGTCCCTCATTGGCGGAGGCAACCGCTGATGACGTCACTACGCTGTCCCTCCTCGGCGGCGGCGGCAACCGTTGATGACGTCACTACTCTGTCCCTCATCGGCGAAGGCAACCGCTGATGACGTCACTACTCTGTCCTTCATCGGCGAAGGCAACCGCTGATGACGTCACTACTGTCCCTCATCGGCGGCGGCAACCGCTGATGACGTCACTACTCTGTCCCTCATCGGCGAAGGCAACCGCTGATGACGTCACTACTCTGTCCCTCATCGGCGGCGGCAACCGCTGATGACGTCATTACGCTGTCCCACATCGGTTGCGGCAACCGCTGATGACGTCATTATCACCATCGATGATGACGTCATGATCACCGGCGATGGTGACGTCAATGTCGCACCAGCAGTCGAAGATGATTTGTCATATTCCGTCAGCAGCAGGTTCGGGTTCTAAGGTGACGTCACGCTGACCCACCTACCGCCCGATCCGTCGCTTGCTGGTGTCATTCTCTGTAATTAAACCATATGACGTCATCCACCTGGCGCTAAGGACGTCATTCTGTCCCAATGACGTCATCAACGCCGGACGCCGGTGCCGTGGTAAGACGACACAGTAGAGTATCCAACGAGTAATGTTTGTAGCTTACCTTGTAGCGGGTTTGTAATGGGAAGCCCGGGGAGAATAAGTGTAGTGTACAGTATTGTGGACGTCTCAATCGTTACCTACTAATTGTGTATATCCAGATCCAGTAAGTACCACGCGCGTTTAATATATATCAGCTTGACACTGTACAAACTTGAATTGGCGTGAAAACACTTAAGCTGTAGATCTTTTACTTAATCGTGACTATCATACAAAACTACCAGTCAGCATTTGACAGGCGTGCTTAAATTTCACAACATGTTGTCTTTCACTGTCAGTTATAAGCAAAAGTGTTTGCTTTGTGGTTTTCATTAAGTTGTTGTTAGCACTGTCAGTAGATATTACAATGAAACAAAAAGAACTAATGTGACATCAAATATTTACATTTTCAACTCTGAACAATGAAATATATTTCACGGTTGTTTTTGTCACGAAGCTAACTGTGCCGTGGTATAAAAATACTGTGTATATGGATAATTGTAAACCTTGTATGAGCTGTATGCTGACGGCAAGACCTGGAAGTATATTACTGCGGGGATTTTTTGGTTTGTAGTGCGGACGAAAGGTATTTTATGTTACTTATAAACAGGTGCGTTGCTGGATAGTTTTATATTCTGAATGCTATCGCCTATCATTGCTTGATACTCATTCGCTTTAATCTAGTCATGGCTAATGTTAACATTACTTGAAAAAATGTGTATTTGGAAGTATTAATTACGAGTTCGTGGGTGGCAATTTTACTTATGTACGCTTAAATATACTTGTATACCTTATCCAGGAGTTATGTCGGTAACGTGTGTGTGTGTAGGAGGACTGAGATCTGTTGTATACGTGGATCCCGATACATCGTTGTTGGTCGATCACCGTCATTGGCATCTTTACATCGTCTTCACAAGTGATAGTTTTGTTGCAATATTGCATTTTCTATATTATTGATATATTTTATTTGCTAAGAAACTCTTTAACCGTGGATTTATTTTTCCCCCGTTTCCCTTATACATTGTGTTATGTATGTAAGACGCCATCTTGGATATTGATTATCAGATGGGGAGACCACATTGACAGCCAGTGTAGAAGTCTGGAAGTTTACGTATCGTTTTCTAATAGTACGATTGCGTGGACACTGCAAAACGTCAAGGCCACACTACCTAATAATATATGATGTGGTATAATGTAGTTTCATGGACGTGCATGTCAATAAAATGAGACTAAATGAGGACATTTGGCGTGTTTTGGCGGGCTCTTTAGGAGTCTGCCATTGGGGAGTGCGCTTTCTGTGTATATGAACACTTACTACGTATCCTAGACTGATCTCGCTGTGAGCTATTCAGCTTCCCATTGTTAAAGTAAAACTAAATGTTTATAGTAATCGGACCGGAGATTGCGCAGGTACCAGTAATTTTAGCGTACTGAGCCAAAAATGTCACTGCATATCAAGAAAGCTGTCACGCAACAAGGCATCTGTCTGGTGAAAGTTTGGACCCAGATTCATAGGATAGGACATAAAATACGAAACTGCATTTTTGCAACTGCGCAATCACTGGTCCACCTTCTATAACGCTTCGAATTTTGCAAAGAATTTCCCACTTCTGCATGACCTATTGGAACGTTTATGCTAACGCTGAACTTTGTTGATCAACACCCTTTATTGTTATCATCAACCCACCAACGATAAGCCATACGGCAGTTGTCAGGAGCCATGTTGTTCACTGTTGATCACTGTAAATGTATGATAATAAATAAAAAAGAATAAAAAAAAATGTGTTTTTTCAAATTATTTCACAACATTATATGAAAATAATTCAGAGACGTAAGTTGTGTGTCAAGGCCGCAAGTTCGAAAATGCCGGGGTCGAATGTGTATCCTAACTCAATGGAGGAGGACGAACTGTTCGGTCCCGACGGCTTAGAACTTCGGCTTGGAGTGGATAGAACAAGTCGAGTAAGGCATCTACAGCGGGTTAATACATATTAGACGGCCATCCGGAATATACTCCGACAGTACAGGTTGGGAGCGAACAAACATACATCGTTTACCAATCCCAAAGCTTCACGGGAGGCTTGGTTAGCGCTGGCAGCTGCAGGGGGTAAGTTGGTTTCTTTGAGGCGGGGGGGGGTCCTATGGTCTCTATTGTCACTTCATCGTGCCACAGTCATTGCCCAGTACAGGGTGTCGCATTGACTTGATGGACACTACAGGGCGACATACTATGTCACTGGCTAGTGCAGGATGTCACATTGACGTCATGGCCACTACAGGGTGATATACTCATCACTGACTGGTACAGGGTGTCACACTATGTCACTGGCTAGTACAGGGTGTCACATTGACTTCATAGCCACTAGAGCGAGCCATATTGCCTCCATCGCTGCTACTCCAGGGCACCCGAGGCATCACCCCACTGTTCCAACAGTGCCATTGTCTTGGATTGCAAGGTCACCCTGCACCATGCACCGTTCCGACCACGTCCTGTGTCTTCGTCTCCGTCGCTTCCCGGGCCATCGATTTCCTCCATCATTAAACGCGTCAGCCACTCCAACCACTACACAAGCCGGAGACGGCTTGCTGGCGTCCGGCGCCCCTTCTTGTGGCCGCCGCGAGGGGGAGGCACCGTCCCTCATGGCTTGCAGCCCTCGTGGTAGGGCTCCAGGTTGACCATGTGTCGCCACGTGGGCGGCACGTTGTCCTGCAGGTACTTGCCGCACTTGTGGCACGGCGCCGAAAACAGGTTGGAGTAACTGTGCAGCCACTTCTGGAGAGGATGAACGGTACATTTTGTGGTCAAAAATCGGGAGACCGATCGTGAGTCGATAACATATAGAAAGGTGACCAAAGATACAAAGGCGACCGAAGATAGAAAGGCCATCAAAGATACAACGATCACCGAAGACACTACGGCGACCAAAGATGGAAGGACGACCAAAGGTACAACGACCAAAGGAAAACAAGCCGACCGAAAATCGAAAGACGACCGAAGATCCAAAGACAGATACGACCAAATATATAAAGACGACGAAAGGTATAAAGACGACCAAAGATATAGACTAAACATACAAACGACCAAAGGATATCAAGACGACCGAAGATACCATGGCGACCAAAGATTTATAATTTTACACCAAAAACACACGTTACTATATATCATCCCGGTAACTACAGTACACAGTAAATGTAGTGACGTGGATCGCACACAGGAAGCATAAGACAATCTTGTTATTCCACTGTCATTAATATTATGTAGTTCTAATAAATCATAACAGTATAATGATACACTGTAATGTTACATATATGCCCATGTGCAGATAACGATGAATGATATACTATAAAGTATTGAATCCGACGGGGAAGCCATGCTACTGAATATTATGCAAAGAGGATTCACGTATTGTAAAATCATAATGCATAGATCTAGATGACGTAGGCCTACCAGGAATGACGTCACAGCTATTTCCGGGAAGAAGGGGGAGTAGTAGTGCACAGTGGCGGCCGTTGTGTGGTCAGTCACCTGTAGCCGGATAGAGGTTGATTAACCAACGCATTCATCACTCGACTGATTCAATGCAGCAATGTGATGGATTGGAGTTTCGGGGAAGCTCTGCGCACAGACAAGGGCTATACAGGGTCAGGGCTTGCATGCCAGGGACAACGAAATGAACGCATGGAAGACCCACAGACACAGTTGCAGTATGCCTTTTTGTGATCAACTAAGTCGGTAGTCGTGCCTCATGTGCTCCTGGTCATTTAAGGTCAATAAACCGATCCAGGCTGTCAATCTTTCACTGACGTCACTTGTTTTTATCCAATCATGTGGTGAAAAAAGGTCTTCCACGTGTCGGACAAACAAAGCAGCGTGTCACTGTTGTCAGTTTCAGAGATGAGTACTTCTCATTTACACCTGCGATTAGATTTGACTGCCATTTCATACTGCCAACTCCAGCGTGGGTGGGGCTTAGTGTCGGAGTAAGGATCGGTCTATTATTAGTGTGTCCGTCGTGAACTCGGCTCAAGGAGGTCACACCCGGCTGCTTTGTATCGTCGATAAGACACAGGCGTTAAACAAATGTTACCGCTTGATGTACAGAGAAGCCTTTCATATATTAGAGCTGCTCACACCGCAATTCTCCACTTACATCACGATCTACAAAATCCATTAGAGAAATCTCCTGGACACATTGTCTGACCGTATGAACGTTAACTCTATCCGAAATAAATATGTTATATGTTAAGAGGTCAAAACGGCAGCAATGTCAACAGTCTCATGACGTAGTACACAAGAAAGCCATACTCCCCCCCACGATATACATTAGTTTGTTCCAAAAAGTGGCTTAAGAACATGTTATTTTTTGGATATAATATATTTGTTATTGCTGTCTATATTGCAATCTATGAGTAACTTTCATCTACAGCTTGGAGTGCTGGCAAGTTGAGATATCTACCTTTTGGAAGACCGCATGTTTAGATCTCGTCCATATGTCAAGCTGAAATATAAAATATCACGAACTGATGAAAATTAAACTGACTTAAATATCACGCGTCGAAGACACCACGCAAACGCCATGCTCAAACTACAAAATTCGTCCAGTTACAAGAGTCGCTTAGTCTGAAGGTCTGTTCAAGATATCGATAATATATACCTAGACCAGACGAGGAACAAATTTGCTCTTTGGGGTGTTGCATGATACAGTACTTCATAATTGTGAATCAATGCGGCTTGCTACCTTCTTTTCATATTATTGCCGCATTTCGTATTCCGCACCGTACGCAATCGCCCTCTGCGGCAGTGTACGGCCACGGCCACCGCAAGCCACCCATACATATAGGAAATATTTCGGTATTTGCTTCGTATGGGATCTCTTCACCAGATGGCATAGCTATTCCACGGCAACCGGCACCAAAATTAAATTTGCATCACGCCCCCCCCCCCCCCAAAAAAAAGACAATATACAGCTTTTCTGACCTTGCCGTTTTCGTTGGTGAACTGCTCGTCGTAGCCCTTGACCAGTACCCACTCAATGATGAGACCCCTGAGGATGATGACGGACCGTAACGTGTGAGCCAGCGTGATCTGCAAACAAACATACAACGTCATATCCGGTCACCACGTGGCCGCCAGGGTCTTGTCTTTCCACGTGACCTTCAAGGTTAAAAGCGTCAGCCTGGCGACCAATCGGTGAATGTTACAATCTCAACAAAATGGGCCGCTTTAACTTTATCCCAGCAAACACCGCACGTTGGGCCATGGGGTGTAGTTTGGGTTACATCAGCAGACAACGTTCTACAAACGTTCCGTATAGGTTCCTTTAACGTTGTTCGGAACGTTGTCGGAACGATCTTGAAACGTTCCTACCAAGGTTCATGGAACGCCAGAAAAGTTTTCGTGAAAAATGTTCCCCGAACCTTCGATCAAAACGTTCCCGTATCCCTCAACAAACCAACTGCCAACGTTTGCGAAACGTTTAAGTGGTTGCTGGCATCTTCGGATTTGTCTTGATTACTATTATGGATGTTTCGTCAAAAGCAACAATCATGGGGAAAAGCACATTGCTTAGTCTAAATAAGGGTTGCTGCAATCAGTAAACGCAAGAAAAAGAACTTGCCCCCATCGGGAATTTAAAGCAAAGCCCTAGGACCAAAAGTCAGCCAATCTGCCGCCAGCCGTGCTTCATACTGATGGCTGGTTACTGAAGGCGCCAGCTTCTGATCTCACCAAACCCTTCCAGCCAATGTATGCGGCCCCGCTTGTCTAATGTTTACCTTTAAACGCGTCAGATTGGCAGCAAACTGGTTAAGGTCTTAACAATCCTACCCATAACAAGCTCTTAGGATAGAACAATAATACAGTGCCTATTGCATGCTTTTAAAGGAGAAGGAACATATAAATATGGGTCATATATAACAGTCTATATGACAGTACTAATGGCAGCCTACCTGCAGCACAGCAGGACTTCCCATGGGACGAGTTAGACTGATGGTCATCGCCGGGTAGCTACCTTCCGCCTTCTGTAGCATGTTGTCAACACTCCTGCGAGTAAAGCAAAATACATCATAATGGCAAATTCAACGATAAAATGTCCCGAGTTAAGTCCAGGATAGGCAGGGTTTATTTGCGGGAAGGCACCTATCTTGCTTTAATTTACCACATAATCCAGCATCTGTCAGGACACAACGTATAATCGAAAACGTCTCTTTGAGCGACACCATGATATATACCTTATATATACTTACAAATATCGTGGTTCAAGACTAAATGATATTTGTTCAATGGTCTAAAACATCATTCTATGAATGTAATAAACAAGCCTCCGACCTTGACCTTAAAACTCAAGGGCAAAGCACTCACTCTGGTGGGACATTACGATTGGTTCCAAGCAGCTTGGCAAAGTACTCACTGTGGTGGGACATTATGATTGGTTCCAAGAGGCTTCCTCGGTCGTTTAGCCATCATGGAACTGGTGAGGGAGCGCTTCAGAGAGTGCTGACTCAGCAGCGAGTGGGCGAAGGTGGCATAATCATGGACCTGTGGTGGTCAAATTAATGAAACATACCATTACTATCCTACATATAAAGACACTTTCCAATTCCTGATTGCATAACCAATTGAAATAAATAACAATGCTTAATTAAAAGTTCATTTTCATTCTCCACATACCGTAATTTCCGGTGTATAAGTCGCACCTGTTTTAAATCGCGCCCGAACCAAGTCTAAGCTTTTCTCTCGGGAGCCTCCCCCCCCCCCACCCCTTTACCAATTTGACCGGCCGGGAGATCGGGGGTCGTTCTTCAATTGTCTCCGGTTATCATACTCCTATCCGGGGAAGGAAGCCAATTACTCCGGCGCCAGCACCACTGTCGCGTCGCGCCTACACGGTATCAACTTTCTGTATGGTCCCCAGTCTAAGACAGTAGCTGTATCAAGTTACACCACCGACTGCCGCTTCCCGAACCAAGCCCCTCTACTCTACGAGTCAAGTCAAAATTGGGCACCCTGCCAGTGACAACGATGGACCCCTCACTCCACCCCCTCCTTGCACATGCAACACGGCTTAACTGACCACGCGACGCGTCAACCACATATATAAACAATGCCTAATTGACTCGCCCGCTCAATTGGTCGACTTAAGCCGCGGGGTGTTAAGCGGGTGCCGCTAGAAACTGTGCTCCGAGCACCCATCAAAGAAACATGGATGTATCGGTCCTGATGGCCTTTGACAACAAACAACGTGGGAGCCGAGTTAAACGCAATTACGGGCAATAGTTGACAATGGAGGGCACATGTCAGAATATCAAGTCCGGCCTCCGCAAGGCAGAACTGCGGAAGTACATGTATACCGTAGCTTTGACAAAAACCATACACCAAGGTTGGTGTATGGGGTTTGATGTCAAAGCTAATGTATACCGATGCCCGCCGCGACGAACTTCGAGGGGTTTGGCTCAGACTTGGAGACTGAGCGAGGAGGGCGGTGAGTTTGTAGGATATACAAGTATAATATAATTAGTCACAACAATAATTGCGAAGTGCAGTGCTTTATACGTTATCTGCATTTACAAATCCAAATCAATCTTTTCCGTAACATAACGTTATTCGAACCGCATCGTCATGCACACAGTGCTTCGACGCGCGGCTAAATGTCATAGCGAAGGTGTGACTTATACACCGGTGCGACTTATATACGGCTCAACAGTAATTTCTCGAAATCTGCGGGTGTGACTTATACACCGGTGCGACTTATATACGGCTCAACAATAATTTCTCAAAATCGGCGGGCGCGAATTATACACCGGTGCGACTAGAAATTACGGTAGATTGTCTACCTCAAGATGCACGTTGAAAGTTACCGGTACAAAATGGGTACACAGGCTTTACAAGTTTCCTGTTGCATCTCTTTTGGTTAGTACATGAAACATTGAAACATTCTTACATTGAACAATGCTCACTTTGTACTCCTTAAATAATCAACTACGGATCAAAATTTGTTCTACTTATGCACATATCTTTATACCATCAAGTGATATTTCCCTGAACCAACATTTACCTTGTTTGACCACTTATATGCTCCAAGTATCTGTGGATACAATGGGGTTTTGTCTGTAACTGGATCTAAGTTCAGAAGTCCACTGTTGCCGAGGCTGGATGTGGTTGCTGATGGAGTGAGGTTGTTTGCAGATTTCTCAAGTTCACTGCAAAGATATAACTCACACGTGCACAACGTTGGCATATTTATACCAATAAAATTTAAACTAGACTAAGCAAAGTCCCTGAAATAGAAGTAATACCGGTTGTTTTCATCTTTTGCTGGTATCTAAACACAAATTACTCGGTGTGCTCTAGCAATTCATTCCACCTTCAATTTTCTTTAGCCACACACATATCCCATTAGCCACATATATGTATATATGTTTTTCCGCTCCAAAAACATCGTGTTTATAAGCCAAATCACACTTTCGTGTGCAATGTATTATTTGATCCGTTCGGGATAAGCAGTGCCATGTGGACGAGTGATGCGATGAAGGACATGAGATCTTTATCCTGTGACCACACAGACATGGCCACATAGGGGCTCGCACCATCGATCCACATGCTGTTAGGCTCCCAGGTGGCCAGAGCGCTAAATGCAAGCGTTCACCTTCGGAGCCTTGGAAATTCTTTGGGCCAATGACAGCCACATCACTGCTGGCAATCAATTTCGCGAAATCGTGTTATGATCGTTGATTGAAAACCAGGCCATTTTTTTTTCGCCACTGTGGCGACATGCATGGGTCAATCTTGCGCGATGTGGGGAAACATGTGGGGACGCACCCAGAATTAATAATTGCTATTTGCCCACTTTTTTGTTACACTTTGGGAGATTGGTCTAAAATTTCCAGATTGCAAAATAGGACCTAATTAATCCCATTACACTTTCTTTTACTTGGCAATTGATTCTTTTTGTAATATCCAAACTGGGCTCGCGCTAGGATATTTTTTTCATTAGCCAATTTGGCTAATTCAGTGGAAAAACATTAGCCAAAATTAGCCAAATATTTGTTCGAGGATTTTCTGGTTCCATTTGTTGAAAAAAAACATGAATAAAAATGTGTTTGTAGTTGAAATTTTATATTCGCCATTTTGGCGAGTGTCCAGGAAGTTCTTATCGCCAAATCCCGAATTTTCTCGCCAAATGGCTATTGGCGAATGCTAACGCGAGCCCAGCCAAAGTAATATTGCATATGATGAAGCTCCATTGACCACAAATGTCAGCCATCAAGGAAACTAAAAGGAGCATGGCAATATTTGCCACTGGATGTAATTAATAGAATACAGACAGCAGACATCATGATAAACTTGTTTCTTCTTTTAGTTTAGTTTCAGGCTGACATGAATAGTTATAATAAGAGTTATATTGAAGACAAAATGATATGTGAAGATGTCCCCCCTGTATCTCTCATAAAGGCACCATACAAAAAGCGGAGAGGGTTTACAAGACAACTGTGCATTTGGGGACACTTTGTTTTGTCACATTAGCCTATCCCATTAGATCGATTGTTATAGATTATATATTGTTTTATATCTATAACAGCCACATTATAGGATACCAGATTTGATCTCAAGTACAATGACAGTACAGCAAACAAGCACCTGAAGCTACACCAGCTAATTGACATATCTTGGGTGGTTCTCTTCGTGAAGAACAAGCCGACAATAGCAGGCGACGGAACAAGTGCTATCAGTGATACCTAAAAGGGTGACTGTGGTGGTATCAATGGCATGATACAAACTCAGCTGCTTGTATGACTATAGTGATACAAGGATGAGCATGAGTTACCCTTCAGTGGAACAAGACTTGCTTTTGGAGAGTCCTGGAACAAGCTATATTTTTAAATGGTGGTAAGTGGCAAAAGATTTGTTTTCGTGGATGTCTTGTGGGCTGATGAATTAGCGAATAGCCCTTGGGGCCTTCAATCTTTGTGTGCAGCTATTTATAAATATACCCTACAGTCGGCACAGAAAATATTTGCCTGGCTTTTACTTTGGGATGCTAAAATTACTGTTAGTATAGAAACTTTGCATGGATACATAATGCTCTGTCCCTTTTTCTAGTACTTGATATTAGACTCTTCCGTAGGCCTACTTCTGTAACCAATGAAAACGTAGTAATATGGCCTTCACCTCACATCATAAAAAGGCGGCTCTCAATACACTTTTGTCTGCTATACTTTATGCTAAAGACTATCGTGTTGTGCTGTTATTAATTAAAATACACCTTCAAGTAAGTTAAAATCACAAGGGTCTTGTGTACTGGAGCAAATAAATATATAAATCGTGTCTGTAAATCATGGCTGCAAATGGTGCATGTATGCAGCGCCGCCTGGCTAGTCCCGATACCATTTGAACCATTGATAGCATGGGTCCCAAACTTTGTAACCATCAATTACCTGCAATAGAGGGTGTTGCTGTTATCCTTAAGTTCAAAGTGACTGACTGACAATGTCCTCTAAAGGACAGTCATATGCTAACGGAGCAGAGGAATCAAGTTGCATTCACAGGTACCAATATATGCCAAAAACAAATATGGTGGATGGTTGGTCGGGAAAAGTCGCATGCTTTAACATTTCTTCATGAAATTATAGCAGAACAACCTGGTGTTGATACATTTTCTTGATGTCAGAAGATAGAACAAGGTATATAAAATATATAAATACTATGATTGTACATGCATACATTATGATAAAAGCTACAGTCAATTCCCAACTGGCGTCTAAAGAATTTAGCATGGACACTGTTGTGTCCCTAGAGAAGTGGGCTTGCCTGGGGGTTACGACAGGCCACTTCATCACTCACAAGCTCGCACTAAAGTGGCAGCAGACACCAGCCTTTTTGCTGGTGAAAGGCTCCTGATGGCATAAAAAATTGCAATTTCACACTAACATCTTTGCTGTTTTCACTTTTCTTTAAAACCAACATAACCATAAATCATTTGACTTTTCATTTGTAGCCTGCTTTTCTGCCAATAAATGCCTTATGTGCGAATCGCTGGGCTTCATAATGAGAGCCCAACATCTACGCTGACCGCTTAGGCGCCATGATTGTTTTCAACAGTTGGTCAAAGTGACTTTTTTCGTGGGCCTGAAAGCAGGCCATTGAAGACCGCATGTGCTACACGGATTGGGGCCACTAACATTTGCCACTTTGGACTTCAGAGCACAACCGCAATGGTGGCCGAAAACAGTCCTTTCGACAGAGTGCTCTGACAAAAATGAGCACTGAGTCTTTTACAAGAGTCACTGGGACTATTGGACAGATATTTTTAAATTATGAAAAGTTTTCAATTATGTAGGTATTCATATATAAGTGACAAACACATGATATAATTGAGCTCATGGTGATTTTTTTATGAACTCTCATGATTGCTGACTTTCTGCAAGCTGTCGGCTCTGGCCCTTAGGCCAGCTCTGGTAAGCCTGGAGGCACTTATGCCAAATGCATGATGATGATATATGTCATCCCGCCATAGATTAGGTAGCCATAGATATGCATTATGGCAAGCCGAGGTAGGATATATTTTGAATATTAATCTAGATGTATCCAGGATATATTTTGAATATTAATCTAAGCTTAGATGTATCCAGGATATATTTTGAATATTAATCTAGATGTATCCAGGATATATTTTGAATATTAATCTAGATGTATCCAGGATATATTTTGAATATTAATCTAGATGTATCCAGGATATATTTTGAATATTAATCTAGATGTATCCAGGATATATTTTGAATATTAATCTAGATGTATCCAGGATATATTTTGAATATTAATCTAGATGTATCCCCATGGAATAGCTGAATTTAAAAATATTCCCGCCATCCCGCCGGCCCTGCCCAATTTTTAGAGCGATATTAGGCATACTTACCCAAAATCGCGCATCACCGCAAGCAAGCTGTGTTGTATTTCAGACAAGAACACTTTCTCCTTCGCTTCTTCCGTACGAGCATCTTTCATTCCATCCGCAAGCTTCTGGAACACAAATGAGACACTCGCTCGGAGCTCTTGAGTCGATTTTATCGCATTTGAGAGCAGTTCCGAAACGTTTGCTTCGGCGGACGCCATTGTTGTTTCACTTGATGACTAATGACCGGAAAACACCGAGTGATACCGATGCGAACGAAGACTGTCGTGAGAATTTGCCTAAATTGTGTGGGGTAGGGAGTTTGAAAGGCAATGTCTCATTGGGGAGGGGGGGGGGGGGGTGCTCTCTGAAAAAGTTCGACGCGGGGGGGGGGGGGGCGTTACTCGAAGAACTCGACTTCTAGTGTATGTTCCACTTCCTAACGAGGCGGGGGGTAATTGCCCCCCCCCCACCAATGAGGCATCGCCTTTCAAAGCCCCCAATGTGTGTCGTGTATTGCCCTTTTGACAAGCTGACAAGAGACAGGTTAGGGAGGTACTACGTCTTGGCAGGCAGGCGGTGTTGCTTCATAAAAACATATTTTCTCAACAAAGTACTTTTATATGACATGATGACCGGTCCACTTGAATTTGCCAAACAGTGGGTATAAAGTCAGTCTTGGCGTGCCGTGCTTTGCCTGAGGTAACATATGGTTGCGGACCGACATTATGTGACATCAAGTTGCATCAAATATATAAAGGAACTTATATGGTCCCAAAGATATATCAGTTGACACTTTTGTGGTTGCAATATGAAAATATAATAATGTGAAAAGCGAACTTTACTTGGGGTGCATTTGTAGACGCAAGTGCCGTATGCAAATCAGCCGTTGTTGACATTTTGATGGGTGAGCAAATGCAAACGAAGAGTAGTACAGAATCACCTTCCCTTACTGCCCCCCACCCCTCTCCCTCACCCCTTCCCCTCATGCATCCCCCCTCTCCCTCATGCCCCCCTCCCCCTCATGCACCCCCTTCCCCCCCATGCCCTATACCGCCACCCATACACCCACCCACTGTTTCCCCTCTTCGGCCCTACTTCATAACATCGCTGATGTCGTTCATAATCACTGTCGTATTCTGTCGTATTATGTATGCGCCTTAAAGTCTAAGATTTTGGCCATTACTTAATTTTGGTCTAAGTTTTATCTAAGTTTGCGAACGCATATATTAGCATCACAGAAGCAGGCGTGATGCCAGATTTAACATTGAGAGATTTGATTTAGCGGGAAAAAGTTCATTCTTCCGCAATAAGCAATAGTGGTCAATGAAACATTCGTCTTGAACATCCATTAGCTTGAGGGGGGTGGGTTGAAGCTCCCCCCCCCCCCCTCCGTGGATCGGCCACTGGGTAGCACCTACATGTCACTTTGCGATATACATCGGCGTGAAGCCCGACTTTCAGTGAATACTAGTTCACAAGGAAGGGGTGGGGGGGCGTTGCAACCCCCCTAACCCCCTGCCCCCACCCGGCCGTCGCTTAATCTGCCCATGATTCGGCCTATGCTCTTGTACCGGATTTTGATCGTACCATTTGAACGGCAATATGCGCGCGGTCGGTGCGGCTCTACCCACGGGCAGATACGGGGGTGGGGGGTCCCGGGGCTCCGGGGGTCCCCCCTCTTTTTTTGGAGCAAGAATGACAATTTTTAATACCAAATTTAAGCCATCTGAGGCGTGGACCCCCCTCCAGTCGTCAAAATATTTGAACTGGTGGAGCCCCACCCCGGTCCCCCCCCCCCCGGCCCCATCGGTCTCAGTGGACGCCTCCCTTCACAAATTATTGAGCCCCGTATTCTGTATGCACTCTAAACGTATCGCCTCACCAGGCGTTGCGACTAAGTTAGGCCTGGAGTTGTGCTGCCTTACGGCTACCAGATAATGAGGCTTCATTCCGGAACTCTTCAAGGATGAAGGTAATAATCTACTTTAGCAGACGACAACTGTCACAATTTAGGTAGAAGTTGAGTGTGATCCTCTGTAAATACTACCAGTCCATTTTCAGCACCCAGTCCCTCCCCTCCCCTCCCCTCCCGACAGATCTGTCCAATATTTGGGCCGATTTTCGTGCCACCCGCCCATTCACCGCCACTCACCAACACATACAATCGGTTTATCCACACCATATTCAATCGTCGACCACCAAAAGCAGGCCGCTCAAAGCTCGTTGCCCCACCAGGAACATTGCTCACCTTGCCAACCAATTTCCATTTCCTTTATTTTTTTGCGAGCCCTACAAATTACATTGTTCTCAAAATTTGTCTTATATGTTAACAGTTTGTGTTGGGCTTAATTGTCAAGAAAAGGGTGGTATGGTGGGCCAAGAGAGGGCAGGTGGAATTAAGGAAAAGGGTGGTACAAGTGAGAGAAAAGAGAGGACTGGTGGGCGTAAGGAAAAAGCTGGTGGGAAGAGGATGAGGTAGTGGCCAGGTACAAAAAAGGTGGTAGGGCGATGGACAGGAGAGTGGATAGAGAGGGAGAAAATATGGGAGATGGGATGAGAAGAGCGGCGGAGAAAAGGACAAGAGAGGGGTGGAGGGCAGAGGGATAACAGAGGGGTTGTGGAGTGAGGGATAAGGATAAGGATAAAGGTACTCTGTGTGATGTCGACCGCGTTACGTGTTGTTGTGTTAGGCCTGGAGTTGTGCTGCCATCTCACGGCTACCGGATAATGACGCTTCATTTTTGAACTCTTCAATAAAGAAGGTAATAATCTACTTTAGCAGACGACAACTGTCACACTCAGGTGATTCTGCCCGGATGTAATACCAGAAGGAGTGTCAGAGGAAACCTAACTGGACCGAAGTTAAGTGCCATCCCCTGGTGACAGAAGTAGACAAACGCAAAGAGCTTATTACCGTCGCAAGGTAGCGTTGAGTAGCACATGTCAAGGTGAGCACGGGTAGCAGGGGCGGATCCAACAATTTGTAAAGAGAGGGGTCCACTGTGAACTCGCGGCCGGTGGGGCAGGGTGGGGGGGGGGGGTCCTGGGAATCCGGACCCCCCCCCCCGCCCCCTATTGAGGAAGAATGCATTTTTTAATGCACAATTTGGGTCATCTGAGGCATAAACTGGTGTCGGTATCCCCGATAATGTCTGCGTGGTATTTGCCGTGAAAATTATTTATGTTCTCTGTCAGTCAGCCCATATCTCACATAAGCCTTGCGGCAACCCACCCGCCCTATAGTATCCCTGAGCCCATTATCCCAGCATGCTGCCCTGGCTCAGCGGGAGGCGTCTCAAAGAGTATACGCATACATTTATTCGTATATATGAGGCCATCATGCCCATAATAAATACAGGGTTACATAAATAACTCGGTGTAACTGGATATATAAGATTTAAGGTTCGTCGTTTACTTGGCGCAACCCGTCCGCCCCATATAAATAAATTGATAAATTCAGTAAAAATAACCAGGTTATAGGTTAAAGTGCCCTACTTAAAGCAATCTGCAGGGATCGATAAGTAGGTCAAGGTGAGGTTAAACTTGGGATATTCATATCCTATGTCAGCAGTGTGATGCGATTCATATTGATAGGTTCAGTGTTCGTCTTTAAGTAACACTTAATAATTCTTAGTCTAATCAGCCAAAAAAGTGGTTAAAGCGTCCTGAATAACCAACCAACCATCTAATCTGCCCAATAAATAAAATAGCTTGATTTATCTTTTTGAATAATTAATCGCATCCACCGCTGCCAAGACTTATAAACGTTATGGACATTGTGCCATAACAAACAGCCGACACCATGACTACAGGTCGCCGGCGAGACACATAAGCCGGGCTTTCTGCTTGTTCATTTCGCAGTTTTGGTTTCCTATATTTGCAGGTCTCCAGGCACCAGTTTTAATACCCTTGAATGACTCAATGGGTGGGACGGTGTCATCAACAAGAGCCGGACTCGGCACGCCGGGGCCGTTCTGGGTCGTTCATGGCCCACTCCGGTGGCTCTTAAAGTTAACCCGACCTCATCATCCCCAACCCCCTTACTTACCAGCATCAACCCTCCTCCAAGCTATAACCCACCCGCCCCACAATTTTCTCCCAAAAATTTCCACTCTACGAGTCCTTTTCCAGCAACTGGTCCCTCCCCCCCCGCCCCGACGGATCTGCCCAATCTCGTGCCACCAGCCCATCCCCACCCCCACCCCCACTCCCCAACACATCCAGTCGGTTTATCCACATCATATAATCGTCGACCACCAAAACCGGCGGCTTAAAACCTTCACCCTACCATGAACATTGATCACCTGGTAAAAAGGGCTAAATTTCGGACAAAACCGCTTTAATTGTCAAGAAAAAAGTCGTATGGTGTGCCAGGAGAGGACTGGTAGGGTAAGGAAAAGTGGAGCCATGTTCCGTATTCTTTACATGCAACTACCACACATGGCCACAGCACGGTGGGGTGAGAGTGGCGGTGGAGAATAGGACAAGAGAGGGATGGAGGGTAGAGGGACCACAGAGGGGTGTAGGACGAGGGAGTGGTGAGCGATAAGTGGGATAAAGAGAGGGAGAGGAGAGTAACGTTGACATGTTGGAGTCACCGCGGTGGGACATGAACGACCCAGAGCGGCCCCGGTTCGACTCTTGTTGAAGGCACCACATCACCAGTGGGATCAACTTCCGAATCACGAAAATATTGAGGCTGAAAGGTCGCTTTATGAACTTTGCTAGCGCCCAATACTTATGGTGTTGTGTTGTAGCCTAATATCTATGGTATGTTGCTGGTTTTAATGTGTATTCTGGTATGCAAGAGAACAATGCTAGTGTTTATATAATTAAAATATTTGGTTCATAATTAAGGTAGTTAACCCAGTAATATTCCGCTGTGGGTGACAATACAACGAGCTTGATTGATAAAGACTTATTTAAGGCCCGTACAAAGCCACTGGAGCCTATTGCCGCACGGGGACCCAGACAGGAGCCTCGCCTCTCAACATCAGCACCTGGTGGTTAGGTGGGGGGCGGGGGGCAGAGGTCAGGTGAGCACGAGTCCGGTGGATGTTAGGACGGGGGGGGGGGCAGGAAAGCACGAGTCTGGTGGGTGTCGGGGGGATGGGTGACGGAGCGGGCGAGCATGAGTCGGTTGGTGTCGGCGGGGGGGGGGGGGGGCGCCGTGGTGGCTCTGACATCAAAACATTTACAAAATCTGACATGCGATCCAGATATAGATAAGTTACGTTATAATCTTATCTTTCCACATACAAGCACGTTGATGATTTTAATTGCGGTTTAGCTTCAGTTTAGCTTCAGTTCATAGTTTACAGAATCTGTGCCATGTACGAAGGCGTTATGACAAGTAGCATCTTCCACTCTTTCAGGTGGAAATCAAAAGTGGAGCCCCTAGCAGCGAATGTTATGCTGCACAGGAAGTAAAATATATGCTTTTAGAGACATCTTCTGTCAGATTGCCGATATGATTGTACGAGACATAGACCTTCAGGATGGCTGAAGATCGGGTATAGGAATCATGTTTGTTTCAGAAGGGATGCTAAGCAATAAATATCATTCTTTGCCTCACGGTGTCTACTATTGGCAAGCAATACATAGGCATAGACAAGGGATTCTGAGGGGGGGCATGTCGCAAGGTGTAACGCCCACTGCACGCGGTGCCGTCGCGGTGCCGTCGCCTTGCCGTCGTGGTGCCGTCTCCTTGCCGTCGCTTTGCCGTCGCCTTGCCGTCGCCTTGCCGTCGCCTTGCCGTCGTGGTGCCGTCGCCTTGCCGTCGTGGTGCCGTCGCCTTGCCGTTGCGGTGCCGTCGCCTTGCCGTCGTGGTGCCGTCGTGGTGCCGTCGCCTTGCCGTCGCGATGCCGTCGCCTTGCCGTCGCCTTGCCGTCGTGGTGCCGTCGTGGTGCCGTCGCCTTGCCGTCGCGGTGCCGTCGCCTTGCCGTCGCTATGCCGTCGTGGTGCCGTCGCCTTGCCGTCGTGGTGCCGTCGCCTTGCCATCGCCTTGCCGCCGTGGTGCCGTCGTCTTGCTGTCGCCTTGCCGTCGCCTTGCCGTCGTGGTGCCGTCGTGGTGCCGTCGCCTTGCCGTCGTGGTGCCGTCGTGGTGCCGTCGCCTTGCCGTCGCGATGCCGTCGCCTTGCCGTCGCCTTGCCGTCGTGGTGCCGTCGCGGTGCCGTCGCCTTGCCGTCGCTATGCCGTCGTGGTGCCGTCGCCTTGCCGTCGTGGTGCCGTCGCCTTGCCATCGCCTTGCCGCCGTGGTGCCGTCGTCTTGCTGTCGCCTTGCCGTCGCCTTGCCGTCGCGGTGCCGTCGTGGTGCCGTCGCCTTGCCGTCGCGGTGCCGTCGCCTTGCCATCGCCTTGCCGCCGTGGTGCCGTCGCCTTGCTGTTGCCTTGCTGTCGCCTTGCCGTCGCCTTGCCGTCGTGGTGCCGTCGCCTTGCCGTCGCGGTGCCGTCGCCTTGCCATCGCCTTGCCGCCGTGGTGCCGTCGCCTTGCTGTCGCCTTGCTGTCGCCTTGCCTTCGCCTTGCCGTCGTGGTGCCGTCGCCTTGCCGTCGTGGTGCCGTCGCTTTGCCGTCGCCTTGCCGTCGTGGTGCCGTCGCCTTGCCGTCGCGGTGCCGTCGCCTTGCCGTCGCCTTGCCGTTGCGGTGCCCGTCGCCTTGCCGTCGCGGTGCCGTCGCGGCGCCGACGCGGTGCAGTCGCGGTGCCCTCGCGGCGCCGTCGCGGCGCCGGCGCGGTGCCGTCGCCTTACCGTCGCGGTGCCGTCGCGGTGCCGTCGCGGTGCCGTCGCCTTAGCGCCGTGGTGCCGGCGCGGTGCCGTCGCGGTGCCGTCGCCTTAGCGCCGTGGTGCCGTCGCGGTGCCATCGCGGTGCCGTCGCCTTAGCGCCGTGGTACCGGCGCGGTGCCCGTCGCCTTGCCGTCGCCTTGCCGTCGCCTTGCCGTCGTGGTGCCGTCGCCTTGCCGTCGTGGTGCCGTCGCCTTGCCGTTGCGGTGCCCGTCGCCTTGCCGTCGCGGTGCCGTCGCGGCGCCGACGCGGTGCAGTCGCGGTGCCCTCGCGGCGCGCGTCGCGGCGCCGGCGCGGTGCCGTCGCCTTACCGTCGCGGTGCCGTCGCGGTGCCGTCGCGGTGCCGTCGCCTTAGCGCCGTGGTGCCGGCGCGGTGCCGTCGCGGTGCCGTCGCCTTAGCGCCGTGGTGCCGTCGCGGTGCCATCGCGGTGCCGTCGCCTTAGCGCCGTGGTACCGGCGCGGTGCCCGTCGCCTTGCCGTCGCCTTGCCGTCGCCTTGCCGTCGTGGTGCCGTCGCCTTGCCGTCGTGGTGCCGTCGCCTTGCCGTCGCGGTGCCATCACCTTGCCGTCGCTATGCCGTCGTGGTGCCGTCGCCTTGCCGTCGCGGTGCCGTCGCCTTGCCGTCGCCTTGCCGTCGTGGTGCCGTCGCCTTGCTGTCGCCTTGCTGTCGCCTTGCTGTCGCCTTGCTGTCGCCTCGCTGTCGCCTTGCCGTCGCCTTGCCGTCGTGGTGCCGTCGCCTTGCCGTCGTGGTGCCGTCGCTTTGCCGTCGCCTTGCCGTCGTGGTGCCGTCGCCTTGCCGTCGCGGTGCCGTCGCCTTGCCGTCGCCTTGCCGTCGCGGTGCCCGTCGCCTTGCCGTCGCTTTGCCGTCGCCTTGCCGTCACCTTGCGGTCGCCTTGCCGTCACCTTGCCGTCGCGGTGCCGTCGCGGCGCCGACGCCTTGCCGTCGCCTTGCCGTCACCTTGCCGTCGCGGTGCCGTCGCGGCGCCGACGCGGTGCAGTCGCGGTGCCCTCGCGGCGCCGTCGCGGCGCCGGCGCGGTGCCGTCGCCTTACCGTCGCAGTGCCATCGCGGTGCCGTCGCCTTAGCGCCGTGGTGCCGGCGCGGTGCCGTCGCGGTGCGGTCGCGGTGCCGTCGCCTTAGCGCCGTGGTGCCGGCGCGGTGCCATCGCGGTGCCGTCGCCTTGCCGTCGTGGTGCCGTCGCTTTGCCGTCGCCTTGCCGTCGCCTTGCCGTCGCGGTGCCCGTCGCCTTGCCGTCGCCTTGCCGTCGCCTTGCCGTCACCTTGCGGTCGCCTTGCCGTCACCTTGCCGTCGCGGTGCCGTCGCGGCGCCGACGCCTTGCCGTCGCCTTGCCGTCACCTTGCCGTCGCGGTGCCGTCGCGGCGCCGACGCGGTGCAGTCGCGGTGCCCTCGCGGCGCCGTCGCGGCGCCGGCGCGGTGCCGTCGCCTTACCGTCGCGGTGCCATCGCGGTGCCGTCGCCTTAGCGCCGTGGTGCCGGCGCGGTGCCGTCGCGGTGCGGTCGCGGTGCCGTCGCCTTAGCGCCGTGGTGCCGGCGCGGTGCCATCGCGGTGCCGTCGCCTTAGCGCCGTGGTGCCGTCGCGGTGCCATCGCGGTGCCGTCGCCTTAGCGCCGTGGTGCCGGCGCGGTGCCCGTCGCCTTGCCGTCGCCTTGCCGTCGCCTAGCTGTCGTGGTGCCGTCGCCTTGCCGTCGTGGTGCCGTCGCCTTGCCGTCGCGGTGCCGTCACCTTGCCGTCGCTATGCCGTCGTGGTGCCGTCGCCTTGCCGTTGCGGTGCCGTCGCCTTGCCGTCGCCTTGCCGTCGTGGTGCCGTCGCCTTGCTGTCGCCTTGCCGTCGCCTTGCCGTCGTGGCGCCGTCGCGGTGCCGTAGCCTTGCCGTCGCCTTGCCGTCGCCTTGCCGTCGCCTTGCCGTCGCCTTGCCGTCGCCTTGCCGTCGTGGTGCCGTCGCCTTGCCGTCGCGATGCCGTCGCCGTGCCGTCGCCTTGCCATCGTGGTGCCGTCGCCTTGCCGTCGCCTTGCCGTCGCCTTGCCGTCGCTTTGCCGTCGTGGTGCCGTCGCCTTGCCGTCGCCTTGCCGTCGCCTTGCCGTCGCTTTGCCGTCGTGGTGCCGTCGCCTTGCTGTCGCCTTGCCGTCGCCTTGCCGTCGCCTTGCCGTCGTGGTGCCGTCACCTTGCCGTCGCGGTGCCGTCACCTTGCCGTCGCCTTGCCGTCGTGGTGCCGTCACCTTGCCGTCGCGGTGCCGTCACCTTGCCGTCGCGGTGCCGTCGCCTTAGCGCCGTCGCGGCGCCGACGCGGTGCAGTCGCGGTGCCGGCGCGGTGCAGTTGCGGTGCCGGCGCGGTGCAGTCGCGGTGCAGTCGCGGTGCCGGCGCGGTGCAGTCGCGGTGCAGTCGCGGTGCCGGCGCGGTGCAGTCGCGGTGCCGTCGCGGTGCCGTCGCGGTGCCGTCGCGGCTCCGCGTTGAGCGGACGTTTTCTACTCTTGGATCGTCGGTCGGCGTGCCGTCGACGTTTCAGCCAATCGGAATAAAATGCGGCACGATGAAGCAACCCATGATCTTTAACATGGCGACTGTCGCAAAAGGACTTGGCCGCCTGGAGTACATGTACAGGCCAAGAATCGAGAAGCGGAAGGCGCGACGGCAAGTGTCGCTTGTCGCTAAGTCTTGATGTCGCTTGTAAATCCAGCGGCGGCGCGGGGAAGGCAGGTAGGTACTTTGGTTGGTGTAGGTTGGGCACTGTAACCTATGTAGGACATATCGCGGCAACGGAAACGGTCAACGTAGAAAGGAGCCATGCCTCCGGGAACAACCTTCTACTCTTTTCGAAGAAAGACATTTGCGCCAGAGATTCGAACCACGCACCGGCTGCTTGGGTTGGCCCAGCAGAGCAAACTCGACACCCCTCCTATCTAGGCCCCCGGTCACATGGCCGAGAAGGCACGACCTTTCTGTGCCCTTCAGGATCCCCCCTCCCCTCCCATCAGTCGTTCGGATGCCTACGCACCCCCCCCCCCCCCAGCCACCCCCTTAGCGCATCCCCTCTTTCTTAATACGAATATATCACTGGCATTTTACGCGCGGCTCCGTTGCGTATGACAAATATTTTAAATTTCTGCGGCTTCTTGGGTGGAATAAACAGGGAGGATGTTTTTTTAATGAACGTGTTTTGCTAGGTCTTCTCCGCCAAACAGGTAAAGAATAGATGACGGATCTAAACAGACAGAACTCCAGGCGAAGCAGCGACATCATTCTAAAGCAGTGAGATTATAAAATGAGATATAAGATGAGATATAAGGGCCCGTAAAGCAAGACCTATATCTCTGATCGTTAATTGTCTTTCTGCGGATAACAAATATTATCATATAGGCTATCCCTGTAAAAACAACCATCGTGGGTTATCTGAGGGAAGAAAACAAACCGCTTTAAATTCCGGTGTCGGGTATCATGTCGTTGTGAATGTGGGCGATCATCTTCATCAAAGGTATTATTTATTTCCAGCGGAGTGGTGTGGTGATCAGAGGTTAGCAGGGGGTGGGGGGGGGGGGGATGCATGAAGTTTTAGAATAAAAATTACGAGTTTATGGGTAAATGCAAGAGCTTTCTCACCGCGGTGTTCCTTTTTCCAAGTGTGAAAATGCACCCCAAGTATCATACGGCCCTAACAAGTTACATCGTTTAATCTGCGTGTTATATAAGAAACATGCATTTCATCGCATGATGTTATCGCAATACAGCGGATGAAGTCTTGGGCAGTAGCTGTGGAACTGATTTCACAATCGAAAACCTGTGTGGCTACCACAATGAAACTACAGAACAGTATCTATATACAGTCCAGAAGTTAGTGTCAATTAAACATGCATGTAGAAAAGCCGGGATACACATACTAACAGGGTAGTTATTATCTTATGACGCGTAGGGGGTTCTGGGGAAAAGTAGATTCGAGAATAGAAGGCTTTGCAGATTTTTACGGAGTCGTTGAGCTCAATCTATATGCCCACGGGCTTTCGTTTTGTCAGATTGTATTGAGCCATGGCTAGATACTGCCTGGGGACGGGTGAGGATAATCGGAGGGGGTGCGGGGGTGGGGGGGGGGGGTGCTCTTTGTGTCTCCACTTGATCCGTCACTGACGTCCCTCAGACTGGATCATGTTAATATAAAACTAAATGTATTTGTATAGAAACAAGATCCCTTTTTTGATGATAGCTTATTAGCATAAAACGAAGTTTGCAAAGATCCACTCAGATGCTACCATACACATTAACATAAAAACTCTACAGTAATCTCTTCAGATTAATTCATGTCAACGTCTGACAATATCTATAGGCGTAGGAATTATCGCCTCATTAAAATCACAATGTCAGACATTTGCCACCGGGAGTGGGTAAAGCGGCCATATATATCTACATATTCGTCATTAAAAACCAACCCAACCGGTCGCGGGTTCGAGCCCTGCCTGTATCCGTCGACCGTTTTATTCACTTTAATCTCATTTCTCAGGAGGGTCTTTGGCCCGGTTTCGCCCATATGTGCACAAGGGTGGCCTAAAATGCCTATATAGCCCTCTCATCGGCAGGAGGATATAGTAAAGTCCTTTGCTGCCTGCATGGCCGCCAACGCGTGTTCATAGCGACATCATCGCCCAGGCTCCGTAAGTTCGCAACGGCTGAGACCGAATATGTCACCCTCGAAAAGAACAGACATTATGGAGCTGGGTGAAATACTCGGCCACGGTCGTTTCGAAGTGGCGAGCCGTGCCGGGTTGATGTGTGGTGGCGGGGTGAGGAGGCGGGGTGAGGTGAGTTATGGCGTGTAATTACAGTTAGATACAAGCCTGGGGAGACGTCGGTGAGCATCAGGCTCTAATTTGACACACAAACTATAACGAGACTTTATATCTCCTCCGTTTGGCGTCGCCAAAAAAAACTCCGGTCATTAGCTTGTCAGCGGTGGATGGTTTCACAACAGAACTTGGCACAACACTTCACCCTACAAATCATCTTCTGTATAGGTGCGTGCCCTCATATTTCAGACCTAATTAGTCGCAATAGCCCCGGTGTGGATAGCATATATATATGTATATAAGGGGCTGGAAGGGGGGCGGAGGGAATTATTTTTTTTCCGGTAGCGGGTGAAGCCAAGCGTTTGGTGTATACGGCATGCATGCGGTAAATGATGACGCTGTCGCTGATAAAGGAGTGGGGGTGGTGGTGGGGTGGCGAGGGTGGTGGTGATGAATGAGAGGGTGTGGGTGTGGGGCAGGGTAGGGGGCGATATCAGGGCGTGGAACAGTGCAAAATCACGCAGATAATATAACCCTTTAAATTTAAATTTACGAGCATGCACTGGTGTCGAAGTGGCTGTTTTGTTTTTTTGCGTGCGATTTCATACCTCACATAGATGTACTGGAGGAGACCGCCAGTTTTTTTTTCACATCATGCACGAGTTCTTACTTTACCATGCCCAGTTACCAGGAGAGGCGGTATGAAAGGTATCAATTAAACCTCTTATGTACTCGCGCCAGGTCAAGGGGTATCACGGGAAACATGCTAAAGAGCCTACGTCAGGGAGCCTATTAAGTTTTGCAAATGGTAAAAAATTAATAACAGAGCGATGAATACCGGATAAAAACATGCGCCGAGACCGCTTCCGGCCACATCAGTCTGCGCATATACAGATATCAGCTCAGCCAATCAGAAACCGTGTTCTCTTGTCGCCTTTCAGATACGATCTCCGCCAAACAAAATGCGACTGGGAGTGGAAATGATCCAGGAAGAAAAACCCAAGGCTTTGAGGGTGAAATTTGGCTCGGGTTCCATATTTCATATGCTAATAAGCAGTGATTTTCGCGCGGTTTCTGAACGAGTCAAATTCCTGGGGAATTCACTAAGGTGACCAAAAATGTTGTATAAATATAGTCACTCATTTCCTCTGGTGTTAACTGCCAGTGGAAAGCGAACTTATTTGTTTTGAGTACAGTTCATCTGTAAATGATATATTTGTGATAACATAACTGTAATAGATATGTTAGTGACACAGTTACAAAAATAATGAAAATTATGTATTCCACGCGCATGGATGGGGGGAGGGGGGGGTGCAAGGGCCCCCCTTGCCCCCTCCCCACCCCCGTGTTCCCAAATCCCGAAGAATAAGTTTCTTTATTCCCAGGTTACGACAAATTAAATGGAAAAGTCCCCAAATTCAATGGAAGAGGCGGATACTTGATATAAATTGGCGATTTCCCGATTCCCGATTATTTAATATTACAATTCTCAGTTCACGATTAATGAAAATCCTTGATTACGACGGTCGGCTAACATCTCATTCTCAGTTCCCGAAGAATTATTTTGCTCATTCCCAGTTCACGATAAAATGATAAGCCCGTTCCCGAGGAACTGAAATACCCCTTGCCCTCATGCGCAGTATGAAATAAGGTTAGTCAGTCCGGGCTTACAAGTCAAGTGTCCAGTCAGGGCTTACAAGTCAAGTGTCCAGTCAGGGCTTACAAGTCAAGTGTCCAGTCCGGGCTTACAAGTCAAGTGTCCAGTCAGGGCTTACAAGACAAGTGTCCAGTCAGGGCTTACAAGTCAAGTGTCCAGTCAGGGCTTACAAGTCAAGTGTCCAGTCAGGGCTTACAAGTCAAGTGTCCAGTCAGGGCTTACAAGTCAAGTGTCCAGTCTGGGCTTACAAGTCAAGTGTCCAGTCAGGGCTTACAAGTCAAGTGTCCAGTCCGGGCTTACAAGTCAAGTGTCCAGTCAGGGCTTACAAGTCAAGTGTCCAGTCAGGGCTTACAAGTCAAGTGTCCAGTCCGGGCTTACAAGTCAAGTGTCCAGTCAGGGCTTACAAGTCAAGTGTCCAGTCCGGGCTTACAAGTCAAGTGTCCAGTCCGGGCTTACAAGTCAAGTGTCCAGTCCGGGCTTACAAGTCAAGTGTCCAGTCAGGGCTTACAAGTCAAGTGTCCAGTCCGGGCTTACAAGTCAAGTGTCCAGTCCGGGCTTACAAGTCAAGTGTCCAGTCAGGGCTTACAAGTCAAGTGTCCAGTCAGGGCTTACAAGTCAAGTGTCCAGTCCGGGCTTACAAGTCAAGTGTCCAGTCCGGGCTTACAAGTCAAGTGTCCAGTCAGGGCTTACAAGTCAAGTGTCCAGTCAGGGCTTACAAGTCAAGTGTCCAGTCCGGGCTTACAAGTCAAGTGTCCAGTCCGGGCTTACAAGTCAAGTGTCCAGTCCGGGCTTACAAGTCAAGTGTCCAGTCAGGGCTTACAAGTCAAGTGTCCAGTCCGGGCTTACAAGTCAAGTGTCCAGTCAGGGCTTACAAGTCAAGTGTCCAGTCAGGGCTTACAAGTCAAGTGTCCAGTCCGGGCTTACAAGTCAAGTGTCCAGTCAGGACGTCGAACGAAGTAATGACGTTAGTTTGTCAGGTCTGAGTTGAGTTGTCAGTTGTCAGTTGTCAGTAATAATGTATATTCGCCAAGTGTGAAATGATAACCCAATGACGTTAAGTCTAATATTTAATTACGTTAAATGTGACGTAATGATATTTGTCCTTCAAATAATGACGTAATGACGTAATGTTTGAAATGGCAATTTACAATTTACCGATCGAGTGACACAGTGTTCATTTGTCGCATAGTGGAGGAAGGGTTTGCCCTGTGAGTCAGGAAGACCACACCATGGGAAGCTCCTATAAGGCTGCCGCACATAACTTGAACCCACACTGAAAACTGAAAAATTATAAAAGCGTGACACCATAAAATGAGATAACGCCCTTTCGTATTGATAACATCGCGGCCAAGACGTTTGCGGTGTTTAGCAACGACTCTACCCCTGCAAAAACAGATTCGGTGAAATAATAATTCAAGAGTATTAATGACTGCGGCCTGCAGTAGACTGGTAAAGGTGGTGGTTATATCTGTCATTATCTGTACGGGTTACAACATTTGATACCGGGTGTAGTTTTATAGCTGGCGGCGGAACACGATGTGCAGGATAACGAGGCAGATCGAGGTGACCCGCCCTCGCGTTAACGAGAGGTACAGCTGCCGCGGCACAAGTCGTGACGAGATCTACCCGATGAATGTAACTGACGTGGGGATTTGTTTGCACATCGCGTATCGCGTACGTAGGGGTAATTAGTTAGTTAGTTAGGTGCCCAAGATTTGAAATGTGTGAGTTTACTAAATGTTAGTTGCTGTGGCGTGGTGTGGTGATAAGAGTGGCGCTGTGTTGTGGTGTGGTGTGGTGATTAGAGTGGAGCTGTGGTGGGGTGTGATCAGAGTGGCGCTGTGGTGTGGTGTGGTGTGGTGATCAGAGTTGCGCTGTGGTGCGGAGTGGTGTGGTGATCAGAGTGGTGCTGTGGTGTGATGTGGTGATCAGAGTGGCGCTGTGGTGTGGTATGGTGTGGTGATCAGAGTGGCCCTGTGGTGTGGTGTGGTGTGGTGATCAGAGTAGCGCTGTTGTGTGGTGTGGTGACCAGAGTGGCGGTGTGGTGTGGTGTGGTGAACAGAGTGGCGGTGTGGTGTGGTGTGGTGATCAGAGTGGCGCTGTGGTGTGGTGGGGTGTGATCAGAGTGGCGCTGTGGTGTGGTGTGGTGATCAGAGTGGCGGTGTGGTGTGGTGTGGTGATCAGAGTTGCGCTGTGGTGTGGCGTGGTGTGGTGATCAGAGTGGCGCTGTGGTGTGGTGTGGTGTGGTGATCAGAGTGGCGCTGTGGTGTGGTGTGATGTGGTGATCAGAGTGGCGCTGTGGTGTGGTGTGGTGAACAGAGTGGCGGTGTGGTGTGGTGAGGTGATCCGAGTGGCACTGTGGTGTGATGGGGTGTGATCAGAGTGGCGCTGTGGTGTGGTGTGGTGTGGTGATCAGAGTTGCGCTGTGGTGTGGAGTGGTGTGGGGATCAGAGTGGCGCTGTGGTGTGATGTGGTGATCAGAGTGGCGCTGTGGTGTGGTGGGGTGTGATCAGAGTGGCGCTGTGGTGTGATGTGGTGATCAGAGTGGCGGTGTGGTGTGGTGATCAGAATTGTGCTGTGGTGTGGAGTGGTGTGGTGATCAGAGTGGCGCTGTGGTGTGGTGTGGTGATCAGAAAGGCACTGTGGTGTGGTGATTATAGTGGCGCAGTGGTGCGGTGTGGTGTGGTGATCAGTGTGGCGCTGTGGTGTGGTGATCAGTGTGGCGGTGTTGTGTGGTGTGGTGATCAGTGTGGCGCTGTGGTGTGGTGATCAGTGTGGCGGTGTGGTGTGGTGTGGTGATCAGTGTGGCGGTGTGGTGTGGTGTGGTGATCAGTGTGGCGCTGTGGTGTGGTGATCAGAGTGGCGCTGTGGTGTGATCAGAGTGGCGCTGTGCTGTAGTGTGGTGTGGCTATAAGAGTGGCGCTGTGGTGTGGTGTGGTGTGGTGATAATAGTGGCGTTGTGGTGTGGTGTGGTGATCAGTGTGGCGTTGTGGTGTGGTGTAGTGTGGTAATCAGTGTGGCATTGTAGTTTGGTGTGGTGTGGTGATCAGGGTGGTGCTGTGGTGTGGTGTGGTGATCAGAGTGGCGCTCTGGTGTGGTGTGGTGATCAGAGTGACGCTGTGGTGTGGTGTGGTAACCAGAGTGGCGCTGTGGTGTGGTGTGATGATCAGTGTGGCTCTGTGGTGTGGTGTGGGAATCAGAAGGGCGCTGTGGTGTGGTGGGATGATCAGTGTGGCGCTGTGGTGTGGTAATCAGAGTGGCGCTTGGTGCGATGTGGTGATCAGAATAGCGCTGTGGTGTGGTGCAGTGACCAGAGTGGCGTTGTGGTGTGGTGTTGTGTTCAGAGTGGCGTTGTGTTGTGGTGATCAGAGTGGCGCTGTGGTGTGGTGTGGTGATCAGAGTGGCGCTCTGGTGTGGTGTGGTGATCAGGGTGACGCTGTGGTGTGGCTTGGTGATCAGTGTGGCGCTGTGGTGTGGTGTGGTGATCAGAGTGGCGCTGTGGTGTGGTGTGGGGATCAGAGTGGCGCTGTGGTGTGATGTGGTGATCAGAGTGGCGCTGTGGTATGGTGTGGTGATCAGAGTGGCGCTGTGGTGTGGTGTGGGGATCAGAGTGGCGCTGTGGTGTGGTGTGGTGTGGTGATCAGAGTTGCGCTGTGGTGTGGAGTAGTGTGGGGATCAGAGTGGCGCTGTGGTGTGATGTTGTGATCAGAGTGGCGCTGTGGTGTGGTGGGGTGTGATCAGAGTGGCGCTGTGGTGTGATGTGGTGATCAGAGTGGCGGCGTAGAGTGGTGTGGTGATCAGAATTGTGCTGTGGTGTGGAGTGGTGTGGTGACCAGAGTGGCGCTGTGGTGTGGTGTGGTGATCAGAAAGGCACTGTGGTGTGGTGATTATAGTGGCGCAGTTGTGCGGTGTGGTGTGGTGATCAGTGTGGCGCTGTGGTGTGGTGATCAGTTTGGCGCTGTGGTGTGGTGATCAGTGTGGCGGTGTGGTGTGGTGTGGTGTGGTGATCAGTGTGGCGCTGTGGTGTGGTGGTTAGACAGGCGCTGTGGTGTGGTGATCAGAGTGGCGCTGTGGTGTGGTGTTGTGTGGGGAAAGTGTGGCGCTGTGGTGTGGTGTAGTGATCAGAGTGGCGCTGTACTGTAGTGTGGTGTGGCGATAAGAGTGGCGCTGTGGTGTGGTGTGGTGACCAGTGTGGCGCTGTGGTGTGGTGTGGTGACCAGTGTGGCGCTGTGGTGTGGTGTGGTGACCAGAAGGGTGCTGTGGTGTGGTGTGGTGATCAGTGTGGCGCTGTGGTGTGGTGTGGTGACCAGAAGGGCGCTGTGGTGTGGTGTGGTGATCAGAGTGACGCTGTGGTGTGGTGTGGTGACCAGAGTGGCGCTGTGGTGTGGTGTGGGGATCAGAGTGGCGCTGTGGTGTGGTGTGGTGTGGTGATCAGAGTTGCGCTGTGGTGTGGAGTAGTGTGGGGATCAGAGTGGCGCTGTGGTGTGATGTTGTGATCAGAGTGGCGCTGTGGTGTGGTGGGGTGTGATCAGAGTGGCGCTGTGGTGTGATGTGGTGATCAGAGTGGCGGCGTAGAGTGGTGTGGTGATCAGAATTGTGCTGTGGTGTGGAGTGGTGTGGTGACCAGAGCGGCGCTGTGGTGTGGTGTGGTGATCAGAAAGGCACTGTGGTGTGGTGATTATAGTGGCGCAGTGGTGCGGTGTGGTGTGGTGATCAGTGTGGCGCTGTGGTGTGGTGATCAGTTTGGCGCTGTGGTGTGGTGATCAGTGTGGCGGTGTGGTGTGGTGTGGTGACCAGAAGGGTGCTGTGGTGTGGTGACCAGTGTGGCGCTGTGGTGTGGTGTGGTGACCAGAAGGGTGCTGTGGTGTGGTGTGGTGATCAGTGTGGCGCTGTGGTGTGGTGTGGTGACCAGAAGGGCGCTGTGGTGTGGTGTGGTGATCAGTGTGGCGTTGTGGTGTGGTGTGGCGATAAGAGTGGCCCTGTGGTGTGGTGTGGTGTGGTGATCAGTGTGGCGCTGTGGTGTGGTGTGGCGATAAGAGTGGCCCTGTGGTGTGGTGTGGTGTGGTGATCAGTGTGGCGCTGTGGTGTGGTGTGGTGACCAGTGTGGCGCTGTGGTGTGGTGTGGTGACCAGAAGGGCGCTGTGGTGTGGTGTGGTGATCAGTGTGGCGTTGTGGTGTGGTGTGGCGATAAGAGTGGCCCTGTGGTGTGGTGTGGTGTGGTGATCAGTGTGGCGCTGTGGTGTGGTGTGGCGATAAGAGTGGCCCTGTGGTGTGGTGTGGTGTGGTGATCAGTGTGGCGCTGTGGTGTGGTGTGGTGACCAGTGTGGCGCTGTGGTGTGGTGTGGTGACCAGAAGGGCGCTGTGGTGTGGTGTGGTGATCAGTGTGGCGTTGTGGTGTGTTTTTTTTGTGGTAGAAAGTGTGGCGCTGTGGTATGGTGTGGTGATCAGAGTGGCCCTGTGGTGTGGTGTGGTGTGGTGATCAGTGTGGCGCTGTGGTGTGGTGATCAGTGTGGCGGTGTGGTCTGGTGTGGTGATCAGTGTGGCGCTGTGGTGTGGTGGTTAGACAGGCGTTGTGGTGTGGTTTTTTTTGTTGTAGAAAGTGTGGCGCTGTGGTATGGTGTGGTGATCAGAGTGGCGCTGTGCTGTAGTGTGGTGTGGCGATAAGAGTGGCGCTGTGGTGTGGTGTGGTGTGGTGATCAGTGTGGCGTTGTGGTGTGGTGTAGTGTGGTGATCAGCGTGGCGTTGTAGTTTGGTGTGGTGTGGTGATCAGGGTGGTGCTGTGGTGTGGTGTGGTGATAAGAGTGGCGGTGTGGTGTGGTGTGGTGATCAGTGTGGCGCTGTGGTGTGGTGTGGTGATCAGAGTGGCGCTCTGGTGTGGTGTGGTGATCAGAGTGACGCTGTGGTGTGGTGTGGTGACCAGAGTGGCGCTGTGGTGTGGTGTGGTGATCAGTGTGGCTCTGTGGTGTGGTGTGGGAATCAAAAGGGCGCTGTGGTGTGGTAATCAGAGTGGCGCTTGGTGCGATGTGGTGATCAGAATAGCGCTGTGGTGTGGTACAGTGACCAGAGTGGCGTTATGGTGTGGTGTTGTGATCAGAGTGGCGCTGTGGTGTGGTGTGGTGATCAGAGTGGCGTTCTGGTGTGGTGTGGTGATCAGGGTGACGCTGTGGTGTGGCTTGGTGATCAGTGTGGCGCTGTGATGTGGTGTGGTGTGGTGATCAGAGTGGCGCTGTGGTGTGGTGTGATGATCAGAGTAGCGCTGTGGTGTGGTGTGGGGATCAGAGTGGCGCTGTGGTGTGGTGTGGTGATCAGAGTGGCCTGTGGTGTGGTGTGGTGATCAGAGTGGGGCTGTAGTGTGGTGTTCAGTGTGGCGCTGTGGTGCGGTGTGGTGATCAGAGTGGCGCTGTGGTGTGGTGTGGTGTGATGATCCGAGTGGCTATGTGTGGTAACCAGGACAAGCCCCACACACCACTACCTAGAACCGTCCCCAGAAATGGCTCAAATTATGCGAGGACTATGGATTACCAGGAGTTCTGCCCCTGTAACAATAAAACTACATCGACTGTCTCTGAATCTGTCTTGTTCCTATATGTTTGCACACGACGACCAGTAAAACGATTACTCCAAATAATGATTAAACAATTCATCTCGGGTGTCATGGCCCCTGGATCTAGTCCCCTCCGCATGAGAGTCTTTGTTTGTGTTGCTTTCAACATCTCTCTGTCAATCCCAGAAGTCCTTTCGATGAGGTTTTTCCCCCCGAGACTCTCGTGGTTGCGAGATAGTTTTTGTCAATATATGATTATACAATATGGATTTATCTTCTTTGCAAAAGGACAATAACAAACTCTTATATGTCAATATTTTTCCAATTTTTTGTAGTACAAGTGAAAGGCATCCATTATTCTCTACTTGCAGCATCGTAATAGGGCCCTAAAGCCGTCAAATCAATGATTGATTTTAGCGTCGGCAATGAAAACATTATTCCTGTATTTAGGACATCCACGCGACTCCCGAACGTCAGATACAGCAATTACGGCCATCTCTTCTCAGGTTTTTATTCTTATCTGTTTAAGAGTGCAAATCAAATCAAACAGTTCTGTTGGTTATGTTCATAAGAACTAACTTAATGCATGTTATGGTTGAATTTTATCGTTAATTAGTTGTTTACTATTTCCATTAGTAACTATGCGATTTCACTGCTTAGTCCGAGCAGTCTCTCTGATTAGAAAAAGAAGAAATACCATTTAATTTATGTGGGGTGCAAACGAAAAGTACGTATGGTCTCCGAGCTGTAGAAATCTCCCGTTTTCCGCTTTCTCAGAGGTATGGAAAGATGGCCACAAGTCAGGGTCCGTCTTCCCTGCAGTGTTTTTGTGTCTTTCCTTTCACAGAGAACACTCAACCGCAGATCAACAGGTCATCGGTTCGATGTCATTCCAAGCCATTCATTGTCCTCGGAGGTTCCTTGGCCGTATTTAGCCGTCGTGGGCACAACACGGGTCTAAAACAAGAATTGATTCATTTCATTTGTTTCCATACTTTCACGTCATGTTACTATCCCCGTAGGCCTACCTACATTTTAAGGGTCCAATCAATGACTGTCATATATTAAAATAATGACCTATACCTGATATACTCTTACACGACAAAGAGATAATTGACGCTGTTTCTCTGTTTAGTCGGACTCCATTAACGCCCCGTCTCTCGGAGCTGTGAACAGTTAAAATATAAAGATAATAATTGATACGAAAGTCCCGAACCGTGGTACCTGCATCCAGGTCCGTCCGACGCGGGGAGAGTGGCAGTGGGGGGGGGGGGGGGGGGGGTAGCCTTGACACATGGCTCTCTTTACCTCGCACCTAAAGGAGACGAGAGAGAGCCATGAAGCCAGTTTCGGTTGTGAGCGTTGATTTAAAAATCAGCGCCCTTCGGCCGTCGATTGCAGAAAGTACAGAAATAAACGGTCCTTATCAATTTGTCAAGTTGTTCTTCATACCTTTATAGTTCCAAGGGCAATGAGATTGAAAACAAACCAAATCCACCACTTTTTGTACTGGTGAAAGTTTTCAACAACAATTTTCAACAACTCTCCCCGCCGCCATGTCGCTGTTACGTCACAGTTCGCGTCGATCTCCCGGCAGACGGAGCTCGTTCCTCGCATCACAATTTTTCCTAGGACTATGGCGTAAGCGTAACGCCCTCTGCTTGACAAATACAACTTGACAAATTGATAAGGACCGTTTATTTCTGTACTTTCTGCAATCGACGGCCGAAGGGCGCTGATTTTTAAATCAACAATCGCAACCGACACTGGCTTCATGGCCCTCCGGCCCGCTCCCCAGAGCGGATAAGCCAGGGAGGGGCATGCAACAGGGCTAGGGGGGGGGGCATCTGCCCCTCCCATCAAATTTCTTTGGCTGTCCCCCAAAATGAACTGCTGTACGTTAAGACGTTACCAGTGGCAAGTGTTCAGCCACCCCCCCCGCACACTCCCCCGATCGTAAGTTTGAGCTGCGTCTGTCACCTCTCATTCATTTTGCTTCCGACAGTGCAGGCAAGTCTGGGGGCTCATTTAATTAATCAATTATCCTGGGAAATCTTGCGTATTTATTGAGCGTCGCTACTCACTGGTCAAAAGTGCGAAAGAAACTTCCACACTGGGATTGCTTACTAGCGATTGCTAATAATTGGGACTAAAGTACTTCACTTCGCGACAATACGGTTATTCCAGGATTGTAAACCACCTTTCATATACCAAGGCCAACACGTTAGACCTTCATAAATACACCTAATTGTATTGTGTTCAGTATTTAGCCACATTTCTGTTGACGTGTCGCGCAGAGCATCGCGGGCGGATGAGAGAAAGGCCCACCAAACCATCGTTTTAGCGTTAAACTTCTAAGCGACTGCTCAGCGGTTAACCGCAAATATTTCACATCTGTTGCTCGCTGGATGCCTTAGTCTTGTCCCACGATCTATTACATACATATGTCTAAACACAACAACAAGTTGGGTCGGTTTTAGCGCTGTACTCCATCACGTTTAGTTGTCGTCACCCAGACGTCGCTCACTCCCAGGGTTTAAGTCCCCCTCGGGGCGTTTCGGGGCCGAGTGCTGGGTGTTCCCGACGGCAAGGCGATACGGTCACCTGGATCAGACAAAGGAAAGAGGAGGGTATATAATGCATCACCCCCCCCCCCTTGCCCACCCAACCCCTCAGCACCCCCTACACCCCACACACACTGTCGTCAGGTAAGGAATGGGGGAATATATATATATATATATATATATATGTATATTGCCTTCTGAGACTGATCTATACGTCGGGAATGACGAATTTGTATGTAAGTGGGGCGACGAGAGGGGGGGGGGGGTGGGGTGGAAAGTAGTTGACCTGATAAGTGTTAGTGGTGAATTAATTACCACCATATCACCCTAAAACGTCCATAAAAGCTGACAAAGAAATGAACCAATGTGATCGTTCTGTTGGCTCTAAGACACATGTAGATCTATGTGTGCGCAAATTGTATTGTATGTACAAAGGGACTCTTTTTGAGAAACGAATGGGGTTAAAACTGACTCATATCCCTCCCCTAAAGAACCTCCCGAATTCCCCCCTCCCTTCTCCGCCTCACTCCCCACCCCTCTCTCCCCACCCCTCACCCCCACCCGTCACCCCCAGCCCTCACCCCCTCACCCCCCACTCCTTACCCCCCACCCCTAACCCCAACACCTCCTTGTTTTAGACATTGCGTATTGTAGCCTGGCCAATGACGCCTGGGGCTTGATGGGATTAACATACATGAAACCATCAACAGATCCTGAACAAATGCTATCATCGATCGATGGCTTATTGTCATGGTCTCAGATAGGCTTATGTCATAAGCGCAAATACCGCGAAATAAATCTTAATAATAATTAAATGCTGCAGATCCCTCGTGTTACGGGTGTCCACCACCCGCACAGTGTGACATGTTGCGGTAACCCTGGCGCACTGGACGAGCGATGATCTGAACAATGGCGGCTGTAACTTAGTTAAATGGCGAGGGCCTGGATCGTGATTGGTAATTTATATGAGACACGTTTAATCGATATCAGAAGTCTCGGTACCCAAGCCATCAAAATTATTCACTTCTTCGCCCAATGTTGTAACACGTAGTATTGACTGTGCAAATAGACAGGTGAAAAACCTTTGAATTTAGTTCACTGGCCGCCAATCATATCCTCATTGTCATATCAAAGAGGGCTCTGAAAAAGAAAGTCCGATCGCGGAAAGGCAAATTAAGAAAGACGGTTATCACGAAGTCTGGCTTTAGGAAAAGTATAGACGGCGCTCACAGTTAACGAGAGTGATCCCGCCAAAGGCCGGGGCTGATTGAGTTACCCCCATGACCTCCCACGCCCCCACGCCCCCACACACCCATCCCGATCCTCACCCCCTGTTATTCGACCCACTTGGCCCACCTGACCAGTTGGCTGGTTCACAGGGCGATGTCAGGGGACATGACTGGGTATGGTCAGCGGTTGTGACGTATCAGTCAATGAACGGAGAGGAGGTGGGGGTGTGGCTGGCGGGGGGAGTGGAGGAGGTGGGGAGGGGTGACATTGCCATCCCCGCGATTGGCATCCTGGAATTCTTGGGGTCTCTCGATTATCTATCAGCAAGTTTTGGGGACCGTTATGTGCGCTATCCTTGGTTCAACGCGAAGGCACTTAATTTAAATACCGCGATCCGCTACATTCCACGTGATATCTGCATGTTCATCGCTGGTAATTGTTGCACCTATTTACCTCAGTTTTTACTTTGTTTCACCTATAAGCCCCGATGGCCTGGGTGAGAATGTCATTCTGATGTGTTTATGTTCACAACATTATACCTGATAAGGTGTTAGTAAATCAAATACTTTACTTGCTATTTCTATACAGTGTAAACGCAAAAGGTTCCCTCAATTTCGGGGGCAACCAGCCCTGAGACAGCTTCACATGATATGGCACCTGGATACATCATTAAATGATAATGTGCGCCCGTTGGAACTTGAGGTTCAACGACGTAATTAAATGCCAACTGTAAGGCACTTAATTGGCGGACGTGCCTTTGCTGTCAATGTCCCATGGCTGTGGAACGCCCTACCTTGAGTCATCGAGGCAGCAAACCAGGGCTTAAAAACATTCTTGTTCACAACATGTATTAGGGTTGTGCATTTATTTCTTATTTCAGTGAGCTACCTATGACATGTTTAAAGATAAGCAGATATCTTGCGTAAGTTACCTGGTCTACTTCCATATACAGCGTCTTTAAGCGAATTTAAGCACGGATTTGGCCCTGTAGAAAGCCGAAATAATAGCGAGCGCAAGCGAGCTCTTAAGGTAACATGCATGCATATTCAAAGTCCATTTCAAGCATAGGCTTAGGACTTTCATTTCGCGTAACAACCCCCATAAGACGTTTTCGGATTCGGAGTAAATATCAACTGTACATAAATATATTCAAGCAAAGAGAGGTCGAAGCCTATTATGTCATGTCTTTAATAATTAAATCAGCTGCCCCACAAAATTAACGAATAAATTATTCAATGTTAACACTGGACATATACTTCAAATTAAAGTTAATCTATAAGCGACGGGCTAAATGTCTGTTGCCAAGCAGAAAGCTCTTGGTGACCGCCCATCGGCTGTTGTCATAGTGAGTAGTCAAAATGTTGTAAACATGACGTCACAATGAGAGTTCCTAATCAACCGAATGATATGCCACAAGCCAGAGTGAGACTAATTTGGAATATTAATCTAGATGTATTCCCTCGGAATATCTGAATTAATAAATATACGCTCGTATTTTTTAGGTAGCATCTATCCATATTTATATGTAATACTTGCTATATATACTAATGCTATATTGCTATTTGGTTATATAACCAAATAGTGTTGGCTCTCAATCTACGGGTATGTATAGCATTGTCATACATTTTATTATTCCACGTTAATTGGATAAGTAAAGGCCAATGTGTAGACGTGCATGTATACTCTAATAGGTTCTATTGTGTAATAAGGAATGATTACCAACACAAGAGTCGTTTTAGTTGCAATGAAACAATCATCATCATCGGATGCTATAACAAACTGAATGGAATCTAATAAAAGCCCCGAAAACAAATCTGCCGTACAAAAATATCCACAAAAAAGGTTCCAGGGTCGACATTTTAATGTGAAACATTTATCGGTGGCGTCGTAAGATTTAGAGCTCGCGGTTTCACCCGATGAACAGTTTACGTGGCGTGGATAGCCGCAGTCGGGCACTTGGAGAGCTCTGTTCTGATTGGTCGCCTCGGGCGCCGAGCGACGTCTTGAGCGAGAAATAAATAGCTCGTTGTTTCTGGCAACTTCTTGTTTTTCTATTTTCCATTGTTTCCAAGTGTCGGCGAATGTTTTGTCGCCGTCTGGGAGAGGGGTGACCCCGACTGGTGCCTGCCAGGTAGCGGCATAGAACGGTGACAGTTGATTTATGTACATTCCGAGGCCGTGAGAACGGGCTTAAGTTGCTAACAAGCTCTCTGATGGATGAAGGCGGGAAACACGTCAGAGCGGTCGTCTGCTGCTATACTTACCCGGCGTCTGGGGTGAGGGCAACCTGTCTCCCTTTAGGAAGGGGCAAGTCTCACACGCCTCCTGCGCATTGGGGCAAAGAACCTTTTTCCTCGCTTTCTTCTCTCTTTTTCTCTCCTTTTCCCTCACCCGCGTCAAGTGCCTTTGATGCCTTTGAATAGAAACTTTTGTATAATCAATCTGAGTGTTTTACTTTCATTGTGCCACGTGGAGAAAAAGGGGAAACAAAGAGAGCGAGAATGAGAAAGAGAAAGAGAACCAGAAAAATATATGGAGGGGGAGAAGACAGAGATAGAGAGAGAGGGGAGAAGTGAGAAAAATTAATATACGTGAAGGGGATAAGCGAGGCAGAGATAAGGAGGGGGAAGGAGCGAGAAGGAGCTACAGAGAAACAGGGATAGGGAGAGACTTCAACGCATAGAAGAAAGGGTTGCACGCGGGCGGGGAGGGTGGTGGGGATGGTGGGGGTGGTGGTGAAGTCTAATGTCGCCTACAGCATACGCACGACAGAAGTCGCCTAAAGTTTGTCGCGTAAATGAGTTAGTAGTTATTTTTCACTTGTCGTGGCCCCCGTCACCCCGTTTGTGGGGCCCAATGTCGGGGTGTCAGTCTCCCCCGGCGACGGCAGAATGGACGCTTATTGTGCCCCCGTCTGATGTTCCCGCCTCCCTCCGAAGACGGTAGCAAGGTCAGGATACGCCCCACAGGCCACAGGGTCCGCTGCCTGGGGGAGAAGTGGGGTAGGGGGAGGGGAAAGCGTGATGGGGGGTGGAGGGGGGGGGGCAGTGAGGAGGGGGGATAGGGGGAGGGGAAGGCGTGGTGTGGGGGGCTGGGTGGGTCAATGTGGGTCGTGGGGAGGGGGATACATGTGGAAGATGGGTGGCTTTCTGAACTGTATCACCCTACCCGTGGAAGGCTGTCTATGTCCTACTTAAAGACGACTAGACCAGGCCACCCATGTTAATAGATTTAAATTGATTTGATTTAAACGATTGCATTTGCGTGTATATTTGGGGCTGTAAAACGATTATTCGATAGCACAGTAGAATATACGATATTCATTACCTGATGATCATTACATGATGATCATTACATGATGATCATTACATGATGATCATTACATGATGATCATTACCTGATGGTCATTACCTGATGATCATTACATGATGATCATTACATGATGATCATTACATGCTGATCATTACATGCTGATCATTACATGATGATCATTACATGATGATCATTACCTGATGATCATTACCTGATGATCATTACCTGATGATCATTACATGATGATCATTACATGATGATCATTACATGGTGATAATTACATGATGATCATTACATGAGTCGGTAGATTTCACCCCCCCCCCGTTGTACCCCCTCGGGACTGGGTGAGTGGGTGATGGGCTTATTGCGTACGGATGGGAATGGGAAACATATATATAATCCTTGAAAGTGTAGGACATGTAACTTACATGCTAGGCATGTATATGTGTACTTCGCAATTACTTATAAATGTCAATTCCTTTAATCGTGTTAAGTATTTTTTGTTTTGCCACTCTGTTGCATTGTTTCATCCTATCAACCTGTTGCTACCCTTCTGTGCGGGCTCGGCAAAAACACACACGCTGAAAATAAAAAGCCAAAATTGGCCTCTAAAAGCAATTATGAAATCAACCACAAAAAACCCGCCCTCCTCACCTTCCTCGTAAAAGAAGTTTGAGAGCATGGCGAAGGCAGGTATGTTGTCCAACATTACCCCGCCCCTTTGCCCCTCCCCCTCCCACTCCCGCTCCCCCTCCCCCTCCCCCTTCCCCTACCTCCCCCTCCCCCTACCTCCCCCTTCTGTCTCTGTCCCGCTTTCCTCACCTCCAGCTCGTCTCGTTTGGTTGTATGTATATCGCGCAAGGCGTTTGCCAGGATGACCTCGTGATTAAACCGCTGAATGCAGTACGTACCCCTTTTGGGGGGATGGGAGGTGGTGGGGAGGGGTAGGGCAGGCAGGGGAGGGCTGTGTTGAGGTGGCCCCGTAACCCGAACCCTTATAAAAGCAGTGATGAGTAGCCCAGGGGTCAAAGGCCCCCGCTTCGGCAGATTTAACGTGGATACCCCAACACACTTCTAGCCTTGCCGCTGTCTTTGTCTGCTGCAATTAATCATCCTTTCAAAGTTTTAATTCAATTTGATAAAGGAGTCTCCTGCAAAGGCCTTTTTAAAGTCACTTAGCGATCTTCGGGTTCATCATTTGCTTGAGGGTTGCGCATTCAGTTAGAGGTGGGCCGCTCGCTACAGGGGGGAGGGGCATTCATAAAGCACACTGTTTGTCACGTTTCGCGCCGTAAATGGGGGGTCTTTAGCATTGGTAACTCTTTTGAACAAATGCGGCAGGCGATACGTTTTCATCGCCAGTTTGTTGGTGGGCCAACTTACGCGGATCCGCGACGTTGGTGGGAAGTTTTCCAGCGGCGACTATTTCTCCGCTCTCCTGTCGTCTGCGTCCGTTTGATTCGTCGATTCTTACCTGTTGGTCAGCGTCGCGACCTCTAGCCGAGTCAGAGGTCACAAGGTAAACCACTTTTTTTTCTTTCACGTCTGGTCTTCTCTTGTCTTGACCTACATTGATTACAATCGTTGTCTGTCAGTCACAGCACACAGGGAACCTAGAACCAAACGCATTTAATATTATATTATATTCATAGACCGAATCTGTCCAATGTATCTATGAAATGCCTGCATTAAAGTCTCCACTGACGACTCTTAGCATGTGTGTGTAGCACGCTTGCATCGTTCTTATATCGAAGACACGGTGAAGATGCTATTCTAAGCGACAACGTCCGCATGCCTTAAAGCAGTTAAATCACTGTGCTCATAAAACCCGAACATCAAGTTATTTATCTTAACCAGGAATGTGCCATGATGTACTGACGTCATGCTGCGCGGGGGCCGATGTGTGACTGGGGGGGGGGGGGAGGGGGGGGGGCGCATTGTCTGCTTACATCACCTATATTTTGGCCGTAAAGTTATACAAGCATCGTTTACTTATAGGCCACACGCAGGCATATCGGTATTATATGGGTGTGTAAACTGCATCAAACGCTCTATATAAATATGCACCTGCAAAGTATCTCTTACAAGGAAAGCATACTTGGGCGACGGGCCTACCTGAAATCCAGTTGACAAAGCTGGACAGATAACAGTGTAAGGTTTAGTTTCGCACGGATTGTCCAGCGGAGTCGAGATCCACGATTCATTGCCGAAAATCCAACAGCAAGGAGAATGTGCGCTGGTGATAATACCCCAAGTGAATAACGCAGCGGTCTATCAGTTGATTTGTCGGACTGAATATCACAGATGTTTCTCACAGATGGGTTATCTCAGCTTCGTAGCATCATCATGTCAGAGATATGCTTCATATTGCTATCGCACAGGCTATCGCACAATATTCTATGTCCGACCTCTCTTCCAGTATTTTACCCCCAAATCTTACCCCACACACTGTTATGTCTTCAATCTGTCACCACTTAGTATTACACCCAAAAAGTGTTATCTTCAATCACATCCTCTACCTAATCTAAATAATACTTTACCACCAATATTCTAACTTAGTAGTGTTCAACCACTACTAAACTAGTACCAGTTTCCTAGTTTAGTAGTGCTTTACCCCTAATGTCGATCTTAATGCTTTGCCCCCATATGCCCCCTTAAGGCTTTACCCCCATATCATGCCTTGATGCTTTACCCCCATATCCTACATCAATCCGTTACCCCCATACCCTGACATAATGCTTTACCCCATATCTTTCCTCAGACTATGCTTTACTCCCATACCTGCTTTAATGCTTTACCTTAGTGCTTTACCATCAATATTCTAACTCAGTAGTGTTTTACCACCAGTATACTAGTTTAGTATTGATTTAAACCCATGCCCTACCTTAGGACTTTATCACCAATATCGTACTTCACAGCGATGAAGTATTCCCAAATACCCTACGCCAATATTCTGCCAAAATAGAACCTTCCCCAAATATCTTACCATAAATAGAACAACAAGTCTTTGTTGAACCAGTTACCATCGCACATTATATGCCCTCAATTAAAGGAGATATCGTTGTTTGTGGTGTGATGTACCCAGTTGGACTAAATTGGGATCAATTGCGGTTTCTGTGTCGTGGTTTGTAGCTGCTCTCTGTATGTTATTGCCTGCACTGTGGTTGGGACTGGTCGGCTCCTCGGTACAGAGCATTCAACAGCTGTACAACAGGGACCATTGGAATTAACATGGGTCAGCGGGTATTACAACCCTGTGTCTGGGGGATGGAAATGTTAAGTTAACTATAATGTTTAGTAAGCTATATTAGTCAATGTGCAAGGACTGAAGGATGTTAATGATGATACAATTAACCAAGCTGATATGGGAAGATATGTAAAACGTTTTCGCGGTACGCAATGGCGATCTTTTTGGCTAAGGTGCACAAACTCTTGCTGCACAGCAATCGCTAAGAAATAATTAATGTAATATTTAGTCAACCCTCTAACACCGTTACCAGATGTTGATACGTAAACGCAAATTGCTTAATAAATAGCATCAATTATCCACCAACGCCAATTTTTGCAAACAAATAGATGACAAACAGATTCGTTCGTAACTGTTGTTACGTCAGTAGATGAGTAAATTCGATTAAATACATATTGTCGCGGGAAGAGCTTCAGAGGGAATGCGGAAGGGGTATATTGGAACGGCCGTCAATATAATTAAAATTAAAATGCGACTGTGAACAGTTCGCGCGTTATATCAACTGTACAGTACTGATTGCGTAAGGATTGGGTGACGTTACGCGAGATGGCGTCAGAACGTCAAGACATAGTGTCCTACGACCTTGTCCATAAACTATTTGTGATAAAAAGTGACTTTAATTTGCATCGGCCACAGCCGCACCACCCCTAAAATTTCCAGAAGATATGTGCATGGCTTTAACTTAGAAATGATAAGGCGACCAATGAAAGACCGATTGAGCTGGAGGAACGGGGGAGGGGGGTGGAGGGCACATTTTTAACTTGTCCATGTCGAAGGGGAACGGTCGTGTTTGTGTGGGGAGGGGGGCGGCTTTGTGTTGTTTTATAACAGAAATGTGCGACCCCCCTCCCCTCACCCAAAACCTGGGGCCGCCCCTGGTGGCATTTCCCCGGACCTCATCACACGCACGTATGAACCCCAAATAAATATTGATGCCCAATTTATCAAAGCTTCAACCGAAAGCGAGTTGGTGTTGGGCAACCTTTCAGTTTTCACCCCGGAATTAATGGTATCACCCCATCAATAACACCCACTGTCACACTTGTCTGTGGTTTGTCTGGAACTTCTCACATTGGCCCCCTTTTTCGACCACCTCCCCCCCCCCTCCTCCTCACCCTCCACATCAAAATGATATCATTTGTACCTTTGTGACTTACTTTTTCACACTTTTTTTGCCTTTTATAAAGCCTTGTTTCTCAACAAAAGCTGGCTGTGTTGGACCACCGCATATCCACATATACCTCTGAACAATGGGGGACGCACTAGGCGTGTATGAGCTATCCCTATCTCTTTCCCTTTGTAACGCCGCCTTCCTTTATGCGGCTCATTATCTGGCCGACGCCAGAAAAAAAGTATCATTGCATTTAAGTCCCCGCGAAGGAATCTATCCAAACAGCGCTTCGTGTCATTTGTCGGTCGGGCGTTATTCATCATTGCTTCGAGATTGCTTGGACATGTTAACTGACATATCACCTTCGTGTTTATTGTCCTCTGTCGGGAGGTTTTTATTTTACCCTTTATGTGCGGTGATAGCTGGGGCCGCGAGAGCTGGGGCCGCGAGAACTGGGGCTCGCGAAAGCTGGGGCGCGAGAGATGAGGAGGAGGAGAAAGGGGTGTGGGGTTCGCACGCGACCATGACTTTTCCACGCGCCGCTCCCGATCTTGGAGTTCGCCAGAGGTGGAGGGTGACCTCAACACCGTGGAGGGTGAGCTCAACACCGTGGAGGGTGACCTCAACACCGTGGAGGGTGACCTCAACACCGTGGAGGGTGACCTCAACACCGTGGCCCTCGTAGTGTTAATAACTGGCGGCGGCGGCAATAACATACGGAAGGATGGCGTGTACAGATCCAGCTATAAACATAGGTATGACATGAGTTGGTGTTTTAGGCCGCTTTTGTGAACACACTATTGCTAAACTGGACCAAAGAAGCTCCTGGAACGATGAAAGATGAACGGATGAAACTTGTTCCAGATCAGGGGCCGGGGCCCGGATTGGAGCCCAGGACCTATTGATCTGCGGTGTAATGCGCTTACCACTACACCCAGGTGGGCTTAGGAATAATGTGTATGTGCGGGGGCGAGGGGGGGGGGCGGGGGGGGACATTAATATATTCCGATCACATGTATGTATAAATGTATTTCCCCCCTTATTAAGCACCATAAGAGGAGTATATTGACAGCTAATTTTCCTTCCCTAAATTATTAGTTTAGCATTTGCCTTTGGCTGAATAATCATAATCATCGGGAGTTGTAAGAGGAAATACAATGAGATTGAGGCATATTCAAACAGATTATTGTGATTAATTACACTTTCCCCTCATCGTCTCGGGAGTTTGTTGGCCCGGCTTAGACCAAGCGGTCACAAATGGTCTAAACGCTACATTTGTAAGACGCTCAAGCAAATAACACGCACTAACTATACAGTGGTGCTGCAAGTCGTATCAGCACGTAAGATTAATTTATCTTTCTCTTTTTCACCGGCTAAACCCCTATGGGGGTAAAAAGACTCATTATTTACCGATAGTTAAAATGAAGGAGTTGATTTGGTTGAGGAATCTACACAGATAAGACAAGATAAGTTTTAATTAACATCATGATTCTAAAACTAAACAATAACGATAAGTCTAAGTGCCATTGAACGACGAAAAAGTAGAAGCAGGCGCTTGAGAATGGCTAATTTAAGTCGGAAACTCATTTTCCACTGGGGTTCGTGTCCGAGAATGCAACATTTGATAACTCTAGGCATATTTCATATTCAACTGAATATTCATTTATCTATCGGTTATATGCCTCCCTCCGGCCTCAACTCGCCTCCTTGGGAGGGTTCATTGTATGCGAGCGGAGTTATCGGCGCAGATATTACGAGCATGCGCACTCATATTTCTCCGCGTGAACGTTGCACTTTTTGGACTGCACAAACCATGGAGACCTTTAAACAACACCATAGTAACAGAGCAACGGATGAGTATTTTATTTTCTTTGTTATAACATTATTTAAAGACATTTGTCAAATCGAAGTACTGCGTTATATATATTTTACGTATTATGACCCCTGGACGCCATGTTGGAAATCCTCGTGATCCTCCTCTGTGTGGGGAGTGGGGTCTGGGAGTAAAATGTACCCCGTGACTGCGCTATCGGACTACAATCTCGGCGTTCGGTTATGCACTCCGCGGACTCCGACTGGTCCGCTCGTATATCCGAACTCATCCTGTCATGCCATTCCACAGCACCCCCTCGGAACAAACGGCACATAATAACAGCGACAGCGTCACAAAAGTTGACAGAGTTGAAGAGAAACGAACCGCGTTTGTAACATCCGACATATATATCATGAGTTGCAGTGGTCGATTTATTAACGGAAGACGGACAGTTGGCACCTAATAACTTCGCGCGGGATGTGTCGACTGTAAACGATATCCCAGCAGGTAATGGCATCTAAGTTAACATAATTATCCGGAGATTTATTATTGGTTTTGAAGCACACCTAACTCAGGACCTACCCCATTATCTTGTTATCACCATTAACGCAACCGCAAACTGTACCCCATGCGTTGAGTAACGGACCCCAAAGTTTGAGAGGACTCAGTCTCTTCTATCTATCGACAGCCCAGCCTCGCTCTCTTAGATATAAAGGTGCCCTTCCTCCGTGATAAATCTCGTAAGCCATTGAATCCTGCCTTGTGAATTATTACTTCGTACTTTTCGACATTTTTGCCCAGTGAGCCAATTAAGGGGCCAATTAGCCCGCGCACCCCAAACCCGTGCACGTGGCTAGCAATAACTCAGGACTGCTATCACTTACATACCTATTATTCGCAGGGCAAACAAACATTATCATTGAAATATATCATGATGAAGACATACTATTTTGGTATCCATCCTGTAAGTCTGTGACCGGGTCTGCAAGGGCGACGGATCTCAGATTTTGAAGTTGGTTGAGTCAGACCGCCGAAAAATGAACGACTCGATGGGATAAAAAAAGGGTGGTTGCAGGGGGCGGGGTTACAAGTTCTACTTAGCTAGTCAGCCCATATACATACTCTTGTCAAACTCAATCGGAATGACTTCGCGTCGGGTTGGCCCTGAGCGATATGTTTACGTCCCGTTTGATGTTGCTATCATCACGCTGAAGACAACTTCTATGCGGTGACAGATCACATAACAGGGCCCGCATTCTGCAACAAAATATATCTCCTTGACCGATATTTGCTTCGGTTCATGTTGTTCAGAAATTGTGGACTGCTTCACGCATTTATGTATGTTTATGCAACACATACCTAAATGCGGGGGGGGGGGGTGTAGATTCAGGTGAGCCGGCAGTTTGTAGATTCAGGTGAGCCAGCAGTTTGTAGATTCAGGTGAGCCAGCAGTTTGTTGACACACTGTTCGCATCATCTTTACGTGTGTTTGTTCGCGCATCAATCTCAAACATTTAGCCTGAACGTGGTTCACCCATCCACCGCCTCATTCCTCATACGACGTATCTGCTTTGACTCGCTTGGGATAATGGGTGAGATTCGGGTGAGGCCTGAGGCTAAATCCTGTTGTTTTAGAATATGAATTGAATGTTTGTGTTAGAGGTCTTAGCACAGCCTCATCTATCCCCTCCACAACTATCTCTATCTGCAAGGACAATCTGTATTGACAAGGACAGTTTCCATTTACAAAGTCAATCCGTATTCGCAAGAGGCATTCAACATTTCCAGGAATAGTCTTTCTGAAAATGGGGATTCGTATTCACAAGGAAATTCTGAATTAGCAAGGACTGTTTGTAATTACTAGGAGAATTTCCATTGCTAGAACAGTTCATGTTCATGATTACAAGGGCAATCCATATTATAATATATATTATTATTATGTGTAAAAATCCTGGTTTTTTAAAATGTCTAGGATCAGCATTTTCCTTGAAGATATTTCGGACGCAATACACTCATATGAAACAAATGGATGTTATTGATGATATAATATATTCATCACGCATTTAATTAGACTTTCACAGAACGATATAGTCAATGGTCAAAAATCACATTCACTTTTTTGTCTTTCAAACTAAAAATCACTATACGAAGACTCGAGGCGTTTTACACCATGAATGCAAGGTAACTCGAGGGTGATAGGTTTACCTGTGCTATCGAGAAGGAAGTTGTGGTCACACTCACTCGACCTTGAAGGCCAGTTGTTGTAATGAAGAAGAATGGCACATTGACGCGCCAATGGCCCGCGTGTTTAGAGGTCAAACAAATGGCCAACAAAGGACAAACATACCTTTAATGATCGCCATGAACTTGTGAACTTACTGCGGGTGCAAATGGAGAATTCATCTTGTCCTTGTCGTTAAGAGACCCATTAACCTTCTACACTAGTGCAGAGTGTGAGTCAGTGCCATCGCTTCAGCTGCTCTGGTGTGACATCGGATGACAGTATTTTCACCAGTCAAATGAGATACGCACATAAAAAATCGAACGGCTATTTTCTTAAAGCCATGTGACACTTACGTTTTCATGAAATAATACGAAATTGGGTTTTAAGACGCTGAACTGCGACCAGAGCTAAACTGTAACAAGTAACCTCCCAGGGCGATGAATGATACGTGGATGATACATGATACCCCAGATAAGGTGCCAGGCCTAGATTCGAAGCCAGCACATCATGATCTGTGGTCTAGTGGGCTAAACTGTAACACCAGACAGCCCCAATGTCCTTAAATAGGCATGAATAACATTTCTCGGATTAATGATCAATAAAAAAACTTATGGTGTATAGTACAAAACAGCGGGACAAAAACAAGGGAATGGGTATCACTGCTGCGCATATCAACAGCACAGCACATATCGACTGTTCAAAGCAGACCATACCAACATCGAGTGTTCTTTTCAGCCTGTTATTTTTATTATTTTTTTTTTAGCTTCGCATAGAAACCAGAAAACAGCAGGAACAGTATAATACATATCGTTTAATGTTGGCCTATGTCATGATCCCGTACGGCTCTCCCCTCTACAACGTGGCCTTCTCCTTGTTGGCCATCGTCGGCTATGTCATGATCCCGTACGGCTCTCCCCTCTACAACGTGGCCTTCTCCTTGTTGGCCATCGTCGGCTATGTCATGATCCCGTACGGCTCTCCCCTCTACAACGTGGCCTTCTCCTTGTTGGCCATCGTCGGCTATGTCATGATCCCGTACGGCTCTCCCCTCTACAACGTGGCCTTCTCCTTGTTGGCCATCGTCGGCTATGTCATGATCCCGTACGGCTCTCCCCTCTACAACGTGGCCTTCTCCTTGTTGGCCATCGTCGGCTATGTCATGATCCCATACGGCTCTCCCCTAATGAAGAAGTTTTCCACTTGTAGAGCATGACAAGATACATGTAGTGAAATGAAATTTTGGTATTGCATGCCGCTGTGTGCATCAGAAATCCCGAGGAAATGATATGAGTTTGAAGAAACATGGAGAGTATCCGTATGCGTTGGAGTCTGGCACGTTGCGAATTTCCACAGCTGCCCAAAAATCGTTCTCAATTCATCGTAAATATTGCCTGAGGCGGCGTTTACCGTTAAAGGCATAACTGTAGTGCGTCATACAATGATGAGCAGCATCTTCAGGTTAGTTAAAATAATATCAACACCTCATGAAAATAAAGAAATGTTACCGAAGGTGAGGTACTTGTACTTTGCGACGGACAAGAAAATGATGATCTGCTGCCTGTAAAGTGTGACAATTTAACGGTTCTTGTCACTATTAAGTCCCGCAAATGTATAAACTGGCTATAAAATTCCCAATTGAGTATCTGTTTTTTGCCTAACATTCTTGTCTAAGTGTCGCCGATTTTTTGAAAACCGTTTATACCCCTGAAAGTTTACCGACAGTTTCATTCTCTATCTTTGTTCTACCTGCTCTCACTCTCGAGTGTCCTGCGTCACTTCCCGTCAGTCCATGACAGCGTAGAATGGATGGCACAACATTACATTCTCTGTCCGCCATGGTTCATTATAGTCTGGGGCAGGCTTTAGCCATTAAAACCCAGCCTATGAGTCAGTAACTCAGTGGCCATATATAGCAATCTGGGCGTGAACCAACATGAAGCTTGGACATTAATTTATAGAACTGCGTGTAAGGTAATCTAAGCGGGCAAATGAAAAAGAAGAAGAAAAGAAATCACTATCGCTGGGAGTTGTAATTTGTCATCTATCTATCAATTGCATTTGGATAAAGAAAGGTATTCGTTGGAGCTGCAATGTCATGTTTTATATAAATAGTATAAAAAGGCCTTTGTGCCTGGGAAACAGTGACTGCTTTACTAGGTCGATGGCCAGATGCTTTTTTATGATCGTGAAAGTGCCTGTGTGAGCTGTATGTGAGTCCTACTTAAGGTCCCTGGTACTTCACGATTTACTCATACCGAAGCGATGAATCGAGACTCTTTGGATCTATTGTCAGGGTGGTCAACCACATGTTTCAATGAGGAATGATGATAGCTTACTGACTTGAAAGCACGTGGACTTTGTATAAGGGATTTCCAATTTCAATTCCGCGGAATGAAGACAACATATACTGGGTGACAAAGAGCGGTAAGTTGTGGCGATTTCTATCTAGTAATCCTTACGGAATTTTGTTTTGCCTTAATTGCTTTGTCTTTGACATTTATGTTCGTTATGTGGGTACAATTTGTTTACTGTTTTCACATCGATCTGCTTACACGGGATTTTTCCATCATTAATCCCGAAATGAATCAATGCATCAATAGACATATTCTCTGAAAGCAGAAAATGGTGACATCGATATTTTTTTAAATTCCTTTGAAAATAAATAATGAATTACACCATGCCCTATTCAGACAAAGAGCGATTCCAAGCACTTGAAATAAATATATACTCTACCGTTCTGCCATATTAATCAAAACAGCGACTGGCATTGTCTTATTTAGTCGGAAATGTTTACTGCGTGATCCTTAAACCTTGTTGTTAGCCCATCGAACTATAGGGTGAGCTTTACGTAACGACATGGGCCGGTTTGGCCCCCGGCGGAAGTCGAACTCCAGACCTAATGCTCTGAGCCACTCACTAAGGCGCCTAATGAGTCGACCCCTCTAGCAGAGGCCAGCAGTGATTGATAGCATGATTAACCGTTACACTGGCAATATTGTTTTTTTCCGAAAGTTTATACTTAACACGAAAGGATGACTCGGAAGGTCTGCACAATTTGTGTGGCTCCCATTTCGCATCACGTGATATTAGACAATGAATAACAGATGTCACGTTGCAGCGGATGCCAGACTATAATGCACGTGGTTGGAGGCTGATCGACTTCCGTTACTGTTAAAAGCCGGGACACATGTAATAAGCCTAGATAAATGAGACCGCCAAAGCAGGCTGACATCATAATGATTCTGAATAGAGGAAATACGCCATGTAAATAAAAGGGTAATTAAAATGATTCTTCAAGTGGGCTGATCAGGTTATTTGGTAAGCCGACTATAAGCAACGCACATGGGCTCAATGAATTATTTTGAGTCATATTTAGATAAATATATAGACACTTCAAGAGTACTCTATTGACTTGTTTAATGGAAGCCGTTACATGCTAAAAAAAGTGCGTTTGTTTTGAAATATTGCCACTGGAAATTTAATACGCCAATGGATACAACCGTCTGCAGAAACGAGATTGTGTAAACGATGTATGTACCTTGGTTGTTAAAGATTCTAGCAGAAAGTCATTTTTATGACAAAACACACATCTTTTATGCGCACAGAAGTCGCCTAGAACACCCCTATTTCCTGTAGGGTTGGATGCCGGGATGTTTGTGTTCTTGGTCGACACAGACTGTTCCTGGTAAGACACACATTTAAAACCAGCTGTGCGAGTTTCTCCCCAGCGTAATAGTTCTTTTTCGGACATGGGAAATTAATTAACATTGAATGGTAACACATCATTAAAATCATTTGGCGATGACCTTTACATATATATACATGCAAATAATTTGAGAGTTGCTGAAAGAAGAATCATGTTTCAAAGGTTAGGAAATGCCGTTTGAAGTATCAAAAGATTGGTGCCCGCTAACGGATTTTTGTTTCCATTATCCCAATGAAATTCAATGAAACTGATCCTGACAGCTTGTGAAAAGTTAGCTGTGGACTTCGTCTGTGGTATTTAGATGGGTTTAGGCCTGCTTTGCCTATATCATTTACATGCAAATGAAGAACTAGTATGTCACTATATTAATGAACCTCATTAAGTGGCTTCCCGTGGGTGACAACCCGATAAGCCAAAGTAACGAGACGGAGAAGAAGTGGTGCAGGCAAATGAGGAGCAAATGAGAGGCGGTAGGAGGGGACGGGGAAGGGGTGGTGCAGGGGAGAATACGAACGATGAGCCAAGAGGGGGGGGGGGAACCGCGGGTGACGAGGGTTCTCTATCGCCAATGAAGACGAGCAGGTTTGTACGCATCACTACCCGCCTTATCGCCTCGTACGCCATAAGACACCAGATCCCTGCACAAAGGCTAAAAGAACACAATTCTGCCTTTCACGTCGCTCTGGCAATCAATTTTACTTTCTCACGTTCGTAACGTAAACGGTCACCAATCAAAAGATACTTTCGCGGGTGATTAAAAAACTATAATTTGTGAAAACGCGCCGGCGTCCACGAGGGACGCGCTTCAGTGCAAGGTCAACCCGAGGCAGCGTCCTCCATACGGGGACTGGTGACACAGCAGGTCCGCAGTAAATGTCCCACAATGTATTTCAGCGCCGCCCCGATTTGGACACCCTGTAATTGAAATAATTATTCTAAACGTCGTGCGAGACGGCTTTGATAGGAAACCTTTTTCTTTCACCGGCGTTACAGTGCAATGGACGGATCCGATTTCTTGGCTCCGTGCAAACTTTCTGGTCTGCGACCGCTTCGTCAGCGCTTTAGATCTGCGCTACGTGAGCGCTGTGCACGTTTCATCGCTGTTTGTGCACGCTACAGCGAGAATACGCTCATAAATAGACATATAATAGACATATAAAGCAACCCAGGATGGACTAATACGGGTTACAGCTGAATGAGGAGTTCCATGGCACATGGTCACCCGATGTGTTGCTGAGCGTTTTGTTAACAGTTATTCCCCAAAGGTGATACTTATATATGTTGTTGGTAAATGTACTAAGTATGTGATGGGGTTTAGCTGCAGGGGCGAAGAACCCGGTTCATTTGGGGCGTTTGACACAAAACAGGGGCATCGAAGAATGTAAAGGTTTGAAGGCTGAAGGTGTTTGATTTATTGACTCGCCCTGTGCGCCTGACACGTCGTGCTGCCGCCTTGTTATCGAGCAGCAACCACAGGTCTAGACCACCGCACAAAGTCACAGGCGCTGACTCCCGTGGGCATAGAATGAGAAAGGAGAAAGAGCAGAAGAAACAGAAGGGGAGGAGAAAACTGAGGGAGAGAGAAGGAACAAGTTTGAGAGCGCGAGGGAGAGTGAAAGAGATAGGAGAGAGAGGGAGAGGAGAAGGGGGTGGGGGCGAGAAGAGGGGGTGAGGTGGTCGTATTGGTGGTTAAATACCGCTGTCAAATGACCAGAAGGGTGGCGATGGTAAATTCAAGCTAATGGCCATCCTCTGTGAGTGAAAGCGATGAGTCCGTATTGTGTGAGCCCCCTGGCGGGCAAGTGTGCCTCGAGCTACGTTAAAGACTGAGCCTCACAAAGTCAGAGCGCAGCTCGGGTGTATAACTGTCTCACCTCCATTATCATTTATATCCCAGCCCCCCCCCCCTTCCACACATACCGCCATCTTACCCCCAACAGTCATCACCTTCTCCCCTCTCATTCTACCCTACCCTACCCTACCCTGCTCCATCCATGAAGGCCAACGTACCTACCACCCAACTGCCCCCGCACCTTGTGCTCCACCCTCCCTCCCTACCATCCACCTCCACCCGACTTCAAACGGGTGGGAGGGTTAAACGTCAGAATGTGTGTTGAGAAGGGTGACAGGGGTAAGTAAGGAGGGCTCTGTGTGGCCTTTACGGCTGAAAGCCCGTTGACGAGGCTAGGGCGTCCGTCTCCTGGCCTGCTGGTACGTACCCCGCGGATGAGCGCAGACATAAAACAGAGGGAGGGTGGAGAGGCATTTAAACATGGCGACGTGGTTATTAAACAGACTCGTGGGGTTGTCGTAGTCGTGTTGTCTCGTTAACATCTCGAGGACCTTTGAGACGTCAGCGGTATCTGGGACTCGTTAGGTCGGCATGTGATGTCAGTAACATTCGGCTCAACAGTCATCTCAACAACCGTGAGGTTTGGAGACGCGAAGGAGGAGAGGGTATTGCACTCGACAAGCACCCTACCCCCATATCTCATATGAACACCCCCAGGATATCGTCCAAATGAGAGCACAACGGGACGTCCAATTGATGAGACAACAGTGTTGATCGTTAGATCTGTCATCAAACTATCTATCGCCACACACGAGAGTTTAGCCACATGGTGATGACTTCTGACTGACAATTGGCATCATAGCCGACACATCTTTATGGAACCGTTCGACGAGCGTGGATTTGCGTGGCCGTTATGGGATTATGTTGCCGGCTATGCACCGGAAGTGACGTCATAATGGTCCTTCGGGAACGCCCAAGGACTGCGCACAGCTGTCTACTACGTCGCTAACAGCGAAGGAAGGACTGTAGCATGTATAACATGGGTCCATTTAAATGATGACAGGATGAAGCAGGCGTCACACAGCAAGGTGTAGCCTGCCTGTCTCTCAAGGTGTAGCCTGCCTGTCTCTCAAGGTGTAGCCTGCCTGCCTCTCAAGGTGTAGCCTGCCTGTCTCTCAAGGTGTAGCCTGCCTGTCTCTCAAGGTGTAGGCTGCTTGTCTCTCAAGGTCCCGCCATGCCTGTCTCGGTCTTGCGATATTTACACTTTTTCGGAAGATTGTCCTCTGGAAACTTTACCAAGTCAAAGCGACGCAGCCGCCGAGAGGGTTTTTACCCATGTCGTCGCACCGGGAGCTCATTTATGAGCATGTTACATGTTTGACCAGCGCAAATACAAGCTTGTTCCCCCCGCCTAAGCTACAAAGGAATGAGTGAACGCTAAAGGGTTTATGACCTATCACGAAACAATTGTTGAGAAAACTGGGTTACATGGAAAAACCGGGCGATAATAGGGGTACTCGTCGTCCAACCGTGGAGCGAACGCAATCTTGAACACGTCGCATTCTGCCGTTGTTGTGTTCTGGGGTTGCTGCAAGGCTACCACCTATACCTACGCGTGATCATCCTACCCGGCGCGATAATACAGTTTGTTGTGTGTGTCCAACACCCTGCACCCTGCGCACCACATGCTGTACACATCAGCTTTAAAGAGCCCCGCCTTCTGGCTGCCTGGAGCCGCAAAAATGGCGAAATCTGGGGAAATTGTCGGAAATCCTTAGTGCATGCGCACTAAAACGAACTCGCTGGGGGGACTTTACAATGTGTCGGCGTGACGCGACCCAGATGAGTAAGTTACGTGCCGGGTAAATGAGTGAACTGATTTTACGTGGTGCCTTAAAAGTGACTTACGTTAGTTAACGACGCGTCAAACTGAATCCTGGAATGTTTCGTTGTGCAAAAGGTCCTCGAAGTTCACTATGTGATTGCCATCCGAGCCACCGAGACGCCTGACCGATAAGGCACCACAGGATTTGACTGGAAGTCGGTGACCTTTGACCGTGACGTCATATTAGATGGCTCTATTGTCGATGAGAGGAATTATCGATTGTTTCGGCCGCTCTGACGCTTGCCCTCGTCTTGTGTAAGGGGCGAATAGCATCGACACTGCTTCACCAACGGTAAGCAAACCTCTTCTTTTACTCTCGCTACACGTACATGTGCCTCAGACTGAGAGATGGTTTAACTGCGGGGTTATGTTCTGTGACGTGTCTGTCAAAGGGGAAAGTTTAAAATGTAAAAAAACTCAATACTATTGCACCGTGAGAAAAAGAAAACTTGTAATTTCGATGTTTCGGCGTCACCCGTCGCCTTTGTGTCTTTAAATACTCCATTAAATCTACTGTGAAACATCGTGAACCATGCGGGGCATGTCTCTCAGGCACTTTGTCGACCCACAACCATGTTAGAGTAACAGACACATCCTACAGTAACGTGGATAACCACGGAATGTAGTATGGTAGAGGCTTGGCGACAATAACATCTTGTGATGCTCTTTTTTGACGCGGGGTTTGCGGTGAGGGTTCTCAGTGCAATGATAAATATAAACACAGCGTTTATCAACAAGTGACTAAACATCATGTAAGCACACATTAATTGGGGCTGAGCCTTTGGTAAATGATCATTCTTTGCTGCGAACCTTTTGAAAATGGTTAGTGTTGGATCAACTACTAGCACGTCAGTTGATCGTTATTGGATCAGAGCCGTTGGTACAGAATCAGCATTTGATCAGAGGCTTTGGAAAATTAAGATTGTTCGATGATATCTTATTTGCATGTGTAAACTGGACTACGGTGTAGTTAAAATTCCTGATTGATTCGTGCAATTTGTCTCAATAGTATCACGCCATGTAGTCTATGTTTTTTGTGTGCAACAGCCACTTTACCCCTTTGCACCATATTTAGCAAGTGACTAAAATCTGTACCTTGGCCTTTATCTAGATTTCTAACCCATTCAAATAACGTTAGAATAACTGTACTGCTTATTGTAACAACATCGCAAGCAACACAAGTTTCACAGCGTAATTAATTTGGTTTAAAATGTATTACACAACTTGAAGCCACAACCCCTGGGGCAGTATTCAGAATCGTTATTTAGCCCTACGCAAACCCCCTTAGCCAAAAATACAACCCTTGGAACCGGTTTTTCCGGCCCAAGTTAGAAAAATGCCACTCAGCAATAGCATTTTGTACCGAGGAAAGGCCGTGAAAAACAAACAAAAAAAAAACATTTAAGCCAGCAGCATGTCGTGATGTTGAATAATACCGCCAGGGTGTGAGACGATTCGACAAAAAGTCAATTTCCGGCGTAAGTTACGCACGGAAAGTGCATTTTCGTCGAAGCCTCACAGCTCAATAGTATGTATAATTCTGATATAATACTTATTTAAGATGTGGCATATTTCTCATTATGACAATGTTTTTGGTGACTGGCCGCTTGGTGCTTGGTTTGCCGGTAAAACCGCTTCCAAATGTCTACTTAACGCGTAAATATAAATTGTAATATTCAATGTATTAGGTAATTTAGGCATCATGATTTATTTTGCACCAATTCTCTGCTGTCACATATAAACACGGCTTAATAAGTTAATAGTTCGTATTTGACTACACGGAAGACAATTCTATGCTATTTATAGCATTAAAGTGTCGCTATATTACCAGTAAACATGAGTGGGACAATACTTGCCACAGGAGCAGGTGCCTCGGTTTGAACCCACGATCGATTGATCTGCAGCTCAGCTTGCTTACCAACTGACTTGGGAACGCTCACTTTTCTATTGACATATATAGTGTGTTCCCTTGAACTCATGCAACAATGGAAACACATTCACTATTGTCGGAAACACACTAAACAGATGTGGAAAAATTTACGGTTTATTATTTACTACTCATGTATAAGCATGATAATAAATTGTACTTTGTATGAGCTTATGTGAAGTCTGAAGGGTATCGGCGATTTTAATAATAGTAATGGTGGTGGTTGGGGTAGGGGGTTACTCCCCCTACCTTGACCGATGCGACTGACGCGCCAGCAGAGGCCAAAACGTCTTCCTGAAAGTTATTTTACGTTCCTTAAGTGATACGTGAGGTAACACATGCTTTGTGCAAATATAAGTTTCCTTTATATAGATAATTATAGTGAATCGAGAATACACAGGATTAAAGCATATTCGCATATGTTAATTTTGCCTGTATAATGGGATTTGCTGTAAGCCTATTTGCAACGTTAATTTCTTCATCATAGTGACGCTCGTTTAAATTGGCACAGGGTATACACATGCTCGCTTACGTTTCCTGAGAGTCCTCATACACGAACATGAAAAGACACATATTTGAATATATATTGTCGATACTTATTACCTATTAACAAAGAGGATCACTTTGACTTATGAGGCAAGCAACATTTTGCGACGCTAAATTCTCCCACAGAGTGTGAGGACCGTTTTGACCGGATATGAGCGCAGAACGCTGAATTGTGGGCCACGTGGCCTTCCATTTCACGCCATTGCGCGGCCCACGCGTACGCCAGACAAACTTAACACCGAAATTATATACAGTTATTCGCCCGAACAGGTCGAGCGAGACCGTCTTTCTCGAGACAGACTCCCGTCTTGTCCCTAATCGACCAAACATGTTAATTTCCTTTTCTAAATGCTAATTTCGCCCTACGCGACGCGTTTGAAGTAGACTTCCCCATTCGCTTGTAAATTTTCATGACCTTGAACACGTTGCGATGACCTCTAGGAGAAATAAGATCGGGCAGTATCAAAACGCGTGTTCAGCATTGGGGGAAATGTGGAGTTAAAATGTGTGTACACTTTGGTGTATATGTACTTGTGTTGCATGTACAACGCAAATGTCTTAGTGTTTCTTTTAAGCATATACACAACATCTCGTGAAAGCACAACGTAATGTCATACTATGTCTGGGATGCAGGTACACGTGTATTAGTCCCCTAGTGAAGGTACAACGTAATGTCATACTATGTCTGGGATGCAGGTACACGTGTATTAGTCCCCTGGTGAAGGTACAACGTAATGTCATACTATGTCTGGGATGCAGGTACACGTGTATTAGTCCCCTAGTGAAGGTACAACGTAATGTCATACTATGTCTGGGATGCAGGTACACGTGTATTAGTCCCCTGGTGAAGGTACAACGTAATGTCATACTATGTCTGGGATGCAGGTACACGTGTATTAGTCCCCTGGTGAAGGTACAACGTAATGTCATACTATGTCTGGGATGCAGGTACACGTGTATTAGTCCCCTGGTGAAGGTACAACGTAATGTCATACTATGTCTGGGATGCAGGTACACGTGTATTAGTCCCCTGGTGAAGGTACAACGTAATGTCATACTATGTCTGGGATGCAGGTACACGTGTATTAGTCCCCTGGTGAAGGTACAACGTAAATGTCTTTTAGTTAAAAAGCAAGTACGCATATGTTAATTTTCTCGTGTAAGTACAGCGCAAATATCATATTATTCCATTTAAGCAGTAAATAGCGACAAACTTAAATTAACCAACTTAAATTAAATAAATTAAAAAAAGAAATACAAAATGGTATCATTAAAACGGCTTCATACTGTTTCAAGGCAATACGAGTGAGAGAAATAATTGAAATGAAAGACAGTCTATGGTGTGCGGATTTCAATATAATCAACTATTTAATTGATTTAGTATATTATATTAAGATCTATTATAAACCATGTCACAGTGCCTTTTTGACATGGAGGCGGCAAGCATGAAATGTACGTCTCGTGTTTTTATTGGCTCGCGTGAACTGCATACAGAAAGCGATGCAGCGATTATTGCTTAAAGGAACAAAGCTGCCAGCTATATTAAGGAAGCATGAATTTATATAATGCCAACATTTTAGAAGGTCAGATAAAATGTTTGCAAGCTACTGAATATCCCGTTCCAGCGGGTTTAAGGAATGTCATTGGTGGACACCAATGGTAATGTTCATCATTGAGAGACGCTCCTGCTTCTGTGGCGGTGCCATTAGGGATCTATGGAGTGGGAAGCCTCATGCCATGCAGGCTTGTAAAGTAATGAAGTAGATGAAATAGAAAATCATTTGCTTTCAACGGGGCACAAAGCGGAGACAAAGCGCTACTTATTATGCAGGGGACAACTGGCGTGGTCGGGTTCATTTACAACCGCCATCAGCGTTCTGTCGCCCGCACAAAACCAATGTCATTAATGGATGTCGAGAAGGCTTTCGATGGCACAAGCGCGCATTTGCATTTTACAACAACTTGCAATACAATAGTGAATAGCAGTTGTAAAGCGTCGGCCACGACTGAACCCAGACCATACTGGCCGAAGTGAAAGACACAACACGCTTTGGTCAAACTAAGGCTTCAGTGCTCTCTTTGTCAAACAGGAAATGTTAACTTTGTTTATGATATTTAGGCGCGGTATATTTCTGCGGTAGATACGCAGATTTGAGAAAGTAAATACGCGGTAGATAAACGAGAGACCAAACCCTTGAAACGTTATCTGTGTGGCTCTACTCTTACAGATAAGCGAAAAGAAAATTCAAGTCACCGCTAACGACAAAGTTTCTATTGTCGTGTTTTGACTTGACACAGTGACAAAACATACTTTAGCCTGGAAGGCAAAGTAATGTGGATGTCGCGTTTGGTCTCTTTGTACTTTGTACGTGATTTCTTCAGGCTTTCATTCCTGTCGTCGTTCAAGACATATTTAAGGACTTGCCAATAGGCCGATCCATAGTCCGACACTAGACCCCACACACAAGTCCTTTTCCCTTAATCGTGAGTAGGAAATTGACAATCATAGCTGATAGTAAGTACAAGTGAGAAGTACTCATCTCTGAAACTGACAACAAAGTGACATGCTGCTTTTTTGCTTTTTTGCTTTTTTCACCACATGATGGGATGAAAGCGACAGTGACGTCAGTGAATGATTGACAGCCTGGATCGGTCTTGAATGTGACAATTCGAGAAATATGTTCGGTGCCTGGTGATTAGGGCATTGAACCGCAGATCCTGGGTTCTCATCCGGGCCCGGGCACCTGAGCACCGTGTGTGTGGCATACACCACTCATACTTCCAACCTAGACTGATTGCCTAATGTTGAATGGAGCACATTGTTATCACATAAAGTGAAGAAGGTCAAAAACATTTCCCTATATATATGTGATTAATGAAACAGGAAATGTATCAGAACGACACGTAAGCACACTATCTGAGTCCATGATAGTTACGCCACATGTAGTGACGTCACAACAGCGTGCACAATATCCTCCGACCCCAGGAACTGTGTGTGCCGGAAGTCGTCGCAATGTGCAATTTCAAAGTTACTGCAATTTTCTTCTCCAAGCCGCTTGGTGTCAATAGCAAATTTTTCATTCTCCCTTGATCTGCGGTACAATCGTCTGCCCGTATATATAATCCCGCCAAATATATATGGGGGTAAATTCCATACCATCGACTCGCTAAGCTGATATGGTTGTTGTAATCGTCTAGCAGAGATTCTCAACGATAGCGTATGGCCGTGGGCAGGAGAGCAACAGGCGACTTGAAGAGAAATATTTCTTTACTTGAATGTACTACTCCGGCTTTTTTTTTGCTGGCAAGCAGCGATGGCGATGGCGTGAACAAAAGTGGGGGTGACAAACGACCGTCATTTTACCAGCTTGAACAAAGAGCTGGGTTCAAACATATGTAAACTGGTGGCTGCGACAAGGAGCTGAGCTGTGCTTTCTTCTGTATATGTCGCCAACCTCCCACGTTCACCGCGTGATCTATGAGACTATTGGTCGAATGAGTGGCGAGAACAGCCGCCACGCGTCAGCGCTCAGCCACAACATGGTACACGGAGATCTGAGCTAAAACAAAACGTCTTACGCAACTCAACGTACCGATAATTGAATTAATTAATTACGTGACGTTATGAAACGTTGGTATCGTACGGGGTTGAAGTGCTAAGATAGTGCAAGGAGCGGCACTGGTGCTATAGGCAAAGAAAACTGGGCGGACTCTCATGTAGCAAATGGGAAATCCAAGATAACGTTGAAATCCCCACTTATGATGGTAACAAATGGGCAGGCGGGAGGGACACCACAACATTGAATTGACCATATAGACGCAAACCATATACGGGGCTATTGAAATTGAGCAAAATGGCCCCATATACAATGCTGACTTCAGCGTTGGCGCTCGTGGTGTCAAGAACGCAAGAGCCACTGGTGGTATGACCCGACCCTGCTACCAGCAAGGGTCTCCAACTGAGTCCGTGTTTGCAATAAACTAAACGGGCTGCAAAAGAGCTGCCAAGGCGGTAGAAAAGGCACCCATACTCCTTGGCTGACGGCCCAACAAAGACGGTCGGGACCCCTCGAGGGGCGCTAACTAGCTGCCTCAGCGGTTGGGTTACAAATAGTTGTAAACAGAGGCCACTTCAAATGGACTCCGTTCGGCAAAGTCGTCGGGGGATCGGGTGTATGAATTACGCCTTTTACGCAGGTAGGTAGGTAGGTAGGTAGGTAAGTATGGTAGAGCACTGGTCCCTGTCTGAGAAGGGAGAGGAGGGAGGTGGAGGAGGGGGGGGGGGTGGTAGGGCTGGGGGTGAAGAGGAGGAGGAGGGGTGGGGGGTGGCAACCGGCAAGTATCTCCACCTTTACTCGTCTCTTGCCATCTGATAACTCGCTATTCGCCGCCCAATTTGCTCAGAGTGAGAAAACATAACCGGTAGTTGAAACTTGGATTGGTAACAAGGGGGTTAGCGGGAGAGGGGTGCATGTAGAGGCGCTCGGAGGGGGAGGGGTGTGGGGGGTGGGTCGGGTTAAGGCTGAGCGAGCGCCCCGAAGGCGTTGAAATCGCCACTGAGGACTAATTGTCGGGCCAGCTTGTTTCACGGCGTACGAGAGCAGAGCAAGAGTCGGCAGATAATAAGAACCGAACTACATGCGGGTTGCTTGGTGTGGTAGCTGGGTATGTTTGTGTGTGTGTGTGTGAGGTGGGGTGTGGGCGGTGCATTTTTTTTGGCGCAGCAGCAAAAATATCTTACGAATAACAAGGTCGTGCGCCTTAGAATTTGTTTAGCTGGCGAAGGAATATCATACGTATAAGCAGGAGTTACAGGTCGACGGAAAGCACTGCCATAACCTAACCGGGACGGAGTAGCTATTGGCAATCGCCACCGCCCCCCCCCTCCCCCTCCCACCCTCCATGATGACATACCTTCATCTTCTTTTCGTGTAGTCGCTGTAAATCGGTTGTAAACTACCGTTAATTACATGCAACATGCGTTCCCAAGTCGACCCCAAGATATGCGGGTGCACGGTCACCTAGAAGACAACGAGTAGCATTGAACCGAATTAAATACCATTTCTAAATTAAAGAACCCATGCTTAAGATCGTCAATGCAAACCCGAATGAAAGTAGCTAAATGTAAATTACATTTAAGACCGGTTGAATTTCAAATTCAAACTTGGACAAAGTTGGACAACGCAACGCGTTATCACAAGCATAGAAAGCCGGCTTGGCTTTCAAAGTTTCATCTGCTATATTTAATATCATAGGTTTGCGTAATAATAATACTACTAATAATATAAAACACAATTTTGAATTCTTGATTGATTTTATGTAACAGCATCGTCAATTAATCCCAGGCTTTACAATTGTATATCTTTTTTTGGGAAAAAAGGAGAGAGAGAGGGGTGGGTGGGGGGGGGGGGGCAGTACAAAATCGTATTTACGCTCGCCGCTGTTAATTTGGACACTCATGCAGGATGGAGGTCACCCTAACTCTTCCCCGAATTCATGTCTGAACTCCAGAGGTCCGGGCCTCTGCCAAATGTCTCAGCGATTTGCACATTTAATATTTAATTAGCGATGCCGATGTATCAGAAAGGGCCAACTCAATCGCACCATTCAGAACACTGTTATCCCTTGATTGTCGTTGGTAGCCCGGGGTCGGTTCGATGGTGGAGGAGCGGAGACGTATAAGTGATGTTTACATGAGAGGCGAGAGACAAGATAGCGAAGGCGAGCCACGGCGCTCTGACCTTAGCGGACTCCGTCTTTGGCGAACTGTCGACCCCCCACCCAATCCCCCCCGCGCCGCTACACCAAACCCCACCCCCCTACTTCTAAATAAAGGAACCTTTCGTCCACCGCCTTCTAATCTACGCCGCCTCGCCAAATCTACCCCCCCCCCCCCCGCCCCACCACACTCACCTTCGTCCCTCGTCCTACCTCTCAACCATCTCGGAGCCTTTCTGGCGACTTTATGGCTTACAGACTTGATGACCTTTGACCCCGAGAAGTCACCCCGCTGCAACCCTGGATAGCTGATTGGCACCCTCACTCAACCCCCTCCAACAACCCTTACCCTCACATTTTACCCGGTCCGGTCTGGAGCAGCCCTCCTCCCCCCCTCCTCCCAACTCTCTCTCCCAAGCTGGCTCTGCCTTCTCACCTAATCCCCTCAGACCCCTCCATATCGACCCTTATCCCTTTACATACATCTATACATACATTATCTCTCCCCCACCCCATCCACCCCCTACACCATTCGCTTTCACCCATCTACCCCCCCCCCCCCGCTCCTCTTCCAATTCCCACCTCCTGTGTTCGCCGTCCGCCATTGCTGCCTCCTGATTGGTCCATACATATTGACGTCATCACACGTAAAATGTCGACGTCCGGCTTCGCCTGAGACCCCCGTTAAAAGTCTCTCCAGAAATCTACCCAGAAATAACACTACCAGGCTATTTTTTTCCTCTTCGTGCGGGCACTTGTGTACCTTTCCGCGGTCTAGGAGTAGTATTTTCCCGTTGGCAATCGCTTCGGTTTTACGTTTATGGAGCCGTTATCTTTATCGGCAACTATCGATGGTGGTTTTAAGTAGGCCTATAATTCATTTCAGGCTTTGTGTTTTACTTGTTGCGCAAACTATGCTTGAGGTATGCTTTTTCTTTTTCTGTTTACTGTAGCTTGTGTCTGTTATGTGCAAATATTATACCCGCCGCGCCACCCTCTCGAAGAGTGTCTACAATTGGAACTGCACCAAGTCCCCAAGTTGCCATGGCAATTGGGCACGCGGTTGTAGGGGTGCTGTCAAACTTCTCAAACGATTAAACGGCAAATTGAGCATTGGCGGCCGCATGGGGCATAGACAAGGAGGGGGCAAGGAGCTGAAGGGGGGGGGGGGGAGGGGGAGAGAGGAAAGGGGAAGAGCGAGGAGGGAAGGCGACCACCACCATGACCACCACAATCACCATCTACACTCCCACCTCCAGTACCCCGGACTACCTCCCCCCCCCTCCCCCCACCCTCCCTCCCTCCAGCCAGCCAGCCAGCCAGCCAGCCAGCCAGCCAGCCAGGGTGGGTCTCTGAGGCCTCGTGCCGGGACCAGTTACAATTTTATTGATTCCGCTTCCACCCGGGAGACAACCCGAGATTCCTCCTCCGATCTTATCGAGTGGACGGCGGGCTGGGAGGTGACTTTACTGTCGCCGTCTCTGGCCCAGCAACTGGCGACCCCTGGATGGCTTGGCTAGCTCCACCACCCCCCCGCCCCCCATCCCAAACCAGCCCACCCCTCCGTCTCCAACCCCTCAATTTCTCACCATGGCAAAAGCCTGGAGCGCGACGTTCTTGACAGTATCTGGGGCTAGCGACTTAAACGTTGGGGGGCGGGAGGGGGGCGGGAGGGGGGCTGAGGGGAAGGGTGGGGGGCATGGGGAATATTAGACAATTGTCTGGGGGGGGGAAGTGTAAGAGTTTTTAAGATATGGATGGCAGGAAGGGTTGGTTGGTTGGTTGTTAGGTTGTACGGGGCACAGGGGTGTCGAAAGTGGATGTAGTACAAAACATAACCCCGCCGCCCCTCCGACTGCCCCCCCCCTACCCACGGATTTAATGAACCCTATATTGTCACCGCGCCTGTCAAAAAGGCCGACGACTTTCTTTTCGTTGTCTTTTTGTTGAAGGGGAACAGCTCAATCAACACACAAGCCATCTAAATAAAATAGCAAGCCATACTTGGGCGAATTTGATGTCTTTTCACGTAAAACTTGAACCGATATTGTGCACTCGCAGTCATAGCTCTCATCCGTTAATGCTATGTGATACACTATTCTGGAGTTATAGTACCCGAGTCGGAAAGGAAGTAAGTGCCTCATCGCCATGAAATGTTACTATTTGCGGGCGCAAGTTGTAGCCGCAGAAGCAGGAGGCATTAGGTTCAGACCGCAGGCTCAGCAGGCGCACCATGAGCCTTCGAGTGGTGTTTAAACGGATCAACAGAATCATATTCATACAGCACTTCAAGTTCTTTGATCATAATAATGGCCATGTAAATAGGTATAATTATTATAAAAATTGCAAAGTTAGGTTGATGATAATAATGATAGACGTTTCATAATATATGTTTAAATATCATGATATTAATGAAAACATGTAATCACATCAAATATTATAACAGTGATGACAATTTTACCAATCCAACTTTGATGGCAACAACGCGGCATCATGACCTTGAACTTCTCGCACGCCGGCAGACGACACCTCGTGCTCGCATGGCGGGTCATGGTGTCACGTGACCTTGCCCTGTCCATCCAAGCCCCTGCCCCCCCCCTCCCCTCTCCCCCCATCCCTCTCAATTATCTGCCATCGGCAATAGGCTACCCTGGTTTCGTGTCGCCCGCCACGGGGAAAACACGTTTGACACAGGAGTCTGTTCCACTTCCGACTTCCCTGGTCGTCTGTGGGTTGACGGGTGTGTGGTGGGGCGGGTGGGTGGTGGTATGGGGTGTGGGGGTGTGGGGGGCGAATGGGGTGAGGCAGCGGTGGTGGTGGTGTGTATGTGAAGGGGGGGGCTAGATATTGTGTAAGGCGCAGAGTTAGCTAAACACAGATGGAATTAGCGTCTATTAACGAACGAATGAGGGTGCCACCATGGCGCATTCAAATAGGGAAAACGTTGCGGAAAATAATAAAAGCGGGGTGGGGGAAGGGGGGGGGGGTTCTTTCACTGGGCGCGGTATCTAAACTAAGAGTTGGATAGGCGAATACACCTTTTGGGCCAACTTTTTGCACAGAGGCAACAAACCGGTCGGCAACTAAATGTGATAAGCACAAGGGAAAATGAAGAGCGCGTAAGTATTGCGTGGTGTTCGATTAGGTTAAAACGATGTTTTCTTTCCCTTTATGTAAATAGTTTATTAATTGATATTGCATAATTGTTTATTGGCGTCAGTAACACTGCAATAGGGTATGCAACCAAATCATATGTACAGTTACGACTGTGCCATCCCGGTATGTCGTAGCGCCAGATCTGTCTGAAGAAGTAAGAACAAAATGTTCAGTTTCAGTGTATAGTTCAACGTGTAATACGCATTTTCTTGTTATTGGACCACAGAACGATATAATGCAGTAACTATCAGAGGAAGGAACTTCAAAAATTTCAACCTTAATTTCAAGATTGATTGGACACCTTTAATATATTTCAGTTTAAATACATACAAACTCGGCAGTAGCACATGTTACCTGTTTTCTTTAAGAATATCTACGTGTATTACATCAAAACAAATTTACTCGACCGTATGCGAAACTAAGTGTACACTTTGTTCTAGAGATACGGAAATAGCTATTAGTACAGAGTTGGCATTATGACAAGCCTAGAGCGTACATACGTGTTCAAAATGATGTTCTCAACACAAAGCGTTGAAAGCGCGAAAGTCTTTAACATTAGGCTTCATTTTGCCCATAACGCTTTACGTGTTGATTCAGAACAAAATATTTACTGCAATTTTACGTATAATCGTCAATATTTCCCGAGTTTGGCTTTTATTTTTCGCCTGTCTATATCAGCGGCGGATCTAGGAATGAAACAGGGAAGGAAAGCGACCGGGGGGGGGGGGGGTGGGGGTGGGTGAACATTTGTTAACGACTGGCGGGTGGGTTCACCAATTTATGACCTGGGGGAGGGGAGGGTCCACACCTCCGATAGCCTTGATTTTGCAAGGAAAAACGGCATTCTTTAACGGCACTCCCGGCACTGGCTGATCTGTCATGTTGCATGCTGGGGGTTCTGCTGGCTCTGAATTTGCGCATCTGCGTGTCACCAAATGCATACGCCATTCGCCCGGCCTCTGATTGCACCTGATGACCTTCAGACTCTGGATATTTTGAGGACCATTATGAAGCTGGCCAGGCGGCGCCCGGGACGGAGGGGGGGGGGGGGGGTGATAGGGGCGAGGAGTGGTGTTGAGAGGTGGACCGTTTAGGAGAATCGAGAAGGTGTTGGATTGAGCTGGTAAGGGGATGGGCTGAGGGAGTCCAGCAGCGGTAAGGGTAGGTGGACATATATATATATATATATGTACGGACGTTAAGGGTTGCAAATTGTGCGGATCGAGACTTCCTCTAGAAATAGTGGTAAACGTTGATGAGTGGAACTCGACCAAAGTACGACAGTCACCTATGCACCTGCAGGCCACACCCCCCTCCCCCGCCCCAACCCCCCGTCCCCAGCCCCCACCGCCACATCCCATCCTCTCTTTTCTCTAAACCCCTAACCATCCCTCTCTGACTCCCTCACCCCCCCCCCCTCCCTCCATTACACCCCCAAACCCACGCTCCCTTTCTCCCCCCTCCTTGGTTACCCCGCCAACCGTCGGTACGCAACTCCCCCCACCACACCCCGACCCCCACCCCCACCTCATCACCCTTCCCCCCGTCCATCGCCCTCTAGATTTAGTAATTATGGCGCGCGCCTGATGGGGTGAAACCCTTTAAAAGGTGAATCCTCCAGGGTCGTGGCGTGCTGACCGCTAGGGGGCGCTCCGTGTTTACCACTTGGGGTGCCGCCGCTAGGTGGCGGGTGGCGGTGGCGGTGACGGTGAGGGGGGTAATAAACATGGTAAAGATTAGGGTCGCCTAGATGACACCACCCATGACCCCCCCCCCCACCCCCCCCTTCCCCTCCCAGTTGGTCAAGCCCCTTGTCGCCATCGTCGAGATTTCCGACGCGGGTTTATAGCACCGGAAGTAGAAAGGGAAGAGACGGGAAGTTATCATGGGGCATCACGGGAAATGAGAAACATACGGGTAGTTTGAAAGACAGCGCTCGCATTTAGAATGCCAGTCATTGGCACGTGCGTCAGCCGCTGGAAATAGACACACAGGTTACTCCATATTAACCTTGTTCACTAATAATTTGGTTTAGTCCATTGTCCACTTGGCGGTAATAACGTTTCTTGCCCAGTTTGACAGAAAATAATTCTACATAATTTAAGACAAAAACAGTAATTGAAGCTGCTCATACGACAATTATCCACCTACATTCTGATTCCCAATACCTTAGAATAGCGTCCTGGACACACTGTCTGACCGTGAATGAATGTTATCATATGTAAAAGGCCAAAAACAGCAGCAATGTCCCAAGTTTTGATGACGTAGTACACAAGAAAGCCACACTTTCTCTCACGAGACGCACCATTTAGGCAAAATAAAGCGCCTTATCAACACGCCCTGGTATCTAAAACATTATTTCCATTCATTTCCATTCAAGATCATCCATTTCACGTTTTTGAGGACAAATATTGGTCTACGAGTAACTTTAATGTATAATATAATAATACAATTGTTACAGTATTACCTGAATGCCACACTTTTATTAACGTATGTTAAACATATAAAGGATAAACGTAGATGTCAATGCCCATTGTATGAACGCTACTGTTATTGGTAGCTTATATAGGTAATATAAGTATTCTTCAGATCTGCAATGGGAAATTCAGATTAAATGTATATACATGAAAGGAGAGGTCGGCAGGTGGCAAGGTTATCAGAAGGACAAGTCAGCGTAGATGAGTAATGCTATGTCGCCAAATTGCTTCGAGATGGAATCCCAAACACCCATTCCCCGGCGGACATATAAGAGTTCATATTTCGTTACGCCAATAAGATGTATTTGAGAAAAAGCGAAAAAAAAACCTATTTGGGATAAGGTGTCCACGAGGCAGGGTCACGCCATGTGGGATAATTAACGTGGCCCGTGTCTGGCCTTCGCCGTCTGAAACTACTGCTGCTGCCCTTCCACCCCCCCCCCCCGCCCCGCCCCCTCCTCATCCACCCCCTACCCCCTCCATCCTCACCGCCACTCCCGAGAGCAATCTCTCAAAATTTGTGTCACGAAGTCTCTCTCCTTTACATGGGCATTTGGCGGATCTAGTCACTTTATCGGCCATGTCCCTGACCACTGCAGCTTACCTTAGGAATGACACCCTCCTTCGCTCCTTCCCTCCCTGCCTCGCGCCCTTCCTTTATCCCCACCCCCTCCTTTCTCCCTCCCCCATCAGCTCACCCCCACCCTCCATCCATCCCACCCCACCCCTCCCTCTCCCCTCCTCCTCCCACTCCGACCCGTCCACGCCCCGAACCCCTTTCCGGGATTTCTGATACCGGGGGTCACCGAGGGTGTGAAACTAGAGCCTATTTACCGAGACGCCGGCCACGAGACCACATCCCTCATCGACTGGCTCCGGGAGAGGACAGAGGAAGGACAGGAGGGGAAAAACATGTCACCTTGCCAAGTGAAGCGAATTTGCAACATGTCCGAGACCGATTTCATCATGCCAGTGGTCAGACAGTTTTTAATCTTACTCCCAGGGGAGTGTCTCGCTGCTGTCTCGCTGATGTCGCCATGTCTCTCGCAGAGTCTCGCCTCAGTCTCGCAAAGTCTCGCTGAGGAGATGGCCAAGCCATTTTCTTTGATGAAGAGGCGACAGGACATTGGACTCGATATCCGCAAGTTTCAACTTCGATGTTCTTGGTTAACCCGCTCCCCCCCTCCCCCCTGGTGTCTACAGTGTCCACCACCCCCAGTCCCCATGCGGGTTCGGTTTGTGGTTATCCTGTTCATACCATACATATGACATCCCGGCTATAATGGCTCTCAATTAACTTACTCAATCAGACAAACAAGGGGGAATAGTCTATCAAAGCTTAGAAATAATACCAAGGGACAGGCACATGCCACGCGGCTCCCACGTGACACGGGGCATGAACTAGGTCACGCGCCTGGGCTATGATAGCACGTGCCATGCACAAATCACATAACTTGATAGGTGACTGGCTAGGTGGTCGCGAAACATTTTATGTAATCGACAGAAGACCCCAAAATGTCGCTCAGGAAAACCGAGACAAACAACGATTACCTGTATTTCATGTGTACCTATGTGATTGTGCATGAAGACAGAAAATGAGGCGAAATAACTTTAGGAGAGTTGGAGAGAAAATCAGGCTTTCCCCCGTTCGCCGTCATTTAGCCGTTGGTCAGCAGAACGGTCTCGCTGTCAGTGTATACACACCCTGGTCCCGCTGCCAGTGTATACACACCCTGGTCCCGCTGCCAGTGTATACACACCCTGGTCCCACTGCCAGTGTATACACACCCTGGTCCCGCTGCCAGTGTATACACACCCTGGTCCCGCTGCCAGTGTATACACACCCTGGTCCCGCTGCCAGTGTATACACACCCTGGTCCCGCTGCCAGTGTATACACACCCTGGTCCCGATGCCAGTGTATACACACCCTGGTCCCGATGCCAGTGTATACACACCCTGGTCCCGATGCCAGTGTATACACACCCTGGTCCCGCTGCCAGTGTATACACACCCTGGTCCCGCTGCCAGTGTATACACACCCTGGTCCCGCTGCCAGTGTATACACACCCTGGTCCTCTTCGTCGGGGTGACCGCCGTTTTGTTCCACTTTGGTTCCCCCGAGGGTCGGTAGAGGGCCGTCGTTTATGGTGACGAATTCGATGGTAACCGGCAGCCAGTAACTCGGCAAATCACGAGGGTGCCTACAGAGAAATGGGGCGAGTGATGGGATAACTGGGGTGGGGCTAGGGGTGGCAGGTGGGATTGGGGGGGGGGATGTTGAGGGACAAGGGTGGGAGCTAGGATGGTATGAGATACTTCAGGTGATGGGACTATAAGGGTGGCGCTGCATGGAGGATGTAAAGAGAGGGTGGGGGGATCTTTATGAGACTCAAGTTGCGGAGGTGGGGGGGGGGTGAATTGAGACAAGAATGATGGTGGGGAAGGAGGGGCTTGGGGTGCTAGTATCATACGGTATACACAGCCGACATAGGACGCCCCTCACTCCCATTCCCACCCTCAACCACAACCCCCACCCCCATCTCCACCCCCACTTATACACCCCCCTCCTCCCCTCCCCTCTGCCAGTCGTCTCGTCCAGTCCTTCCCTAGCGTCTAGCCAATGTGGCGCCCTCTACTTTCGGCGGCCAAATGCGGCGATCTTCAAACCAGCCGCCCCGGACCAACATCCATTCCACCCCACCCCCACCCCCCTTCCATCCCCATCCCCCTCTCATCTCCACCCACACCTTATCCACCCCATCCTCCATGCGCTCACATGTCTTCCCAGCCCTTCTTCATCGGGAGTCAGTGGTGTGATGAACCCTACGCCCCCCCCACCGCCCATCCACCCTCTCCACCACTCTTACCACCCTACCCATACACCCTCGCCAACCGCCGCCCAAAACGCCCGTGCCCTCCTGGGGAAACTTAGCGATGTTCTCCCGCCTTGGTATGGGGCGGGAGTTCAGCCAAAACTCCCACTCCCCCCCTACATCCCCCACCCCGGTCCATCCTTTACCCCCTAGAGCTGCTGAAGCAGAGGGCCCCGCGCTGTGTACCCCCCCCCCCCCCGCCTACCCCACTATCCCATGCCATGTCTCACAGCTGCACGCTCCCCTCTCCTGCCACCTCAATGACCTCTCCATTCCCTCTCCCTCGCCCTCCTGTGTTCGTCTCCCACTTGTCAGCATTGAAAAATGCGACCCGTGGAAGGGAGAAGTAAACAAAGTAAATAACCAGTGGCGGTTTCTTCATATTCCGAGGAGGCCAATCCGCATGATGCAATAGCGATAGTAGCACTTTCATAAAGAAGTGCAGCACAGACAGTCATTTCCACATTGTACAATCACTTGTAGGTTTTCTCTTTAGGTTTTCAGCAAATGTGCTGGATACAGTTTAAAAGAAGGTATATGTTTGCTATATCTAAGAAAGCCACGACGATACAAGAGGCCAAGCGTCTCTAAGTTAAACCCTTTTATTTAACAAATAATATGATAATATGGATTCAAGTCGTATTTAACCTTGTCAGAAGAAAACTCGCCACACGAACAGCTCTCGGTGACTCTGCTGATATTACCCGTCCAATCTCTAATTAGAGCCGTGTATTCGTGTATTCGTTTTCGGAGAGAGATCGACCAATCACAAGTCGTATGTTCGTATCTTGGAAAACACTGTTCCTCACTTTCTCTCATAGGAATGAAATTGACAAATATTAGGCCGTATATTCATTCATAGAAAAGAAATTAGTATATCAAGCTTTTATGAAACGCTATCTTACAATCTTTTCAGCAATCGACTATAATGATAAGTTGCTGGGTGAATATAGCAATTGAACCAGTTGATAAAGCGCTTCGGCTTGCTCGCCGATAATCCACCAAGCGCTCAAGAAGTACAATGGCATGCCCTTCACATCACTGTAAGGTCATGTGACGTGTCTCAAGGGCGAACACTTATTTTGATGACACGAATCTTCTTCCACTAGGGCTAAACAAATAGTGGCTTGGTTATCGTTATAAATTTTATTTGACTCGGGCCTGCAACAATGAAAGAGTTCACGACTCAACTGAACCAAGTTGCTTCATGCAGAAATAACGTAGGCCTATGAATCATAGGTAGGGTAGGTAGGGTAGGGTAGGTAGGGTAGGGTAGGGTAGGTAGGGTAGGGTAGGTAGGGTAGGGTAGGGTAAGGTAGGCTAGGGTAAGGTAGGGTAGGGCAGGGTAGGGTAGGTAGGGTAGGGTAGGTAGGGTAGGGTAGGGTAAGGTAGGGTAGTGTAGGGTAGAGTTGGGTAGGGTAGGTTAGGGTAAGGTAGGGTAGGGTAGGGTAGGGTAGGGTAGGTAGGGTAGGGTAGGGTAGGTTAGGGTAGGCTAGGGTAAGGTAGGGTAGGGTAGGGTAGGGTAGGTAGGGTAGGGTAGGTAGGGTAGGGTAGGGGAAGGTAGGGGAAGGTAGGGTAGGGTAGGGTAGGGTAGGGTAGGGTAGGGTAGGGTAGGTAGGGTAGGGTAGGTAGGGTAGGGTAGGGTAAGGTAGGCTAGGGTAAGGTAGGGTAGGGCAGGGTAGGGTAGGTAGGGTAGGGTAGGTAGGGTAGGGTAGGGTAGGGTAAGGTAGGGTAGAGTAGGGTAGAGTAGGGTAGGGTAGGTTAGGGTAAGGTAGGGTAGGGTAGGGTAGGGTAGGGTAGGTAGGGTAGGGTAGGGTAGGTTAGGGTAGGCTAGGGTAAGGTAGGGTAGGGTAGGGTAGGGTAGGTAGGGTAGGGTAGGTAGGGTAGGGTCGGGGAAGGTAGGGGAAGGTAGGGTAGGGTAGGGTAGGGTAGGGTAGGGTAGGGTAGGTAGGGTAGGGTAGGGTAGGGTAAGGTAGGGTAGGGTAGGGTAGGGTAGGTAGTAGGGTAGGGTAGGTAGGGTAGGGTAGGGTAGGGTAGGGTAGGGCAGGGTAGGGGGGTGGGGGGGGGGTCACATTAAGGCATGGTCACCAGGGGTCACTAAGCTATGACCAGCGGTCAGGTCCGATGAGTCTCGGAGGACTTCCGCCGGTATATTTACAATTACAACTAGTCCAGCCAGATAGCTGACCGCTGAACTGAAGATGTTCCTAGGGGGGGTCACTTACTTTACTCGCGACCAGAGGTCACTCGTGTCCACGGAGACACTGAGCTGATCTCTTAGCGCTCCCTCCCATAGGCCCGCTTAAGCCTAGGCCGTGGCTTCAAATTCTGCCCACGAATTTGACCTCCACTACTACTGCCACTATCACTACTATTGCAACATCTAGAATTACATTACCCCTATGCCTCCCTCCACCCGACATCCTTAAATGAACATGCCAGTGGTTAAGCCCTCCCTCCCCGTCCCGTCTGAGTAACCTCGGACTCTCCCCCCCCCCCCACCGCCGACCCAACCGACAGCCAGTTTGATTGACTCAAATCGAGGGCGATCGAGATATCCGGCGATAGCCAATATTGAGGGGTTGATGATAGAGTGGGAGTTACTGTTCGCCAACAGCTCGATATGCATCTCTGGAGCTGAGCCTCAGCCAAACTAACGTCCCATAAATTACTCCCCAACCGAAGACCATTGACAACGCGGAGAGATACCGCGGCCGCCGGCGGACACGAGACCCCGGCCTCTTTACCCCCTCCCCTCGGGATAGACCACTCCGCGGGCCAAAAGTAGTTCCCCAGAGAGCGCTTACGTTGGCCGTCGGGAAGTAGGGCGGAAGAATATACGACATCAGGTGTCTGTTTAAGTAAAGAAAACAGGTGACATTTGGAGTGACCGATGCCTATCAGTCGGTCGTAAAACTCTTCACCCTCGTCCTTGAAGTCACATTCATGCCAACTGCCCGATACCGACACCATCCCCCCCCCTCTCCTCCGACCCCCAGACACGTGGAGACAGATATTACTGTCCAAATAAACACCATGATAAAGGGTCGGTTTTACCATCCGTCATATTTTTGTCCACACTTAGTCAATTCGGACATCCGTTATAGATACTTATATTTCCACCTTCACAGAGGGGTATATGGATCAGCTGTGAGTCATGGAGCAGCTCATTGATAAGTCCCCAATGGTTTACATATCACTGTGATTACACTTAGACTTATCAAGTTGTTTACGAGATGCATACCAGACAGTGAATTGTGTCCGATTTAGAGACTGAGTCGATATAACGACCCATTAACATTAAGTTAATTGTTACTCCCTACAAGACAATAAATTGTGGGCTCCATGTATAAGTCAGTGTACATATTGGACAGGTTTGCCACAAGCCGTTGATGCATAGGGTCGTGAACATTGACCACTTCATCTTGAGACCAAGATATCCATGAATTTCTAACACAGAAAATCGGACTGCAAAGTATGTGAACTTTATGATGATTGAGATGCAGATAGATCACGCTTGCATGTTAACTACAACTAGACGCTGCCTTAGTGAGGACTATCTGATAGAGATAGTGCTTGCAGTTGATGACGAATCCATCGCCAAATAATAAATAAGCCCGTTTCATATACATCAGGTACAAGGGGGGAAGGACAAGGTCTGTCGTAAACCTATGCATTTATAACCTGGGGTTCTTTGATGATATATCTCTATCTACCTCGATATCTCTAGAGAACATTCCTCACTCAGTTGGTAAACAGACTCAACAGGTCATGGGTTCGCGCCCTAGAGTCTGCACCTGAGGCATTGGTCACCATGGTTACCATCCACATCCTCGGTTGCCTGCTCCCGTATTGCCTTTCTGTGCACAAAAGTGGCCTGAGACACCGTTATTCCACCCCCCCCCCAGCCTCTCTCTGTGTCTTTGTGCTCTCTTTCTCTCCCGCCGCCTTCTCTCTCCCCTATTTGTTTCTGTCTCTCTGTCACTGAGTCGCCGTGTGTGTGTCTCTCGCTATATATACCATCAGACGTTGCCGTTTAAGGCTGTATAGTTAATGGAAGTGAAGTCCCACATAGCAGCACGTACATACTGAGGGGGCTTCAAGTGGCCCCCGAGCCTCGAGCCGGCGGGCAGTAAAAGGACACCCCCCTCCCCCATCGCGCTCCAGATCCGCCCACCCACACTCTTCCACCCTCAATAACCCAGTCGTCACCCCCCCGTACCCCGCCTCTTCATCCCACACAGCCCAGCACCCTCATCAGAACCCCCCGCGCCTCCACCCCACCCCCGCCCCTTCACCCCCGCTTCTCTATCCCCGACACTCCAGCCCCTCCACCCTCTGCACCCCGTCCCTTCACACCACACACACACACCCCGCCCCCAACCACGACCGCCGGGCCCCTCGCCTTTGATTTAGGGCATTCTGTGGATGATCGCCATAATATATAACTATATTAACAGCGTCTGGAGTTTGTTTACATGGACCTGTTGCTTTGGCAAAGTTGGACGAGCAAACAACATAAACCTGCGTGCGCCGCGCCCCCTAGTCGATGTGGTGAGCGGCTTGCGGAGAACTGCCGCCCTGAGTCACGGGAATTACCGGGTATTAAAACAACGGAATAACCAGAAAGCGGCGGTTGTTGGTATGGGATCACTCCCTTCTTGGTTGGAGAGCTCCCAGGACAAGGTGTAAAACTGTCACATAATGGGTGAACACACCTTTATTTAGAGATTACATGTAAGAATCAAAGCCTCCCTCATCTTGAGTTAACCGTGTAGGTACTTGTCGCAACACCATTTATATTGGCTGTCTGGTATTTCAAGGAGGAAACTAATAGCTTGAAGAATATTTTTTTGGGTTGGTCAAAAATAATCTGTGTGTGGGATGTTTACGGTACAGTGGTGGGCGGGGATAAGGCTAGGGGCGGGGGCAGATGGGGGCTACGGGTGGGGGGTGGGGGAGAGCGGAAGCGAACGTCTTTTCGGATGTCCATAAAAATTATGGTACACTTCGGTCGCAAATTTGCCCGTCTAATTTGGCATGAGAATGAGGGCATTAAATCATGTCCTTGTTAGAGCCCACAAAATTGACTAGTTATGTAAATGGTAGACGTGAGTAAGCCGTGAGCTATCCTGAAACAATCGTTCGCCCTGACAAGGACGACCGGCCATTGAAAGATGCCGGGTTTGAAACCAGCAATAGCGTTTCAAATTGACCAACAAATACGGAGCGAAGGGGGGGGGGGGAGCGATTAAAGGGAGGGCGTGAATTGTTTTGAACTATAGTGTAGCAATATTAGTACACTTTAAGAACAATTCTAGTGCACTTTTAGCGCAAAATTACTACACTATTAGTATACTACTAGTTCACTATAGTAGTATGCGATTAATACATTTTAGCACATTATCAGTGCACCATTAGTACATTTTAGTACACTTTAAGTACACTATATGTACAATTTTAGTATTATTGGTGCACTATTGGTGCACTATTAGTACACCATAAGTACACTATTAGTACACTATGTAAGAATACCGCCAGACTATTTAGTTGCCGCTATATAGGTCGTCAATAACAGAGTATAACATCGCTGTAGATGTTCCAAGGCAGACAAGGCCATATCTATACCAACGGGAGGACAACCGACAACCCAAAGCTCACAATCGACGCAAGGTCACAACGCAGCTAAGAACGAACGGTGGCCTTGAAGGGTCAAGACGTCGGACTTCGATGACCAGTGGCTTCAATATTTCACGGTCGCGAGGTTTCATTTAACGAACCATTTCTTCCATTAGCCTCGCTCCGCTGCCAGGCTGGTTTGGGTCCTGCGCGGGAAGTGAAGCGGGGAACGAGTCGCCGTCAGGTCAAGACGCTCGCGCCGCTCCATCGTATTCCGGAAGTGTAGTGAAGATCTGCTTCCGGTAAGATGGTCCCTTGTATTTAACCTAGCAGCGCTGTCTGTGGTTGTACAGTAGCGGCAGTAGCAGGGATGGAAGCAGTACCATTGGGAGTAATACTAGTAGTACCAACACCGTACTACATTGTATTGTACTATTTGCAGAATTACAATTGCAGAAATTATAAAGTAGGTACATCATGCTGATTGTACTGTACTTTAGTTGTAGTTTGTCAATGTAATTGGTCGATTTAGTAAACGATTTAATATATGTTTCTCAACCTACCACAAAATTGGCGTGAAACACTGCCTTCGCCTAGCTTTCTTGTCACAATACACTATCTGCACTATTTTTGGTTGTGTATCGTAGACAATCTCGTTTAAGCAGCTTATGTGATGCTGTAATTCTCTAGTGAGCGTTCAAAAAGAAATGCCATTCCATCTGCGTGTGTGCTTTTCTTCCAGACACGAACGTGTTCAGTTGTAAAGACTATGATGTTGGATACGTTCCTGACGAGGATCGGTAGATTGAACTGTTCACTGTAGTCTGTCTCTATTTGCTTATTTCTGGCTTGTCGGTATCTCTTATGATATTCTGTGTCAATGCCATATGTTTTCCTCAGTCTATAGAGTGGTGTATTTAACGCTAACGGCAGTAGGGGCAAGAGTCCACCAATCTCTAAGAAGAATTGCCGCGAAGAAAAGTTTAAGAGATTTCCGCGGGCGATTTAGGATAGTCACAGTGGATCCCAACATGATAGTACCGCCGTTTGCAATCTGTGTGTAGATGGCGCTGCACGTTATTTGCGGCGGTATCTCTGGTGTGGTTGTCGGTATCCTTTCAGTCGGGGCGGAGAGGCTACGATCATAGATAGAGCCGACATGGAAAACAATCTCGAGTACAGAGATTCACTGCCAGGGGGCAGGGACGACAACTGCAGAGAGAGTGGGGGTGAGTGTGTTTGTGAGTGTGTGCGTGTTTTGGAGGGAGGGGGGGCGGTGAGAGAATGACTGCTTTTAAGGGCTATGCGACCGGGTAGGTAGCTTGAGCTAAAGAAAAACAAGAAGAGAATAACCAAAAGTGTTGAGTGCCATCGGGAACACGACCCCAATGCAAACACGTCTATTGAGGCTCAATTGGAACTTCGGCGAACCAAGTAAACCGGAAGTGCGATTGTTTGTCCTTCTCCGTCATTGTGTTGTCATCTGCAAACAAGTCGTCTGCTTCTGGTCGTCGTGGCGGGAACGGAAGGACCGCGTGTCGCCTCGGGCCGCCGCCAGGGGGCGGGTGAGACACTCAATGGTCGACTGGTGGCGTCAGCAGGCACCAAACCACGGATCGAGGGGTTTCACTTGCATTGGCTGTGTCTTTTCGGTTCACAGGAAAATAAACACCGTGTTTTTGAGGCGGAGGATGGGGTGGGGGAGGGAGGGGGGAGGAGGAGGAGCTGAATGGAGGAGGGGGAGGGGGTTGTTGCCCCTCCCGTCCGTTATAGGCGCTTGCCTCTAGCAGGGGTGAGGCATTGTCTTGGCCCGTAGTAAGAGGGCGATTACTACTAAAATATGGAAGCGGGACCCGTGAAATCCGAGTGGGATGCTCAAACATGGCTTTAGTCTGCGGTCGTGGATCTCACGGATTCCATGCACGTAATCGGTGTGTTTGAAGAGGCCGCACCGCCACAGTGCGCTGCCGCGTGCAGTTCAACGACCCTCGGCTGACAGCAGAGGTCTTCATAGCCTGAAAACAATCTGGCCGAGAAGTTGTGTCGAGACGCACGACAAGACACGTGACAGTTGTCGTCGAACCGGTGCCAACACGTACCGTCACTTTAGGGTCGTACTGGTGCCAACACGTACCTTCACTTTAGGGTCGTACTGGTGCCAACACGTACCGTCACTTTAGGGTCGTACTGGTGCCGACACGTACCTTCACTTTAGGGTCGTACTGGTGCCGACACGTACCTTCACTTTAGGGTCGTACTGGTGCCAACACGTACCGTCACTTTAGGGTCGTACTGGTGCCGACACGTACCTTCACTTTAGGGTCGTACTGGTGCCAACACGTACCGTCACTTTAGGGTCGTACTGGTGCCGACACGTACCTTCACTTTAGGGTCGTACTGGTGCCGACACGTACCTTCACTTTAGGGTCGTACTGGTGCCGACACGTACCGTCACTTTAGGGTCGTACTGGTGCCAACACGTACCGTCACTTTAGGGTCGTACTGGTGCCAACACGTACCGTCACTTTAGGGTCGTACTGGTGCCGACACGTACCTTCACTTTAGGGTCGTACTGGTGCCAACACGTACCGTCACTTTAGGGTCGTACTGGTGCCGACACGTACCGTCACTTCAGGGTCGTACTGGTGCCGACACGTACCGTCACTGTAGGGTCGTACTGGTGCCGACACGTACCTTCACTTTAGGGTCGTACTGGTGCCGACACGTACCTTCAGATGATGGTCGTACCTGTACCAACACTTACCTTCAGATGATGGTCCAACTCGTACCTTTTTTTTGGTGGAGGAGCGCACGCAAACACTTAAATATTGAGGCTGTAATGGTGCAAACTCGTACGTTCATGTCATGATCGTACTGGTATCAACTCGTACCTTCACGTCATGGTTGTACTTGTGTCAACTCGCACCTTCATGTTATGGTCGTACTGGTGTCAACTCGTGCCTTCATATTATAAAAGTGGCCACACGGCCGTTTACGCTCTGTTTATTCATACAAATTTGAAAACACTGGCCGGCAAAAAAACACTTGCCCAGATTTAAGGGTCTGAAACAGTGAAAAGAACATACAATAAATTGCTTAGTCAGTACAAAGTAGCGCAATAGACGTCCAATGCAGAAATAGGTTGCATGATTTTGGGGTTTGACACAAGAAAAAACATTTATACGCTTTCATAAAATGGAAACCAATTGTATCCAGACCGGTCCTGCATCTAAAGAAAAACAGTAAAACATTCAAGCTTCTTTCTCACGAGGAATTACGACAAGAAGAAGATTTCAACTGTGTCCAAGAGCGCACGTCAGTGATGACATGTATGCATATAACGCCTAATTACGGGCCACAGGGCTCGTGTTCTGTTTGTACCCATTGATAAATCGCAGGCATGCACCCCCCCCACACACACACAGTTCTAGCCAAGGTGTGCAAAGAAAAACTCAAAACAAATTTGAACTTTACAGACGCTATACCCCTACCGACAAGACGCTGTCACTTCTGTGCCGACATGATTTTTGACATGTTCGTCCAAATTTGGCGGGCATGACTCACATGTAAACTCGACTTAATACCCGCGTAGCTGGCTCGACATATCACAGCCCGTCACTTGGCCTAAAAAAAGTGGGAGGGAATTATTTACCTAGACTCCATAAAAGCCAGTCTTAATTACGCCGAGTCGTGAAGAGAAAAAAAACCCAACTCTCCGGACCGGAGTATAAGTATGCACGACAACATACGTTTTCCCCTCTCATTTTCTTTCTTTCGCTTTTCTTTAACTCGGGGGGTCGGGGGGGGGGGGCTCTAGAAGATGGTAGAAAAAGGGGATCAACTGTGCTTTTCTTCTGTACACAGTCAGCTGTTTGCGCTGGGTGTGGCGCCGCTGGTTCTCACTGTTGATGTCTGCTTTCTAGCGTTCTGTCGTTGTCCTGCCTACCCCCTGATGTCCCAGTGGCTGGGGACTCGAGCGCGCGGCCATTCCTTAAAGTCAACCCAATAAGCGGCCGGCATGTAACTGGGAGATTTTATCTTGGGATTTTTATGGGATGAAAAGGCGTTGCGCCGTAGAATGCTCTTTCGCAAAGAGTACACAATTTGGTAACTGGAACCACAACGTTTATACATCTTAAATGTTGTGTTGCAAGTTAGGAACGCTGTATCCTCTCTCGCAAAGACTAACTAGGGAGAGCTGTGTCATTCATTATCTTGAACCTCGCGATCTCCTCTATCGCAAAGAGACTGACGTGGGAGCTGGGACATTATCCTGAACCTCGTGATGTCCTCTCTCGCAAAGAGACTGACAGGGAAGCGGGGACGTTATCCCTGATTCATCTTTTATCTTTCCCTTATCCTCGATCCTTCCATCTGTCCTTCACCCACCCTCAGCCCTTCTCCCTCACCCCCTCCCTCGTAACCATCTACTCTCCACCCCTTCTCCCTCACCCCCCTCCCTCGTAACCATCTACTCTCCACCCCTTCTCCCTGAGCCACCCCCAGTGCTCCCCTTCCCCTAGCTCTCTACCCTCCGCCCCTCCTCCCCCATCCCCCCCCCGCCCCCGCGACCAGACCTCCCCTCTCCACTGATCCCTCCTACTTCTACTACCCAGTTTCCTTTTCCACCCACCAGAAATGATCTCGCTCCTGTTAACCCAAGTATTCCACGCAATTCGCGTCCCAGTTGACATCTGATTGAAAGTGATCGTTTGAATAGGGCTATAAATGGCATCAAAGTTCTAACCAGTTTAAGCGCATGTTCTGTCGTCGGCCATCTCGACATGGACCCGCCATTTTGTTTTTGGGCTCTATTTACTCGGCAGGGAATGCGAATGCATCCAATGACGCTTGTTTTGTGTCGAGGTTTGGGTGGTTTTAAAGGAATTATATGCTTACCGCTTTGCGGAAATCTCAATCTTACTGCTTCAACTCCCATAAGCATGTTAGCACTTAATATCAGCGAAATTTTTAATAATGACTAAAGATCGAAAAGTGCGTCATAGCGTAAAATACCCGATAACACTTCTTAAACCGCAATTTAGTATTTGATTGATATCGCGTGTTTTAAACGAAATAAGTAACGAAATAAATCCATTGTTACTGTAAAATTCACCCAATGTAGTTGATTGGTTGGTTGGTTGGTTATTCAGGACGCCTTAACCACTTTTGGTCATATCACGTCATATCTGCGACCACACAGACATGGCCACAGCGGGGCTCGAACCATCGATCCACGTGCCGTTAGGCTTTCAGGCGGCCAGCGCACTCAATGCGAGCTGCCCTAGCCCACTGAGCTATCGCGCCGCCCTCCAATATAGTTGAAACTCACTATCCAGCCTGATTAACCATTTCTGGGAAGACGGGTTTTTAGCATGGAAACGTCACAGGCTTATCGTTTTTTTTCTGCCCTAGGCAAATCAAACTTCAGACGTCTTCACCTTGACATGTTGACTGACTGACTAACTATTCAGGAAATCGCAAATAATGACTAACGCCCGGACTAACGTCGATCAGCAAGGTGGCAGTCGGGGTGGGGGTCGCGGCAGGAGGGTGAGGGGTATGTGTGTGTGTGTGTGGGGGGGGGGGGGTCGGCAGTTATTATGGAGGTAAAACAGGACTATATAGCTCAAGATATTTGCTGTGTACCCTTCCCAGAATTTTGCGATAAGTTTTCCCGCCAGAAGACCAACGCGCCGTAGCCTAGGGTACAGTCCACCGTCTGTTCTTGGCACGTGACAGCAGGGGGGTGGGTGGGGGGGGGGGGGTGGGGGAGACCGGTGGTGGGGGTCTCTACCCTTGGTCGTCGCGTCCAACACTCCACTAAACGCCGCGCCCTAGCCCCCCCTCTCTTACCCCTTCCCCTCCACGCCCCTTCCCCTCTCCCACCACATACACACGGAAGCCCAATCACGTCCTCACCCCCTCACTATCCATTCACCCGCTCAACTCTCCTCCGCCCCCCCCCCCCCACTGGCACGCTCCATCACCCGTGATCGGGAAAGAGACAAATAAGGCCCGTGCCGGAGCGTCCATCGCCTTACCATTGTTTTCCCTGCAGATTTGTTTGGGGGGGTAACAAATTGACGTCGACCAGAAATGGAATGCGCGGGTGACGAGGGGGTGCGGATGGGTGGGGGAGGAGGGGATGGAGAGGGGAGAGGGTGAGGGGTGACGGGTTGTGTCTCATCGTCTCACTCATCACTCCGTCGTTGCCCTGTCTGAAGTTTCGTATTTATCAGCTCCAGAGCGGGGTGTGGTGTGGGGGTGGATAAGTCGATGGGGTGCGGGTGCATGAGGGGGTGGGGTGCATGAGGGGGTGGGGGTGGGATGGGGGTGGGGAAGGGGGGCGGGGTGCGTGTGACAGTGCTGGAGAGATGAGGGGTAACTAGCACGCGGTATTGTAATAAATGCGGGTGAAAGTGGGGGTGGTTCCTGATTGATAAGGAGGGAGGCATGGGTGGGTGTGGGTGGTGATGGTGAGGGTGGGGGGGGGTGGAGTAATCGGATGAGTGAATGAGTAGTAGACCCTGCGGTGTGGAGAGGGTGGAGTGTACAGGGGGCCACGGGGGGAGGAGAAGGAGTGGGAGGAGACAAGGAAAGGGTGACAGGGTGGAGGTGGGTGGGGTTAGAAGAGGGCAGGGGGGTACGGCCCAGTAATAACTGAGACGATATACGGCACGGCTAAGGAGGTCGAAGACCCCGTGAGGGGTGGTGTTGATCGATATATGGAAGGCTCGACCACGCTTATTAACGCCCGTCTAATTGTCATGTTGCTATATTGTGCCTGTTGGTTCGGCCCACATAATCCAGACAACTTGACAGCCACGCGGAGACGGAGACGGTTGAGCCCCGGGATTATGGAGCTGTCGCGAGGGGGGAGGCAGTAGTGGGGTTTATTAGGGCGCGGGGTGGTGAAGAGGTTTTTGAGTGGACGGAGGCAGCCGTAGAGGCAGACACACAGACAGACAGACACACAGACAGACAGACACACAGACAGACACACACACAGACAGCCTGAGAGACTGAGGCTCTGAATGTGTCCCGTCCGTCCGTCCACCCCTTCATTCATCCCCACCCGGCCCACCCACCCACCCACCTACCATCCACCCCCAACCCCCTACGCCCGCCCGCTGGTCTCACATAAGCCTGGCTCATTCGTCTGCCAAGGGCTATGGCTATGGCTATGGCGGATTTATCAAATTAGCTTATCACACCCCTCAGAGCCCTCTATCGGCTAAGCTATGGGGCGGGGCTATACTGAGAGAAGGGAGGAAGTTGGGGGTGCGAGGGGCGTAGGAGGGCGGAGGGGTGGTTGGAGGGGCGTGGGATGGTTCCGTGTCGGGGGTGACTGAAGAGAGAGATACTGATGCGCGGGCAATGAGACAGAGAGAAAGACACACACAGACAGGCAGAGAGAAAGTGGGAGAGAGATAGGGGGTACCACTTACGGGGCAATGGGTGAAACGCCGACATGGGTCTTGCAAAACACAACAACCAAAAGAAGTAGCGATGAGGTTGGATGGGTGAGGCGAGAGGGGTGGGGCTGCCAGGGGTAGGACTGCCAGGGTGGGGACCTACCAGCGCCCCGCCGCCAGCCGCTGGGTGGGAGGGTGCCGACGGGCGGGCGGGTCGGGCGGGTGGTCGGGAGTCGCTCACCCCATCGCCCTTGGCGCCACCAGCCTGGGGCGCCAGGGGAGGGCGCCGCGCCGCCCCTCCCACGCCCCCCACCCCGCCCCACCCCTCGGCCAGATGACAGAGCGGCCGCCGAGCGGCGACACGCGACTCTCGCCCTCCGTCGACACGCGACTCTCGCCCTCCGTCGACACGCGACTCTCGCCCTCCGTCGACACGCGACTCTCGCCCTCCGTCGACACGCGACTCTCGCCCTCCGTCGACACGCGACTCTCGCCCTCCGTCGACACGCGACTCTCGCTCTCCGTCGACACCCGACTCTCGCCCTCCGTCGACACGCGACTCTCGCCCTCCGTCGACACGCGACTCTCGCCCTCCGTCGACACGCGACTCTCGCCATCCGTCGACACGGCGACGCGGCGCGGACGTAACCCGTAACCGTGACGCACGTGGCGGCGAGAGCTCGCGAGACATTGCGGAACCGCGCGAGACTTGATGGGCGAGGCGACGCGTGTCGATATAAATGTTTACCGAAGACCGGAAAGAAATAAACCGCACTGACCAACATCGGAGAACGAAGACATAATGCGTAAGAAACGGGAATGTTAAAGCAATATACTTACATGCGCCATCTTAGATTTTTCACATTTTACAATCAAGGTACCTAAAAAATATGATGCATATAGGTTTCATATCTCTGAGAGTCTGTAAAACAACAATTTGAACATAAAACTGCGCGATTTATTTATATCGCGCGGACGTGATAGCGAGCCGCGGTCGACATCACACAAAATAGCGAACTGCGAACAGGCGCACAGGGATATAAAGCCGGCCGCCAACTTCTGCTCCGGTGACCAAATTGCTTCTCTCCGGATAGCCCACAGGCTTTCAGGATTTAAATTCAAGACAGAATATGTTTATTTGGCACGAGGAAGAGGTTGGTGATACAAAATATTACAGCATATATTGCTTTAATAAAACTGAAATTTCGTCGTTAAAGTCCCCACCTATGTGTGTGACAGTCGTTCGAGATACGGGACATAACATATTACAATTACAAAAAAACAGGCAATTCTGATCGATTTGATTTGATTGGGGTTTAACGGCACTTTCAGCCTGTAAGGCTATATCGTGCCAGCAATTCTGATCGAAGCTTTTGTCCTATAAAATATTTATTGATTATGGTCCAGTAGATAGCAAGCGTAGCTGACTAACCTGTTGCATCAACAAAATCGTACTAATTAATTTTGATTGCACACACCATATAATTTACTAGTATGGTTATTATATTAATTATAGACGTTTAATTAACGCACACTGCTTACCAGAACTTATATAAAACTGTAGTGAGCAAGATCCCTTTCTGTCCGTATTCAAACCCTTCTGCACCCAACCCCCCATCCCCTTCCTCCCCCCCCCCCTCTCCCTTCCCTCTGTTGTATCTCGTTGGGGGTATACAGGTATCTCGGAGGTGCGGAGGTCTTCAAGGGGTACCGCGGGGGGCCGTGCGGAGAAGGCGGCCTGCCCGCTCAAAGTCCCCCGCCGCGACGACTTTGTTCTCTGAGAGCAGAAGCCCTTGTGTGTAAACTAGCGATCCCTTCGTCAACACGCCCAAGAGCCAATCGTGAGGAGGTGACGGTCTCTCTCCACCTGTTTGACTTCCCGAGGTTAGGGGTGCTTCAAGTGTCGCCGGCTACCAGGCAGGGAGGGAGGGAGGGAGGGCGGGCTCTGGCGGGGCGGGCGGGGGGCGGAGGGGCGGGGGGGGGGGGCAGAGGGGCAGAGGGGCGGGCACAATTTAGCAGCCCCCCTTCTCCGCTCATTGCCCCCCCCCCTCCCACACACCAGTTGACTGTCGGGTCATGGGGCCTCCGTGGAAGGGATGGTGGGGCGGGTGGGTAGGGGAGTGGGGTGGGTGGTTAGCGGGTGGCTTGGTTGGTTGGTTGGTCTCAAAGACATGCGGTAGGACCGACCGGTGAAAAGAGAAACGAACCAATCCGGAAATGCATTTAAGCGGCTAGTAATATCCATGGTTTTCCGGATTTGTTCTTTCAGTTGTTACATTATGGTCATGGGTGGCTTGTTAGTTCTGGAACAATAATTGATACAACAATACAAATATGCGCGCCTGTCGTGAGAGAAACAAAGGTTGACTAACAGTTGCGCTGTTTGACCGGTCATTAAACATTGTCGTGTCATCTGTTCGTCTTCCAGAATGAAGTATTTCCGGTTGAGTACGCACGCGCTAAGCTTTCCGTAGTCGTCAGTGGCTAGCTAACTAACCACGCTTCGGGGACTCAAGTCAAGTCTTGAAGTGGATTCTCTGAAGATGGTCTTTTTTTGCCTCAGACACAGGACGCATCTTAGCCCCACCACTCTCCCATCAACCATCCCACGTTAGAGGACGCCCCCCCCCCCCTCCTCTTTGGCCTAAGGTGCCTTCCTGTCTCCACCCGGAGTCACTCCCCCCTCCCCCGCCGCTCGTCCAATAAAAACAGTATAAATCCGTACGAAACCCACATAGCGCGGCGACGACGACTCTGCTCACGTGACGTGACGTCGCCGGGGTTTATATAATACGGAACCTGGGTCTGGGTCTGTTGGAAGTGGAGGTTACGATAATGCGAACAAGTTACTTACTGGGTCGGGCCTGGGAGGTGGGAGGTGGCAGGGCAGGGGTGCGTGGCCTGGGTAAAAGAGAGGGGTAGAGATGGGTAGTGGGGGGGGGGTAATGTGGGTAAGTGGGTGGGGGGAAGGGCGTCATGACGGGGGCCGGCCCACCGAAGAGTTGATAGGAGTTGCCGGATTATTTAGTCACTCCAGATATATAATACAAACCCCACACCACCCCACATCACCCTCCATACGACCAACAACCCCAACCATCGCCCTGAACCCCCTTAACACACCCTCACCCTTGCACCCACAACCCACCCCATCCATCGCTCTCACCCCCATACCAAACCCTCACCCTCACCCTCGCACCCACAACCCACCCCGACCACGGCTGTCACCCCGCCTCCCTCCCGCCCTCAGTGTCAACAAGACAATTGCCTCTTAAAGTCTGCGGCGGTCGAGGCTAGCAGCCACACTCAACACGCCGTGTCGCAGTGGAGCAGTCGTCTCGTTGGCTGGAAAAAGCCAACCGCTAGCGCCCCCTACTGGTGAAGATTCGCGTAATTGTTGACCGTATCGTCGCCGTTCGCAGCCTGCCCGCCTGCCTGCCTGCCTGCCTGGGCTGGCTGGCTTCACCGCCAACCACGGCACAGGGGCAGAGGACCTTTACTCGCTCGCCGTTGCTGATAGAGGGTAGAGAGACACCCCTCCGACCGGCTGGGTGGACGTTTGTCTCCACGCTGACCTCTGTGTCTCTCTCGATCTCACTCAGCCACGAGTACAAGGCGAGGACCGAACCCACCCACCACACCTCTCTATAGCCACCACCTGAAAGCTCCGTGTTGCCTTGCGGAGCTGGCCTTTTCTTCCGTTTTTTATTTAGTTATTTTTTTTCGTATTTTTTTTTTCTATTTTGCGTTCGTTTGGTGAAGATACATCCAGCGAGTGATAAATAGGTGATAAGATCGTAAAGATAAGGTGCGGAAAACTGCGGATTTATGAACAAGCGTTTGTGTCGGTGACGACAGAGGCGATAGCTCCGTCAGGCTGGACGTGGCCGCCTTGGCCACAACGCGACAGCATGGCGCGGGCATAGTACGGCCTCTGTGATTGGCTGTGGGATTCATGTTGGATGCACTGGCCTGGCAGACGTGTTAAGGACCACTAAGTATTATCATCAAGGTGAGGATGAAAATATCGCATGTAATTGTTAATACGCGGATGGAGGAAAGGACGGCAGACACATGACGGCAGGTTTTAAATTAATAAAATAAAATACAATTAAAGAAATTAAATTAAATTAATTAAAACGCGTTTTAGATAAATGAAAATGAGATTTTATGCGTGTTATGCAATAGGGGATATGGGCCAGGAGGAGCGTGAAGAGAGGGAGGGAGGATGTAAGCCTTTGGCTTCGCGTGAAGTTAGCATATAACTCATTGTTGCGCAATTCGCTGGGCCATGTATCTGAGTTAATGTTGCGTGTCACTGAATCAGGCCCGATCACTAATTAGTCAACAGTTCGATGGCACATGCGGACTTCAACGTCCAACCCGAGCCATAGTGCGGTGAACCGCAGGTCGACAGCTGATTTAAGAGTTCGCATCGGCGGTGCGTGTTGGTGGTGGTAGTCCATTGTTAGTGGTGGCAGTCCATTGTCAGTGGTGGTAGTCCATTGTTTGTGGTGGTCGGCACGAGTAACATGTCCCCATTGGCGAGATTTATCTCGAATCCATCGCTTTTCTTAGACGTCTATAGGGTTAAATCACCCTGATCGAGCCCCCCCCCCCTCCCCCCTCCATCGGTTTAAATAACCCTGGTCGACACCGACCCTTCCATCGGGTTAAAACACCCCGATAGATCCCTCCCCTCAGTCTTCATGGACTCTCGAGATAAACCTCGCACCTTCCCAAACCCACTTCAAAACTCCGTTCCCAAGGAAACCCCACCACTACCACCCATCCACCCCCCCACTTCCAATTCGTGTCGTTTGTGCTTATAGTGTATATAGCAGAGGGGTACATACCCCTGTCGGAACCCCCAGCAATCTATCGCCGCTGGGAGTTTAAATACCCCCTCCACCCCCTGAATTTGCCCAGACGGGGCAATTTGGACAAAAGCCGGGTGTTCGGGAGCTCCGGGGGGTGGGGGTGGGCGCTCTGAGGGAGGGTAGGGGAGGGGGGGTTCGGCTCACACATGTTTTCGGGCGGACGTTGCCTCAGCACAGTGACCGAACCAGGTAATTTGGATTTTGACACCTCTTAGTGAGGAGCGAAGCTTGGTATTAGCATGCGCCGAAGTGGACCCATTGCAAAACCCATGTCATTCCGTCGTAGCGACTGTGGAGACCCATGTCACCAGTGGTGTCCACCGTGGGCCCAGGCAGGATATCTATTGATCACTGATTGATTGCTCCAGAAAGACTAGAGATACACTCACGACTCACGCGTCCTCAGATTGAGAGACACGACTAAGAGAGAGAGGGAGAGGGAGAGGGAGAGAGTCATATATATATATATGTAGAGATTGAAAGAGAGAGAGGACATATAAATACATCTACGTATAGATAGCGAGAGATAAATAGATAGACAGACATATACATAGTGAGAGAGAGAGAGAGAGGAAAAAACGGAAAATATATATGAGTCTTCAGACCAGTCGTACCAGGCTCGGTAGTCACCCCTTTAGTCGACAAAGTGGAGCGGCTGACTCGAGATCGAGAGTTGGGTTTCGATTCCCCCGGGGATCAATCCTCGGCGTTACATATATGTGGACATACATATCCATAATCAGAGGAGGGTGAACTTGGTACCTTTTCTGACAGCGACCAAGTGGTATATATATATATATATATATATACACATGCATAACCGATGGAAAGTTCGCCTCACAGATGCCGACAGATAAATACGCCTCCTTGGCGCGGCTTCGTGATATTTATTACACTCTTTTTCTGTGTCTTGTCTTTGCAGATCACCGCCGAGGGAGGAGATAACTGACCCCCCGCCAGACCAACCTCCACACACCACACCCCAACGCGGCGGTAAACGGGGGCACCAGCACCTCACGATCACCATCATTCCGGAAGTTACGTCATACCGGAAGTACTGCCGGTCGTGTGTCGCGAGTCTGCCTTTGCCGGCTACGGTTGTAGTTCGGCATCGCTGGTACTGCGGTGAGAAGAAGAAGAGGAAAATCCTCCGAAGAAGCTCAGCGTTTTCTGTGGACTGGCGGCCAGAGGAAGAGACCTCCCAAGAACGATTGGGCGCCGTGAACCCCTGGTTCACCCCCGTCGTCTCGACTTTTTGTGGTAGGCACGCGGGCGCCGCGTCACCAAAACTCGTCGCCCAATATCCACTCGGGACTAGTGGTACCAATTGGACGGCTCGCCACACTGTCGGCCCGCGTAACGAGCCACAAAGTGATAAGGCAGGTAGCTTGGCTTGCCGGCTGGCTGGCGGGCTGCCTGGGTGGCTGGGTGAGTGGGTGGTTCGCTTCAAGTCATTGGATAACTTGTCAACCTACCTACCTACCTATCTGCCTCACTGACTAGCCGACTGGCTGGCTGGCTGGTTGACTGGCAATAAGCGCTGTCTGGACAGTCTTTGCCATGGACATGGTATGGCCTATCGCTCGGCGTAATAGGCTTACGTCGCCCATGCTTCGGCGGTTGCCTCCAGTCAGCAGAAAGTTAAATCGCCGCAAAAACTTGGTCGTGAACGACGCCACCTGAAAAGTTCACCACCATCGCTGCCTGGAAAAAAGGAAAAACAGGAAACACGAGCCTTCAGGGGCCCTCACCCTCATATGACGGAGGGTGGCTAGTCTCTGCAGACTAGTACCAGACTGGACTAGTAAGCTGGTAATATAGGTAAGCATTTTTGTTGTAATGCCAATTTCTCCCATTGCCGCCAGGTGTGTACCCCCCCCCCCCCGCTCCCCTCTTAACCCTCCCCACCCCATTTATAAATGCATTAGGCTGACCTCATAACCATAACGGGGAATTTGATATCGGAGGAGCGGGTTAGAAGAGTGGGTGTGTGGGGGTCAGGGTGTGGGGTGTGGGGTGGAACGGGGGCTACCATCAGGGGGTCTGTAGGTCGGGGACAATTAACGTCGGTCATGGATCATTGGTATCCATGGTGACAAGGCGACGACGTCCGTCTCGGTCTGAGTGTGGGGAGAGGGAAGGGTAGGGAGGGCGGGAGTCTCCTCAGCACAGTTGGCAAGCTGAGCTGCAGACCAACAGGTCGCACGTTCGCGCCCCGGGCAAGTGCTCCTGGTGCATATATCTTCCAGCCCAATTTACCGTCTCGTGAGGTTTCCTGGCCTAATGTTTTAATCTTAGACCGAACTACCCTACTTTCTCAAATCGTCCTAAATCGCCTATTCTGTGCTTTGTTAATTGCCTCCGAATCAATTCTGCAGGACGCCTTGGCGACACAGGGGTACACCTTCACCCCGCCCCCCCCCCGCTCCTAGGCTGACCCGAAGCCTACGTCCGCTCCCCCACTTGGGGCCAGACACACTGGCGGAGGGCGGGGGTGCAGGTGGGAGATGGTGGGGTGGTGGTTCCGAGCTACTCGTGTCACCGGGGAGAGGGGGAGTGGGGGGGGGGGCTAATCGCAGACCTGTTGAACTTACAGTGACAGTCACAGGCGCCGGAGAGGTCCATCCCGCCCCTCCTCCCAACTCCCAACACCCCTGGTTGATGTCACCCCCGACCACAACCCTTGCCTCCACCACCTTCCTACTGCCCCACGCTACACCCCACCCCGCCACCACCCACCCTACTCCCCCACTCTCACCCACCCTACTCCCCCGCTCTCACCCACCCTAGTCCCCACCCAATATCAAACCCTACTTTCTCACCCTACTCTTCCACCCTACACCTCCACCCACCCTACTCCCCCACCCTACACCTCCACCCACCCTACTCCCCCACCCTACACCTCCACCCACCCTACTCCCCCACCCTACAACTCCACCCACTCTACTCCCCTACCCTACACCTCCACCCACCCTACTCCCCCACCCTACACCTCCACCCACCCTACTCCCCCACCCTACAACTCCACCCACTCTACTCCCCCACCCTACACCTCCACCCACCCTACTCCCCCACCCTACACCTCCACCCACCCTACTCCCCCACCCTACACCTCCACCCACCCTACTCCCCCACCCTACACCTCCACCCACCCTACTCCCCCACCCTACACCTCCACCCACCCTACTCCCCCACCCTACCCCCCCACCCTACTCCCCCACTCTATACCACACCTACCCCTACACCCCCACCCCACCCCCACCCCTCCCCGCCGCCCAGGCAGGGCCAAGGGGGTATCTGGCGGCGGGCTCCGCACCTCGTGGTCTGGGCCGGGGGTGGGGGTGGGGGGTGGGGGTGGGGGGAGGGGAGCCTGGACCCCTTATGCCCCGGGGGTTCCATTGTGGCCGTCAGTAGCCCAGGAGAGCCGTGGCAACGACAGTCGGAGGGTGATCGGTGGCCAGAGGCTCCTGCCGCCCCTGTGTCTCTGTCTCTGTGCCTCGCGCCTTGCCTCTGTCAGGGGGAGGCCCTCATTACGCAACAGAGGCGCACCATCGCGTCTCCTTCCAGCATAACGGAGAAAGCTCAAGACAAGTGACAACGTTCGGATGAATTTCGTGCATAATATGTCATATCTTTACTTTACGTAATATTATCGTTGTAGAGAAGCAGGCTTTTAGAGGACAAAATATAGAAGGAATACGTTAGTCAGTTCAAGAACTTCGAAGAACGTGGACACTTCAAAAAGGCGTATCGCTGTTGGTCTAACGAGGTACTTCTTCCATAGATATCTCCTGTCCGCCAACCAATGACAATGACGTCATCGCAAGGCCACCACCCGCAGCAGGCGCAGCAGCAGCAGCCGTACCACCACCAACATGACCACCACAATCCGCACCAGCACCAGCTCCAGCACCAACACTCGCACCACCACACTGGCGCCACCGCCATTGGTGGTGGCGGTCCACATGTCCGGACGCCATACTGCAGACAATGGCGATGGCGTATCACGCCCTGCTTGGCCCTCTACACCTTCCTCTTATTGACTGGATGTTCCCCGGCACATGGCTGCGGGCCGGGGCGGCGGTCGGGGGGTCGCTGGAGAAACCCCCGCAAGATGACGCCACTGGTGTTCAAGCAGCACGTGCCCAACCTGTCGGAGAACACGCTAGGAGCCAGCGGGATGTGCGAGGGCGCCATCTCGCGGCAGGATCCCAAGTTCAAAGAGTTGGTGGAGAATCATAACCCAGATATCATCTTCAAGGACGAAGAGGGCACGGACGCCGACCGCATCATGACTCAGGTGAGGAAATGATCTCCTAAGTAAATACTACATCACCATTGTTCTTTTCCCGATAGTCCATGTCTTTGTCGCCATGTCACACTTTGTCGGCTGATGGCGTATTGCCTCGTTTCTATCTGTCTCATGTGGGTCTTTTGTATTTCAGAGCGATATGTATTGCATAGCGTATATACGCTACATAACAGCGAAAGTCATGCAGTATTAGAGCACATGTATATCGTATTCGCGAAAATTGGCGAAATGTGCACACAGAATCATTGGTCAACTGACTCAATGCCCGTCTGCTGCCAGAATACCGGATGTCGTTAATATGGGTGAAATCCCTTCCGACGTGCAGGTTGAGATTATGGGAGTCGACACAGATAGTAACTAATATAAACTTTAACTATTTGTGTCATGCCGGCCGACGGTTACCATGGCGATGGTTGCTCGATAGTCCGTCCGAAACGCTGCAAGCCACCTCATGCCACATGGACAACAATATTTGGTTACCACAATATCAGAATAATTGCGTAATTGCTTTTTGGTTGGCGACAAGATGTCATATTCTGACGTCACGCTGACATCATTCTATGCATCCAAACGTATCCTCTTTAATTGTAAAACGTTCGTCATTTTATAATTATTAACTATGATAGAATTAAATAGCATGCGTTATCCTTTACGGAATATGCGATATTTAGGTAATTTAACAGAAGACCAACTGCATAAGTTTGGAGGAATTGAGATGGGTCCACGTAACTTTAGCATTGTAAGGCAAATAACCTGATACTACTTTACCATGGATGTCAATCACATCCCGTCAATACGTCAAGGTATTTAAGAGACACCATCAAAGACAAGTATTGACTTAAGGTAACTTCGCGCCATGAACAGGTAAATCGCCGATTCCCAATTCCAGTTAGTTGTATGGAAAACATTTGCATAGCAAACATGATTCGATTGCATACCCGTTGACTATTTAGTATTATTATACTTATAATACCTACAAATAAAACAAGAAAGTAAGCTTTGCTTGTAAATTACCAATTAGCAATTTCGACGCTATTAAAGCAATGTCTCTGTATTTGTTGCAATGACAGTGAAGTACTTGATACCACGCTCTTGTCGGCATTCGACGCGTCCCACGAGGCAATGCCGTAAACTGTATACGGGTCGACAGATAAATGTGGTGTATTTGTACCATATTGTAGCCGTTTGATTAGTGTTCTCCGGCCTCACTACACCCCCACAAACTGTACCTCCCCCGCTGTACCACTATCTACGACTCTTAGTGCAAAGACGGCAGGTCGCGTACACCCGCAAAAAGATCAAATGGACGCGCTGGCGACACAACGGAGATTAGATATCGCTCCCATGAAAAGTTGGGAGGTGGTGTCCTTTCTGGCGGGTCGTTTGTAGGTCGTTTGATATGTAATAGCAATGTGGCCGAGAATGAAATATTTTACACACCCATGCACTGAATATATAAGAAACAATTATTAATTAATTCAATTAACACACGAAAAATGATGCTTTTTTAGCTTCAGTAATGTAAAACGGAGAGATGACGACATTATAAGCTCCATCAGAGCAAATTTACATCGCTTAAATTAACATCGCTAACTTTCCCATGTCACAAGAAGCTTCCACTGCAAGTTAAAACTCGGCAAATTACATTTTTTAACTAATTGATGTGTAGAGTATGATGTCCCTCATGATGCATTCGTACATTACTTGATGTCATATGGTTTAACAAATTAATAAGCCGATAACACGGAAAAGTCAAAACTCGGACAGCTCAATTTCGGACACGGCGATAATGACAGTTATATGTCTCTAATAAATACCACCAGGTCGTCTTGAAGGAGTGTCGCTCATGTCACAATTTCCACGGGGAAGTCAAACCGCGGACAGTATACTTGCCGTTGAGGTGCTAGACCGGTGATCTGAGCCTGACCCCAGAGGGTAAACGGTTGGCTATAGACTGTCTATAATATACACCTTGGAGACTGTGTCTGTGACGGCGGTGGCAGACCGTCTATGGGAGATAAGACACGGGTCTGATGGGGCTCAAGGGCAGAAGACATGGGAGAGGTGGGTAGAAGGAAAGAAAACCCGCCACCAACATGTTGTCCATCCCTTGTCCCCTTGCGGAGTCGTTCCCGGCCTTCGTGGCTGGGTCCCTGTACCACCCCAGCCGGCCAATAGGGAGCGATCACTCGCGGCAACGGACTTATGGCGACGGTGGGGAGGGGGGGGGGGGGGGGCCGGGGGAGGGAGATCGGCTGATGAGACACGCGTCACCTGAAGAAGAGGTCGGGGGGGGGAGGGGGGGGGGGGTGGCTGAGAGGATTTGGGTGGGTCAGTGGTGTGGGATCCGCAGATAAGAGTTAAAAGAAATGTTAGGTAAAGCACGATATGAAACCCAGCCCCCAACCTACCCTTAAAAAAGAATGGCAAAAGATATAATAAAGATATATAGTCGATATCATGTGATTTATGATGGGTGAGTAGGCATTGGGGAGGCTGGCGTATCCTTCATCTCCGTGGGGAAGAGGGAAAAGGAAGGAAACGGGGGGGGGGGGGCATGGCATGGGCTCAAAGGTAAAGGATGTAGATAACCTTAACGGCACAATAGTAGCTTAGACGGCAAAACCAACGTATGAAGTTTTGTTTGCACGCTTTTTGGTTTGACTTTCATATATTTATGATATCGCCGCCGTCATCTCATTACATGGCGTTGCCTCATGACGCTCACCCGCCAGGACGGCAGTCCCCAGGTCAGCGACCTGTGGGGACACCTCCGAACACGTTTTATAGCGGCTGTCATTCGTTTTGTTCTGCGGCGTTTGACGGCGACGGGTAAAGTCGGTGCTTTAGTTTTTGCGGCCATTACGCGACGTCAAGTAATGGGAAATACCAGACTGCTTATCTTTCGACTTCATGGAGCGATTATCGGGGGATAATGTAAAGACGTCTACTTCTAAGCTCACGGTAAGCTCGCGGTAAGATTATAGTTTGATATGTCAGTTTTAGTCTCGACCCACAGCCACGTGTATGGGTTGCAGAAAGTGCACAGGTTGTGCGGGCATCTTCCCTAGCTCAGTGGGTAAACAGGCTGAGCTGGTGATCAATGCGTCGTGGGTTCGATTCCTGGCATCCTCATCTGGGGAATATCTCATCTAAACCCATTTCATTACACCCGGACCGTTTCTGGACCCGGTTTGGCCTTCACATACACTGAAGTGGCCTAGAATTAGTACAGAATTAGTACTGGAAGTGGCCATGGGGACGAATAAACCACATGTCAATCGGAGTCTAACTGCTACCTGCTACGTTAAAACAAGGTCAATTAAGTAACATTCCTGCAGCACTACAGATATCCAGACTGTCTTATGTGGTAATTAAAACTATGACCCGCTAAAACCTTACTTTGAAAACTAGCTTGACACACATACGTATATATATATTTATTATGACTTGGGTGTCTTATTAGCTTGCACCTATCGGCCTCATCAGTTTTCCATGGATTGCTAGATATGGTTTTCGATCGTCGCAAGCCCGTTTCGTGTTTAAACTGCCCTCACTTAATCCACTTAAGTCTGCCGTTGAGTACCACATGTCAGAGCGCCTTGAACCCGAGAGTGGGAGTGGGGAGGACGTCGGCAATTGTCGGTCATTTCCGGCGGCGGTCGCGTCTGTCTGCCTGTCCTACACGACACACGGCGGTGACTAGATGCCGGAAAGCGCCGGGGCTGGGCGACCGACTACTGGTTTTCCGCGGAGCAATCCTGGTTTGCTGGGTGCCAGGGCTATTTTGCACGGCTCTCTCTTTTTGGCAGCTCCTTCAAGCTTATGCTAGTTGTAGTATAATCGTAGCGGAAGGTTGCGAGTAACGTTCGGCGCAAGGACATATATATATATATATATATTTATATATAAATGTATATATATATACATCGAGAGAGATATTTATGTCAGTTGAAAACGACATGTCTGGGCACTTCTGCTGGCAGGACAGCCATGGTTAGTAAGGGTGTAAAACTAACCTGGCCTTCTAAAACAGGTCGGAGAATACATGGAAACATCTGGCGTAGTGAACTGGATGAACCGAGGTCATTATTGGCGTTATTAGTTGAATGATTGTAGAATTTTTTGTTATTTAATCATTACCCAAGTGAAACTGAAATGACCAAAAGGCATATCAGAGCATTAACGGGACTTTATTTATTAAACTTAATCAAATACATCCAGCGAAATACATCTGCGAGCACTTTTCTCGACTAGTTATTGCAGGTTTACTGCGGGTTACGCCGGTATGCTTGAACCTTATGTAACAAAATGGCGGCAAGCCAACGCAGCACATGTGTAACTACTGTGTGGTTTATACCATGATATGCGCGGTGACACGCGGTGTTGTCTTTATTCCGGACGCCGTGTGTAATGCCACCATAGAAGGATATTGCGTTCCCAATGGCACATACAAACCACACTGTTCCATAGTGAAATCTCTATCCTGTGCAAATATAGACATTTCTACAGGTAGGTTTCGAACCTAGCCTAGCATAACACACGCGACCATGGCTGCAATGCCATCTTCCAGGCCACGCGTGGAATCTGCCACTGATGGAATAGACTATAGCCTGACCCGCTACAGGAAGGCTGCCTGATCTGTCCTCCCTGCCAGAAAGATTCCCCCTTAGGTCAACCGCACGCACAATGTGTAAATATTGTACATGTAGATATTGTACACAACACGATTGCACATTTTGTACGCAACACAATTCATATATTGTACAAAACAATATGGCACATAGTGTACACAACTTTGATTTTTGACGATCACAGCCCCTTCCCCTCCCCCTGCCCCGTCCCAGTCACCCACAGCCACGGGCTGACACCCACACCCATTACCCTTAAAACCTCCCTAGCATCTCATTCACATTACTCTAGTGGCATGGGTGAAGCTATCCATTCTATATTTAGCCATACACATTTTGCAAACAAAAATCCATCCGGGGGTGATAAGCATCGGTTATAACGTTGTGCGTTACATGACAAGTTGACATGTGGCGCTGAGATACGTGTAGTGAAAGTAAAGGTCGGATGGTCGCCCAGTCATTAACAGATAAAGGTGACTTACAAGTGAAATCGACACGACGTCCAGCCATGTCACTCTCGGTGGTGGACATGTCGCCAAGGGTAAACCACGCCACCCACACGGATTGAATTAAGTACCAGTAACTTACAATCCCTTGAACAATTCCATTCTAGATTACGTGTTGAGTTATCCACACCAGTTTCTATGACAATACATCGTCACTTTAAGTTGGTCTTTCGATGTAGGGTGTTGATTTTATCCAGCTCGTCAGTTGCTCTCATGTACCTCAGACAAACAGCAAATAAAGATCCGTTATGTTATAGATTATATATTAGAAATCTGCGCTAACCAGAGAGGCAAGCCCCACTCCCGCGTCGTAATAGAATAAGGAAGCATTGTCTTGACCATGTTCGAATTCGAATTTTAACACGAAAATGCACGATTTTGTACATGATTTTCGCAATTTTGTCTGCTTTTCATATCGTACCGACCAACAGAGTCCATATCTTCACCATAGCCCCCCCCCCCCGTCCCTCTCGCCCCCTACCACCCCCACCTCCCACCCAGCTCCGTTCACCATCACCCCAGACCTGGGCAGAGTGACGCCAGCGAAAGTTTGTCAGGAGCACTTGGAGGCGCCAAGGCGGGTATAGTAGGGTGGGGGGAGAGAGGCGGGGGTGGGGGTGTAGGGGGGTAGGGCGTTGAGGAAGGTGTTCATAATGAATCCAGAAGTACCAGGGGAAGGGGGTGCCGGGGGGTGGGGTGGGGGTAAAGTGGTAAGGATATTATGGCATTGTATGCACAGCATGAGGCTTCTGATCACTTTGTCATTATCCGGCGCCTACCCCAGCATCCACTCCCTCCCGCCCACCCCGGCCCCCACCCCCGCTACGTCTTACCCCTTATCTTCCGCTCGACCCGATGTTACTTGCCCCCCCCCACACCCCTGACTCCCACCCTCCCTGTCTCTGTAGAAGAGACCCAGCCTCTACATCATTAACCCTCCTGGTATGTTTTTCTTTCCCACCACCGTATGCCATTATGATATGGTAGTGAAGTAGCGATATTGATGGGTATCTTATCAATATGTGAGTGGTGTGCTGCACCCTACAACCCTTCAACCATCTGCCAGGTGGAGACGGGGGTCTGTGTCACCCACTACCCGGGTGTGTGACAGGGCTATGTCACCCACTACCCGGGTGTGTTAGTGTCTGACAGGGCTAGGTCACCCACTACCCGGGTGTGTTAGTGTCTGACAGGGCTAGGTCACCCACTACCCTGGTGTGTTAGTGTCTGTGACAGGGCTATGTCACCCACTACCTTGGTGTGTTAGTGTCTGACAGGGCTAGGTCACCCACTACCCGGGTGTGTTAGTGTCTGACAGGGCTATATCACCAACTACCCAGGTGTGTTAGTGTCTGTGACAGGGCCATATCACCAACTACACAGGTCTGTGATAGATGAAATGTAAGCCTTAGAGACTCCCACCAAATTGTACCTGATAAATATAGTAACATAAAGTGCTTTACACTTTACCGTTGTAGGTTGTTGTAGGATGTTGTAGGGCTTTCATTGAGAGACTCAGGCATATGGCAGCGTCACACATAGAGCACCCTGTGCTGCGTATTGCTCAGGGATATCAATCTCCACGTCACCCACCCACCACCAGGGGGCGCTCCGTGTCAGTCGATACTGAGAAGTCACGCCATGTTATGCAAATCCAAACAAATTTGAGGGCAAAAAGTAAAACTAATTGTCGGGTGCGTTTTTTTCTAATCACCGAAAACAAGTCTTCTGGATCGGCTCACGCTGTAGTGGTCCGGACAGATGATGCACGCTCATGGAGGCCGCCGATTTACAGACCAAGCGGACAGTTGATCCAGATAGCTGAATCCGGAGAGCTGAAGTCCAATTAGCGACAAGTGGCTGGATCAGGGGGATTGGTTTCGTCGATCCAGACGACTGCCGCCTCGTTCCTGGCATTATACGGGAGTGCCGATCCAGAAAACTACGCTCTTCCGGAATTGGCTTCGTTTGAGTGATGGATGGATTTGTCCGTCAGTCGCTGTACCCTTACCCCCTCCCCACCCCTACCCCAACCCAACCCATCCCCCACTCCTACCCTAACCAAACTCATCCCCCACCCCTACCCCTTTCCCACCCCTACCCCACCCCTACCCCACGCCTACCCCACGCCTACCCCACGCCTACCCCACGCCTACCCCACGCCTACCCCACGCCTACCCGCCCACCCTCAATCGTTCGTTCCTGCCCTTCCTCAGGTCACCATTGCCATGGTGCCCGCCAATGCACGCTCACACCCCCCACACACCTACACGAGCCGTCACCCCCGCCCCCCCGCCCACACTGCCACCCCAGCCTCAACCACCCAAGGTTGAGCTGGGATGGACTGATTCCTAAAAGGAAAAATATCACTGTGGTGAGATTGCAGGGGGGCGGTGCAAGTTATGTAATGGAAGGGGAGATGGGGGAAGGGAGGGGGATTATGTGCTGAGCATATGAGTGTCGTAAGAAGGCGTGTGTGTGCGTGTGGGAGGGGGGGGGGGGAGGGAGTCAGGATATATTAATACCGGGCATGGAAAAGATATTTGTATCCTTATAATAATCATTCTAAGTGCTCTCGAAAAAGTGGTCCCGTAACTTATATCCGAATGAACGATTTGAAGGGGTGCTAGTTCAACATAAATTTAAATAAATCCATGAATAGTAAATACTACGACCTATAGTTAAGCAATCCCCGGATGATATGCAGCCGCCATGTTATCATCATACGGGTTACCGGTGTTTAGAGAGAACGACAAGGAGATTCCTGAAACATTAATCACCCCCCCCCCCCACCCTAAAAGGAAAAAAAGTGACAACAAAACACACACACCTGAACTGAGAACAGATTAAAACGCACTGATCCCAAACAGTATTTATTTCACGCCCTGGGGGATTTCGCGTGTGCTCGCGGTTTAACGGTGGGGGCGTGCGGTGGGGGTGGGGATGGGGAGAAGGGGAGGGTGTGTGTGTGTGTAGGTGGATGGATGGCGTAGTGCTAGATGGAGGCGATCGAGAACAGAAAACATGCTTGAGGACCTAACTTAACTGTTGTCGTCCGAAGTGGATTTTTTTTTACCTCTGTATGTGTTGTATTGCGCGATAGAGCCAACCGCGAACGTGTTTACGGCAGGGTTTATACGTTGGACGTTGGTATTGACGTGTCGTTGGCCGACTAGATGTGGAGCGACACAAAGACACAGAGAACATGTCGCTCTCTGTTTTTCTCTTTACAAGCTGGCCATCAGCTGGCACCTGGGCGCCGATCGCGCGTGGGCACGATTTCAGAGCTATAAAAGCTTGTAAAATAGGTGTATCTCAAGGGCTTCGATAGGTTAATAGGGCCAGCGCAGTGACGGCGACTCAGAGTCCGACGGTGTGCAAAGTAAAGCTGCCACATGACAAGGCGATGTAAATATTGGGGGAATGGGAATTCTGGGGTTAGTCACTGTTAGCAATCGCGATTATGATCTATATGCACCATAGCTGACTGGCCATGTCACGAAAGGGTATACCTAACTTGCATCGAAGAAGATGGTCAGTATTGAGTGCCACTGTAATATTTAATGTGATCTGTACCTGTTGATCTTGTTGTGTATTGGGTATTCGCCACGTGGCATTGCGTCATACCTGCCCATGGAAGTAAAATGGCATGGAATATGTGATCATATTATACGTACCAAGAAATGACGCGTGTTCATGCAAACATTAATTTAGAAATGAGCATGTGACTGTTTAGTTTCGTATCGAAATCAGCGTTCAGATTTGCAAGAAAGATTAGTTTCGAACGAAATATGTTTCTGTATTGTTACATTTTTAATCAGAAGACAAGGATCACACCTATATTCATACTTCAGCATCACATGCCTTTACGTCTCAATCATGTATGTCGTGTAAGTTCCTAATACGCTGTCCGGGCCCCTGAGCGTCATAGCTTCTAATACGGGCTGCGGTGATAACGTCGTGAGACAAGCTTTAGCCTTGTAAAAAATATGTCGCGCAGTTCCTAGAGTATGAAGCTTGGGTGAATGCGTGTTTTACCATTTTTCTGCCTGAGCCCTGGGATTAGGCTGAGCGGTCGGGGTGAGTGATCTGTTGGCCCCGACCTGAGGGACCGTGTCTCTCGGTGGTTGACCCACTGAGCGACTAATAATAGGAGGCGCTACTAGTACTTATGTACGGGAGAGTGCATGTCCCAGCTCTCGTGTCGCTGAGGTTACGCGATAGCCCGACCAACGACCCCCCACCTCCTCACCCCCACCACCCCTCAAGCCTCACCACCACCACCCCTCATCCCTCACCCCTCATTTCTCACCCCTCAACCCTCACCCCCCCCATTCCTAACCATCTTCGGGTCAGGCCCTATGTTGCTGACGACCCTTTCCCTCACTAACACCCTCCTACCCTCCCTTGAAGCACCTCCCCCCCCCCCAGGGGGTGGGGGCGGGCGTAGAGGTGGGGGTTCAGCTTGAGCCCCAGGCCCCCGGGGGTCCCGCCGGCGGCGAAGGGTCGGACGGTCGGAGGGTGAACAGGCCCCTGGGTGGGATACCAGGGCGGAGACCTCGGCGGGTTAGTGTGGGACCCCCTGCAGTAGTTAACCCCCACTCCGCTACCCTTAACCCCTCTCCTCGCCTCTTTGCCCCACTCTCATCATGACCCCCTCCTCCTCCACCCATCCCCTCCACTCCCCCATTCTTCATTCTCTCAATACTACACCCCCATCCTCCACCCCAAAGCCTCCGCAAGAAGCTGACGTATAGAAACCGGTGTTGTTTTTTTAGTGTGGGGGCAAGTGCCACGTGTCTTTGGCGCATTATTAC